>CM031375.1:43011450-43611450 GCA_018208015.1 Medicago ruthenica
ATGTACGTACAAAATTGGGGTGCCTCCCAACAAGCTCTTGTTTAACGTCATTAGATCGACGCCTGTTTTCAATTTGATAACGGATCAATGATTGAAATTGTCGTCGTTTGCCGATCAACTTCACCGCCAAAATATGGTTTCAATCTCTGTCCATTCACCGTCCAGCTTGCTTTGGTGATAGGATCTTCCAACTCCACCGCTCCATAGGGCTTGACTTCCTTGATCATGAAAGGGCCGGACCACTTTGACTTTAATTTACCCGGAAACAATTTCAATCTTGCGTAGAATAACAACCATTTGACCGGGCCTGAAGTGCCTTTTCACGATCCTTTTGTCATGATACTTCTTGACCTTCTCTTTGTATAGCTTGGATGATTCATATGCTTGATCTCTCATTTCTTGTAATTCATTCATTTGAAGCTTTCTCTTCTCCCCAGCTTGCTCTTGGTCAAAGTTTAGAAATTTTAGCGCCCAAAACGCTTTATGCTCCAACTCTACCGGCAAGTGGCACGCTTTCCCATATACCAACTGAAATGGTGTGAAACCCGTAGGAGCTTTGTACGCGGTCCTTGTAATATCCCGCTTAGATGTAACTGTTATCAGTGTTAGAAGTTTAAGTCATAAGCAATGGCAATTTCGTAAAATTAGAAGTTGGGAGGGAAAGATTTATAAAAGGGAACCCAAGATATTTTCTTACCATTTCCTTCTTTCCCTTCACTCTTCTAAAAATCAGTTTTCTCTCCCTCACTCCCTCTAGACACACGCCATCCTTCCTATTGCCACAATCCATCAAAACTTCATCCAATTCTTGTGGAAGTTCTTGCTAGCAAGCTTGTTTTTTTGGAAAGTTAGAACAAGAGAAAGAAAAAGAAGAAACAAGGAAGAATCAAGAGGAGTGTTAGATTGAAGCTAGGGTTTTGGAACTCAGATTTTAGCAAGCACCAATCGAGGTTTAAGGTGAGCTCCACAAGTTTTAGAACCCGCTTGAGTAAGTTTGAGTGTTTTTAGTATTATGAGCAAGTTTACAAATTTTAGTGCCCTAATTCCCTTTTCTTGTAATTCCTTGATCAATCATGTTGTAATCTATCAATATGCATTAGAAATTCTTCCCTTAAGATGTTATGATGTCTAGGTATGATTGGATTAGCCAAGAAGGGTGAAAATCACGTTTTGAACTTGCCCTATGCTGTCCAACTGCACGCAAAATCGTGTCACAATTTTGCAACCGTGTCACGATTTCATAGGCAGAACTTGCCACCAATTCTGGGTAGAAAATCGTGACACGATTTCCAAATCGTGTCACGATGGCACAGTGTACAGGGCCATATTGTTTTTCTTCTGTCCTTGCACCATTCTGGCTATCTAATACAGCTTCAGACTCAATAAACAACATGTAATGGCTAAGTGTCGCTATTAAGCATTAGAAGATCTATCCTTTAGAGAATGTATAGATTAATATAGAATGAGGATAGTCCAATATTGAGAGATGGATACTCAAATCCATAAGTTAGCATAAAGTGGTTAAAGAGCTAGTTAGGATTGATTAGAATTGTGAGGACAAAGCCCAGACGGGTGTGGAATGTTTCCAATAACCAAGTGTGGCTTATGACAACGATAAGCCTAAGATTCTACACTTTTATGTTAAGCATTGGGAGATAGAATCCCTTAAGGAATGCAACAGATATGTCTAAGAATGGTTTTATGTAACGGATATACATACGATAAGTCAAGATTATATTAAAGAATATGATAACATGTTCACCAGACTCCGGATTATGCCGGATGGGATTTCTCCAAAAGGGCTATCCACACGTAAGTTATAAGACTGTATTAAACGTGTCCAGCAGGCTCCGGGATTCGCCGGATGAGACTTCTCCGAGAGGATTGTCCACACGTATGTTAAAAGTTAAGTTGTGTTCAGCAGACTCCGGGATTCGCCAGATGGGACTTCATCGAGAGAGTTGTCCACACAACGATAAGAGGAGTCCGGTGTTAGCCTGATAAGATAGGAATTTCACCGGTATGATGGGAGATGTACTTCGGGGTTACTCTACCCGGATGCACTCCGTAAAATGAACTCAGATAATTATTGTTTGTTCAACGCTAACATCTAATTTAAAGATATAAAAAGATGAATATGTATATTTATATATATTGAGAAATATGACAATTAGTTCCTAGTGAACAAATAGTGATCATAGGATGTCCCCTTGATCGCTAAGCATAAGTTAAAGCTTAAGAATAGAATATGAATATATAAGATAAAGACCTTTAGCGATCCTTGGTTTTTCCTAAATCACGAAATATGTAAGGATTGACGGCGATCGTAGGAATCCCCAAGATTGCCAAGTGTAGGCACGACGACCCTAGGTCACCCCCGTGGTTTCCAACAGTAGGTAGGGCAGGAGCTCCCTGAGACATCATGTCTCATCCCTTTCCTTCTGGTGCAGGTTCGCAGGTGGCACGACTTAAAGGTAAAGAGAAAGCTTTGGATTGATCGTGCTGACTACTTGTTATGTATATTTGTTTCAGATGATGTAGTATGTTGTACATATTGTTAAGAAGAAGTGTATCGGATAATGTATTGTATGATGACTCCTATTATGTATAAATAAAAGTAAACTTTCTGTATTGTATTTAATGTATCCGGTACGAAATTTTAACACTCGTATGAGATCCGAGGCAATCTCTATATAGGTGTTACAGTCCTATAGGCCCACAATGCTTCGTCAAGTTTCAATGACCACTCCTTCCGTGATGATGACACTGTTTTCTCAAGGATTCTTTTAATTTCACGGTTGGACACCTCAGCTTGACAGTTGGTTTGTGGATGGTATGGTGAAGCGACCTTGTGTTTAACTCCATAGTGCTCAAGTGCTTTGGCCAATTGTGAATTGCAAAAGTGAGAACCACCATCACTAACGAGCACCCGATGAGTTCCAAATCGGGAGAAGATATTTCTCTTGAGAAATTTAACCATAGTTTTGCTATCGGCTTTTGGGGATGCGATTGCCTCTACCCACTTGGACACATAATCGACAGCTACCAAAATATATTCATTGGAAAAGGAGGATGTAAATGGTCCCACAAAGTCAATACCCCAGCAATAAAAAACTTCGACTTCAAGGATACTTTGCAGAGGCATTTCATTTCTTTTTGAAATTCCTCCTGTTTTCTGGCAACTCTCACAACTTTGAACATGTTCATATGCATCTTTGAATAAAGTGGGCCAATAAAAGCCTGCCTGAAGAACCTTTGTTGCAGTTCTTTCACCATTGAAATGCCCACCATATGGCGAATTGTGACAATGCCACATGATGTCTTTGGCTTCTTCTTTAGCAACACATCTCCGTAAGAGGTGGTCGGCTCCGGTCTTGAAGAGATATGGGTCATCCCATACATAATGAGTAGAGTCTCTGAACAACTTCTTCTTCATTTGCCAAGTGAAATCCTCTGGTATGAACCCCGTCGCTTTATAATTTGCCATGTCGGCAAACCACGGTCTTTCTTGCACCACTAGCAACTTTTCATTCGGAAACTCTTCAAGAATTTCTTTCTCATTCTTTGTCACCTCATTGTTCACCAACCTTGAAAGATGATCAGCCACAAGGTTCTCAGTCCCCTTCTTGTCTTTAATCTCCAAATCAAACTCTTGAAGTAACAACATCCATCAGATGAGTCTCGGTTTGGAGTCGGGTTTGGTAATCAAATACTTAATGGCTGCATGGTCAGTAAATACAATAATTTTCGAACCAATGAGGTAAGAACGAAATTTTTCTAATGCGTACACAATGGCAAATAATTCTTTTTCTGTGGTTGCATAATTGATTTGAGCTTCATTTAAAACTTTACTTGCATAATGTATAGCATGAAAAACCTTGTTTTTACGTTGACCTAACACTGCGCCCACCGCATAATCACTCGCATCGCACATAAGTTCAAAGTCAAAATTCCAATTCGGTGCGGTGATTATGGGTGCGGAGGTCAAATTTTCTTTCAAGCATTCGAATGCATTTAAACAATCATTGTCAAATTCAAAGGACTTATCTTTGTTGAGCAAATTGCTCAATGGCTTTGCAATTTTTGAGAAGTCCTTGATAAACCACCGATAGAATCCGGCATGGCCAAGAAAACTTTGTATGCCTTTGACATTGATTGGAGGTGGAAGTTTACCAATCACTTCAACTTTCGCCTTGTCAACTTCAATACCCTTTGAAGAAATCTTGTGACCAAGGAAAATCCCCTCGGTAACCATAAAGTGACATTTCTCCCAGTTGAGTACCAAGTTAGTTTCCTTGCACCGCTTCAGTACAGTGTCTAGATTCTTCAAACACAAATCAAAAGATGAACCAAAGACGGAAAAATCGTCCATGAACAATTCTATGCTCTTTTCAATCAAATCCGAGAAAATCGCTTGCATGCATCTTTGAAATGTTGCAGGCACATTACATAACCCAAACGACATCCGTCGATATGCAAAAACTCCGAATGGACAGGTGAACGCCGTCTTTTCAAGGTCTTCTGGATTCACCGAAATTTGATTGTAACCAGAATAACCATCAAGGAAGCAATAGAAAGCTTGACCGGATAGTCTTTCAAGCATTTGATCCATGAATGGTAATGGAAAATGGCCTTTTCTCGTAGCTTTATTAAGTCTCCGGTAATCAATGCACATTCTCCAACCGGTGACGGTTCTTGTTGGAATGAGCTCATTTTTCTCATTCTTGATAACCGTCATGCCTCCCTTCTTAGGAACAACTTGAACCGGGCTAACCCAAGTACTATCCAAGATCGGATAAATCATGTCGGCTTCAAGTAGTTTGACAACTTCCTTTCGGACTACCTCCTTCATGTTTGGATTTAACCGGCGTTGAGGTTGCGCCACCGGCTTGTAGTCTTCCTCCATCATGATCTTGTGCATACAATAAGATGGACTTATCCCTTTCAAGTCGGATAGTGTCCACCCTATCGCTTCTTTGTTGGACTCGAGAATTTCCACCAATTTGTCTTCTTCTTTGCTTGATAAGGAGCTACTAATGATAACCGGTTTGATACCCTCTTCTTCAAAGAAAACATACTTTAAATACGATGGTAAAATTTTCATCTCTGGCTTTGTCTCTTGAACATTGGATTCATCCTTCAATTCCTCAATTTTTGCTTTGTGAGGAGGAATTTCCTTCAATGAATCTAGCTCCTTCAAACACTCTTCAATTTCTTTCTCCTCTTCCGCGCCTATGACATTGAGTGCATCCGTCAAAACTCTTTCAAGTGGTGTCAGCATATGCAACTGCTTTCTTGTATCCATGATTATTTCATCAGTTGCATCCATCTTGAAACATGCCCCTTTATCACGAGGTTGCTTCATGGCTTCATTAATGTTGAAATTGACTTCTTCGTCATCCACCCGGACTTTCATTAAACCACCGTCAAGATCAATCATCATTCTTGCTGTTTGCATAAAGGTCCTTCCAAGAATAAGTGGTATATCATCATCCTCCGGAATATCCATCACAACAAAATCAATGGGAAACAGGAATTTATCTACTTTTAACAAGACATCTTCAGCTATTCCCAGAGGACGTGTGACAGATTTGTCGGCTAGTTGCAACGTCAGATTTGTATGTTTCACAACCAAATCACCAATCCTTTTGACAACAGAAAGCAGGATTAGGTTGATGCTTGAACCTAGATCAATAAGTGCTTTACCGACATTCACATTGCCTATTGATACCAGTAATGTAAATTTTCTCGGATCTTTCTCCTTCTTTGGCAATGTTCTTTGGATGATGGCACTACAATTCGCATCAAGTTGAATTGTCTCCTCATCATTGTACCTTCTTTTCTTGGACAAAATTTCTTTCATAAATTTTGCATAAGTAGGTATTTGTTCCAAGGCTTCCGAGAATGGTATATTTATTTGCAATCTTTTGAAAATATCAAGGAACCTTGCATATTGCCGTTCTTTGTCCTTCTTTGCTGGAGTAGTTGGGTATGGCAAATGTTGAGCTGGTGTATTCTTCACAGATTCTTGTTTCTTGCCCTTCTCCTTCACCATATCTTTACTCTTCTTCTCTAACTTATCATTTTCAACTAACTCCTCATTTTTTTTTCAACTAATTCATCCTCTTTATTTTCTTCCTCTACTTCTTTCTCACTTCCTTCTTTATTATCTCCCTCATGCTCTTCAACAACCTTCCTCTCAACTTCAAGATTATCACCTACCCCCTTACCAATCACCTTACCACTTCTTGTTGTCACTACCTTGCAATGTTCTTTTGGTTTAGGTTGTGTGTTGGCGGTGAAGGTTCCTCCTTGTTGAGTGGCTTTTGCTAATTGTTGTGCCATTTGACCGACTTGAGTTTCAAGATTCTTGATGGAACCGTCGGTGTTCTTTTGATTGGCCATGGACATTTGCATGAATTTATTCAATGTTTCATCCGTACTTTGAGAACGGTTTTGCTGTGGCGGATATTGATTGAAATTGTTGTATGGTTGTCAGTTTGACGGACCAGCATCTTGTCTCCAGGGTTGGCCATAGTTTGGGTTGTTTCCTCTTTGGAAATTGTTGTTATTTCCTGAATATTGTCCTTGATACTGATTTGGTCTTTGTTGATTACCGACATAGCTCACTTCTTCGGTCGGTGGTGGACAATAGCCTGTGGGATGTTCACCTGCACATAGCTCACAAGATGCGGTTTGTTGATGCCTTCTTTGTTCATTCTGCATTTCTTTCATTTGTTGTGGAAGGTTGGCCATCTTTTTTGTGAGTTCCTCCACTTGCTGAGATAACAGTTTATTTTGTGCTAGAATGGCATCATTTGTTCCCAAGTCGAGAATACCGGCTTTTCTTTGTGAATGATTTCTGTTGTGTTGAGCTTGATGATCATTGAGTGCCATCTTTTCAATAATTGCTACTGCATCTTCTGCACTCTTTGCCATCAGTGAACCACCTGCGACTGCGTCAAGCAGGAGTTTTGATTATTGTTGCATTCCATTACAGAAAATAGGTATCTGAGTAAGATCATCAAAACCATGCTTTGGACATCTCCGTAACATTGACTTATATCTCTCTCAGGCTTCACAAAGAGTTTCAGTTGCTCCTTGAGTAAAAACTGCAATGGTAGTCTTGGCCTCCATGTATCTGTTTTATGGAAAGAATCTTTCGAGGAATTTCTCCTCAAGAGTATTCCAATTTGTCATTACTTGTGGTGGTTGGTCCAAGTACCATTCTTTAGCTTTTCCAATCAATGAATGAGGAAACATTATCATAAATATGGCTTCTTCCTCATTTTCAGTTGCTCCCAAGGTGCCAGCAATTTCATAAAACTTGGTTAGATGTTGAAAGGGGTCCTCATGATCCAAACCTGAAAAAGGGTTAACATATAAAATATGTAGAATCCCAGTCTTCATCTCTGTTTGTTTAGTAGCCCTTGAAGCATTTCCCAGTTGAGCAAGACGTCGAGGGCTGTTATGACATGGTAGCACACTGACCCCAGTGCCTGCGGATCCTTCACCTTGATGCGTCATAACTACTTCTTGTATTGGAGATGGTGAAGGAATAGAAACAAAGGTTCCTTCTTGTTGCCTCTTCTTGGCTAGCTGCCTTTTCTTTCAGTTTTTGCTATTATTTCTCCGAGCAGTTCTTTCGATTTCTGAATCAAAAAGTAGTTGATCTTCTTGCGTCTTACCTCGCATAAACGGAGTTCAAAGATCTCTAACCAAATAGATTAGCAACAGGATGGATAAAAAATGATATATGTACACTAAAAAAATTTCTGCAAAATTGCTTAAAACAATTTTAGCTGCAATGTTTATGATATCTAAACGCTAAATCCCCGGCAACGGCGCCATTTTGATGTAACTTCTTTACATGTCATATTCCTATTTACACGTGAGTATATTAGGATCGTTTCCACAGGGATTAGTGCGATACCTTAAACCATTCAACATCGATTATCATTTTAAGTTAGGGTTTAATCATTTGTTCACTATAACTATTCGACTTTAAAATGTAAATAAATACGACGAGTAATAGGGCATAAAAGCGTCGGAATCAAAGTTCATAAATCAAGCATCGACAATATTCTAATGATCATATATATACGGATTCTAGCTTTATTTCCTTTTTAACGATATTATCACGCATCACTCGACAACATCATTTATGTCTAAATAATGTTGTGAGATCGATCATATCGTTTAATCGATGATTTCTCAATCTATTAAACGATCCAATAGCATTAAGTCTTGATGCTTTAAGTGATTATCAAAACATAATTCTATGTCTAGAATTCTTGTTTTAATAGAAGATTATTCTAACCCTAGATTCAAAGGTATTTTTCAATAACATCTAAATCATACATAAGATTGAATAACAAGAATAAACTCAATATGATATAAAATACTAGAATCATATATTTGCATGATCAAAAGAGTACATCTAAGCTTGATTCATTACCTCTAATCCCAATAAAGGAGATTTAGTTGATCATTTTCATGACAACAATACAAAAGTTGGAGAAAAGATGAAGATCATGGCTAAGACTTGATTGCTCAAAGATCCTTAGTTGATCTATACTTTATCCCTTTTGTTCTTTGAAGTTCACCTCTTTTTGCCCTATTTTCTGTCTAAAACTCTAAACTATGTTCTTCATAATTTTTTTATAAAAGTATGAAACAAAGCTTAAATACTAAAAGCTAAAAGTGATATCTCGCTCTGCGAGCTTTCATTCGCCCGGCGAGTTAAGCTTTCTTTGCCAGTGGTTTTCAGCCACGTCTTCAAATAGCATTAAACCGCCTTTGATATCGCTGAGCGATGATAAATTCGCAGGGCAAAATCATTGCTTCCCCTGCTTCTGAAATTCCCTGCCTAAGCTCGCTGAAGACTCGCACTGAAATCGCCAGGCGAGTTAGACTTTGAAACATCTTGGAATTCCCTGCCTAAGCTCGCCATTCTTTCGCCTTTAGTTCGCTGGGCGAGTTGCCATATTCTTTTCTTCTTGATTCCTTGCTAAATTTCAAGTCCTGGCTTGCATTTTCCTACACAAATTGGAAAGAATAAGGCATACAAAGCATAATTGGCATTTATTCATAAATTCTATGCTTTTCCTTGGGTAACTTGTAAAACAAGTAACTAAAATGCCTTGTAAAAAGATATGAATTTACTCATTTTTTGCCACTTATCAGCGCTGTCGGAATCGGAGGAGTAGAAGCCGTTAACTGAGCTAGAGAGCCAGAGAGAGGAGGAGACGATGGATGAACTTGTGTAGCTGCCAGCAGTTTACCAACTCCGTCAATTCTTCGATCTTGGTCCACATGGATGTCATTTCTTCCCGGAGTACCTGGTTTTCTTGTTCCAAATGTTCCATTTTCTTCCTTATATTTGCCTGAGTGTTGTACGTGTAGGTCGGTTTCTGCTGAGGACGTCGGACCACTTTCTTGGACTGGGCAGATGGACCTTTTTGTGATGAAACAGAGGATGAGACTCGATTTGGAAACTATGAATGCAGTATGATGCATGATTATGCTTATGCAAAAGAAAGATTTGTTATCGAAGGGCTTGTCGAAGTAATTGTAAACATCATAGTTTGAAAATTCATTTAGAAATAAAATATTACAAACAATCCCCTTTTTTAGGAGCAAAGGCAAGGAATATGCTCAAAAGTTCATCAATAGAAATCTTTGAAAAAGCCCCGATATTTCAAACTTGAGGATGCCAAGTGGTCTCCCATAACGAGCTTGAAAAAATCCTCCGGACTAGTCACTAGAGATCCTAGCTTCCTTAAGTTTGTCAAATCCGGGTTTTTAAAGTTATGCTTCTGAGTGTTCCTTTTTATGAAATTCATACCTACGATGTTTACAACAAAACTTGTCTAAATCCTTCGATACTGATGGGAAAAAAAGTTTATGAATGAATGCATGTATGCATGATTATGCTAAAGAACGGAGAAAACATGGTGAGGTTAAGTCCATAAGGTTGGAGTCAAGGTTAAACACGCCATTTGGTATGGACTAAGGTTTCACATGTACCTGTATCACGGGTTCTACCAAGTTCCCAAAGTCATTGACCTCTTCCGAATATTGTCGGATTACGGGACTACTCCCAGTCCAACGACGTTCGTAGAAAAGTCTCATTTGAGTGTAGTATCGCGTATCAACCAATTCAAGACTACTCTTGATTAGCCACCGCACTACGTCCTAAAAGGCCAAGATGGGTTAAAGGTAACTCTAAAGGTCCTCAACTTCATAGGTCGCTTAAAAATAACAATGCCAAACACGACTACTTATGTTGACATGGTATTACCTTTAAGAGACCTCCATTGAGTGGGGTTGTATCACATGTACCAAAACCCAAGACTACTCCTGGTATGGCTCTTTGATTATACCACCATCCTATCTTATGATTTCCCTCAAGTCCGGGTGTAGGACTTATCTCACCACTCACGCAAAAGAAAGAAAACACATAGGCACATATTTACATTCTTATTTTTATTTTAAGCAAGTTATAGCACAAAATAATTAAATAAATCCAAGTTAGGCTCAACCCTTTTAGGGATTATCCCCAGTGAAGTCGCCATTTCTGTCGCGGTGATTTTCAGAGATCAAGCTATTGATTAGCGTTGACTCACTAATTTTATTTTACGACTGAACTTTTAATTTTTCAGAAGAAAATGGGAAAAAGTTCTAAATTACCACTTTTTTTAAAGATTTAGGGTTCGGGGGTTAGTTACGTTTAGGGAAGGTGTTAGCACCCTAAACGTTCGTAGTACTCTACGAGAACCTCTTGATTTTATTTATTTATTTTGGCTATAACTTGCTTATATATTTTTTTTTAAAAGAAAAGAAGGAATTAGAGTAGTGAGAAAAAATTGTTTTTTTTTTTTTTATGATTTGGAAGGACAAGGTCCTTTGCCTACGTACCCGTGAGGATCAAAACCTCATAGTTCGGGGTAAAAATGCCGATTGATTTGTTTTTGTATTTTTTACTAATTTTGAAAAGGTTTTAAAGATAAAATAAGGCCAATCGGCAAAAAGATTAAATTTGTTTGTATTTTTTATTTTTGAAAATGATTTAAGTGTTATTAAAATGGATTAATGATTTTTTAAGAAAATAAAAGAAGAAAAAGGGGCACTTGATTGAAAATCAAGGTTTGTTAAAGAAAATATTTTTTTTGAATTTTTGATTATTTGCATGTTTTTGTTTTTTTTTTTTTTATAATTAACTAAGACTAAAAAACATAACTAAAAGCTAAGCGCGAGGAAATTCCGTGGTGACGTTGAATCACCGCGAAACCCTTTTGAAATTAAACTAACCTAATATTTTTGTTTCTTTTGTTTTTTGACGTAAAGCGGAATACATAAATGTGAGTGTCGGTGCATATTTTTATTTATATTTTACATTGTTCCTAAATACATTTTAATAAAATAAAAAAAATGACAAAATGATAAACTAAAAAATAAAATTGCAAATGTATTAAAATAAATATGCTAAGAATAAATAAAGAAATCAAAATGCATGAAATGCAAAACGATAAATAAATATGCTGCATAATTAATAAAAAAAGGAATAAAAAACAAAATGCATGAAACATAAATAAAACTATGAAATAAAAATAAAAAATGCAAGAAAAGAAATAAGAGAGAAAAAGATAAAAAGAAAGAAAAATAGACAAGAAGGGGGGTGCAGGTAGTAGAAGTGGGGGTGTAGAAAGAAGTCAGAAGAGGGGAGGAGAAAAGAGGAAGTGGGCCGCGTGTCTGGGCTTGGTTATGGGGTACTATAAAAACAAATTACTGGTTTCTACCCTCATTTCCTTCTCCTTCTTCTCTCTCTAACCCTTGCTCACTCTAAAACTTCTCTGCCCTCTCTCTATAATTCAGACGGTCGGAGAAACTTTCCGGCGCAGTGGCCGGCGCCACCGCGCCGGAGAAAACAACCTTCTTTTTTTAAAAAAATGTGTGTTTTCTTAAATCCTTTTTTCTCTAGGTTTCAAAAATTCACTTGTTTTTTTTAAAAAAAACCTCACATAAAATCTAGATCTACACTTTTATTTTGAATCAAATCTACCCTTTGTTCTCGGATTCTTCTTGTTTTTGATTGTTGATGGTTCGGTTTTGATGTGTGTTTAGTTCTGGTTCGGATTGGCCTTGGATGGCTGTGAGTGGTTATGGCCGGATTTGGATTCTTTGTGGTGGTTCAGTGGTGATTGAAGTGGTTCGTGATATGTGGCCGTGGGTTTTGGTGGTTGGGAGTGATTTTTAGGGGTGTTGTTTTTGATGGATGACTGTATTTTTTGATTCCTGATGAGTGACCGTGTTTCTGATTGTTTTGGTTTCTGATGAGTTTTCTGATGGGAGCCGTGTGTGTGGTGGCTGTTTGTGAGGTTAGGTATTGATGGTGGTGGTTGGCCGTGTGTGGTTTTGATGATTTTGTTGTTGTGGTTCAGATGGTATTTTGTGTTTCCGATGATTCTTGCTTCGGTTCCGTTTATTGTTGTGCCCCCCTGTTCTGTTACAGCTCAGAGTCTAAATACATTGATTTGCCATCAGTGCCCATACAGACGACGAAAAATTTTGAACCAAAAAGATGAGTAAAAAAAGAAAATTTAGGTCAAAAATTGGGGTATGACAGGAGGCGATAAAGGCTCGGTCTTGTAAAGGAGTTAGTCCGCCTATGCTTAAGTCGCCGCCATATTTTGCTCCGGAAGGGGAAAGAAATGAGAGAGAAGAAGAGGAAGAGAAGATAAATGAAGTTGGTGAAGTGGCAAACGAAAGAGGGGATACTAGCTCGACATGCTCATCGTGGGATCTATTGAGGAATTCTATTTCTAGCTCGACATGCTCATCGTGGGAAGTTATTTGAAATTCCTGGCAACCTGACTGAAATATGCTGTGCACAATGTTGGCACAACTGTCTGAGCGCGTGTCTACTCAGAACAACAATTAAAATAGCGCAACGTAACAAAGCACAAATTAAAAGGAACACAGCGGAAATAAAAAGTACACAGTGAGTTTGTTAACCCAGTTCGGAGCAACTCTCCTACTCTGGGGGATACCAATCCAGGAATGATTCCACTATTATAGTTCTAGTGAAAAGACCAACGCAGACACACTACTTGACTTTGCACCTAGACCCTACCAGTGGCAACTCTATCTAGGAACTCCTAGATATGAGACCCCGTCTCAATTCCTACCAACAACACAGACAGCGTTGTTATCAAACACACAAAACATAAAACACAACCAAGAGAAACACACGCTAATAACACATACTCACTCCGTACTTAAAAGCTTAGGAGCAGCTTACAAATTACAACTCAAAACAAACTCAGTCCTTAGCTTGAATCAGGGTGATACAAGCAAGGCTCACAATTAACAAACAAAACCCTAAAAACCTTAAAACACACGCTTTGATAACACACACGGTTTTTAGTTACCCAACTAGGGTTTGCCTTCATGAATATATAGTACTCAGATACCACGGGTCTGGGCTTCGAAATAGAGCATGGACATTGACCGGTCCAGCTGAAACAATCTTCTAGAAATAATAAAAAGCTTCCAAATATAGAACAATATCTTGTGGAACAAATAGCAAGGCAAATAAAACTTCAAGCAAATCTTCAATCAGATACACGCGCCTTGATCAGCAAGCTAGAGGAAAATAAATCTTCAAGCAAATCTTTGGAAGATTGCGTACACAAATATAAAGCGCTAGCTGGCGCGAAAACACAACTCACGCAATGCTGTTCCATATGCTACCACATCTGTCCCAGCATCTGGCTAGTAGATGTTTTTGCAAAATGTAGCCAATCTACAAAAACCCTACATTATTGAAGTGACAAACCAATGGGAGGATACTAGGTCGATTAGTATATCTCCTAATGTGAGATTGAAGCCTGTTATTACTCCCGGGAGTTGGCAAAAGGGTGAACTTTTGGGTCGTGGTTCATTTGGAACTGTATCTGAAGGAATTTCTCAGTAAGTGTTGTTCTGCTGTCTTGTATCTTTTCTCCATTTCTATCGTTAGCATTTTCATAGTATATGTACCTCTGGTGTAACACCCATATAGAGATTGCCTAGGATCTCTTACGAGTATTAAAATTTCGTACCGGATACATTAAATACAATAGAGAAAGTTTACATTTAATTATACATAATAGGAATCCTCATACAATTCATTATCCGATACACTTTTCCTTAACAATATTTACAACATAATACACCATCTGAAACAAATATACATAACAAATAGTCAGCACGATCAATCCAAAGCTTTCTCTTTACCTTTACGTCGTGCTACCTGCTGAGAACCTGCACCAGAAGGAAAGGGATGAGACATAACGTCTCAGTGAGCTCTGGCCCTACCTACTGTTGGCAACCACGGGGGAAACCTAGGGTCGCCGTGCCTACTCCTGGCAATCTTGGGGATACCTACGATCGCCGTCATTCTTTACTTATTTCGCGATCAAGGGAAAAATCTAGGATCGCTGCATGTCTTAATCTTTTCTCATCATAATCTAACTTAAACTTATACTTAGTGATCTTGGGGACATCCTATGATCACTTCTTGTTCACTAGGAACTAATTGGCATAATTCTCAATAAATATAAATATGCATATTCATCTTTTCATATCTTTAAGTTAGAAGTTAGCGTTGAACAAACAATAATTATCTGACTTCATTTTACGGAGTGCATCCGGGTGGAGTAACCCCGAAGTACATCTCCCTTCTACCGGTGACTATTCCTATCATATCAGGCTAACACCGGACTCCTCTTGTCGTCGTGCGGTCATCCTTGCGGAATAACGCGTCCCACTAGCGTGAACCTCCTGTGTCCCAGTAGCGTGAACAACAGAAGACACGACTTAATGATAATCTTAACTTACGCGTATACCTCCCGTGTCCCACTAGCGTGAACGACGGAAGACGCGAATTAATATTCTTTTAACTTATGCATGAACCTTTCGTGTCCCACTAGCGTGAACGACGAAAGTCACGACTTAATATTCTTCCATATAGTCTTAACTTTTGCATGGACCATTCGTGTCCCACTAGCGTGAACGACGAAGGCCACGGCTTAATATCTTAATAATTCTTGAATACTTAACCTATAAAAGGTCCTAACTTGAATTCTATATCATTCTTGGGCTTACCCATACTTAATTGAGTGTATAAAAATTGCTTAGTAAGGGATAATCCCAATACTAGCTCCTTTACTTCTCTATGTTAACTTGTGGATTAAGGTATCCATCTCTCAATATTGTACCTATCCTCATTCTATAATAATCTATACATTCTATAAAGGATAGATCTTCCAATGCTTATTAGCAACACTTAACCATTACATGTTGTTTATTGAGTCTGAAGCAGTATTAGATAGCCAAAATGGTGCAAAGACGGAAGAAAAACAATGTGTCCCTGTACCCTGTGCCATCGTGACACGATTTGGAAATCGTGTCACGATTTTCTACCCAGAATTCGTGGCATGTTCTGCCTATGAAATCTTGACACGGTTGCAAAATCGTGACACAATTTTGCGTGCAGTTAGACAGCATAGGGCAAGTTCAAAACGTGATTTTCACCCTTTTGGCTAATCTAATCATACCCAGACATCATAACATCTTAAGGGGTAAATTTCTAATGCATATAGATAGATTACAACATGAATGGTCAAGAATTGCAAGAAAAGGAAATTAGGGCACTAGAACTTGTAACTTGCTCATAAAACTAAAAACACTCAAACTTACTCATAGCGGGTTCTAAAACCCTGTGGAGCTCACCTTATACCTCAATTGGTACTTGCTAAATCTGAGTTCCAAACCCTAGCTTCAATCTACCTCTTCTCTTGATTCCTTCCTTATTCCTTCTTTTCTTTCTCTTGTTCTAGCTTTCCAAAAACAAGCTTGCTTTGCAAGATTTCTCACAAGAATTTGAATGAAGTTTGATGGGTGGTGGCTAAGTGAGGAGGGCGTGTGATAGAGGAAGAGAGGGAGAGAAAATTTCTGGTTTTGGGAGAGTGAAAAGAATGAAGAAGATAGCAAGAAAAATATCTTGCTTCCTTTTTAATCAATCCTCCCTTTTCAAATATTTACATAATTGCCATTGCCATTTATTACAAAATTGCCATGCTTGCATAATGAGTTCTTAACACTGATAACTGTTACTTCTAAGCGGGATATTACAATCTACCCCCCTTAAAGAAATTTCGTCCTCGAAATTTAGAATTTACCTGAAAATTGATGCGGATAATTCTCTTGCATCTTTGATTCTAGCTCCCACGTTGCTTCGTCATCGGGAGAACCTTTCCAGACAACCTTGACTATTGGAATCTCTTTGTTCCGCAAGGACCTAACATCACGATCAACTATCTGATCCGGCTCAGGTTGAAATGTTAAATCGGATCTCAAATCAATATTGTCCAACTCCACTGGTTGAAAAGGATTGGGAATGAATTTCCTTAATTGAGAGACATGGAAAACATCGTGTAGACCTGACATGGCCGGTGGCAGGGCTAACTGATAAGCTGCTGGTCCGACACGTCTAAGTATCTGAAATGGTCCGACATACCTTGGACAAAGTTTCTTGATTCTGAATGTTCCCCTTAGGCCCAACTTAGGTGTAACTTTAAGGAATACATGATCTCCCACTTCAAACTCTAAAGGCCTTCGCCTTTTAACTGCATAACTTTTCTGGCGACTTTGGGCTATTCTCATCTTATCCTGAATGGATCTAATTTTCAAAGTGGTCTCTTGAATGATTTCTGGTCCCAAAATGCTCTTATCTCCAACCTCAGCCCAGCAAAGTGGGGTTCTACACTTCTTACCATACAAGGCTTCATAAGGCGCCATACCGATACTAGAATGGTAACTGTTGTTGTAAGAAAATTCAATCAATGGTAGGTGATTATTCCAACTTCCTCCATCTTCTAAAATGCACGTACGTAGCATATCCTCTAATGTCTGAATAGTCCTCTCGGATTGACCGTCTTTCTGCGGATGATGGGACGTGCTCATCTTTAATCTTGTTCCTAAAGCCTTCTGAAAAGCTTTCCAAAAGTGGGATGTGAAGATCGGATCTCGATCAGATACAATACTAGCAGGTACACCATGAAGCTTTACAATTTCTGAGATAAACAATTCGGCATACTGGGAGGCTCGGTAAGTAGTCTTTACTGGCAAGAAATGAGCAGACTTGGTTAACCGGTCCACTATTACCCAAATGGAGTCATGTCCTCGCTGTGTTCGAGGCAATCCACTTACAAAGTCCATAGTTATCTCTTCCCATTTCCATTGAGGAATTTCCAAAGGCACTAACATTCCTGCAGGCCTTTGATGCTCAATCTTTACCTGCTGACATACAATGCATCGCGACACAAATTCCGCAATGTCCTTCTTCATGCTAGGCCACCAATAATCTCTCTTCAAATCTTGATACATCTTGGTGGTACCTGGATGAATGCTAAAACTGCTCTTGTGTGCTTCTTCTAAAGTCAACCTTTTCAACTCCACATCATTCGGAACATAAATCCTTCCTTCAAACAGCAATGTACCATCTGGCGCCAAAGAAAACTCTGACTGACCAACTCTTCTTTGAAGATCCATGTCCATAGTTTGTGCTTGTGCAATCCTAGGCCGTAGGTCATATGAGATCTCTAATTTGTTCAACAGGATGCCACCTTCCAACTCGGTAACATGGAGGTTAAGGTCTCTAAACTTTTCATATAGCCCACATGTATGCATCATCACTTCAGCCTTAACTAAAGCCTTTCGACTCAAAGCATCTGCTACCACATTCGCCTTTCCTGGGTGGTATTTCAAATCAAAATCAAAATCTTTCAGATATTCCATCCATCGCCTCTGCCTCATGTTAAGGTCTCGTTGATCAAACAAGTATTTCAAACTCTTGTGATCACTAAACAAATCAAACTGTGCACCATACAAATGATGTCTCCATATCTTCAATGCAAATACTATAGCTGCTAACTCAAGATCATGGGTGGGATAATTCTCTTCATGAGTCTTGAGCTGTCTAGACGCATATGCTATCACATTTTCCCCTTGCATAAGAACACTACCCAATCCTTTAGAGGATGCATCGCAGAAAACGGTGTATCTCCTTTCAGGATCTGGTATTGCTAACACTGGTGCTTTAGTCAATTTTCTTTTCAAAACTCTGAAACTTTCTTCACATTCTTCGTCCCAAATAAAGGGCACATCTTTTCTGGTAAGGCGTGACAGAGGCAAAGCAATCTGAGAAAACTTCATAATAAATCTTCGGTAATAACCTGCCAAGCCTAAGAAGCTTCTGACTTCTGCCACATTTTTAGGTCTTTCCCAACTGAGTACGGCTTCAACCTTGGATGGATCAACGGCTACTCCTCCTTGAGAAATAACGTGACCCAAAAACTTAATCTCAGACAACCAAAACTCACACTTGTTGAATTTAGCATACAACTGTTTGTCACTGAGGACATTCAAAACAATTCTCAAGTGCTGAGCATGTTCCTGAGGATCTTTGGAATAGATCAAAATATCATCTATGAAAATCACCACAAATTGGTCCAGATAAGGCTGAAATATCCTATTCATGTAATCCATAAATACAGCTGGAGCATTAGTTACATCGAAAGGCATAACCAAAAATTCATAGTGCCCGTACGCGTTCGAAACGCCGTTTTAGACACGTCAGAAGACTTAATGCGAATCTGATGATAACCTGACCGAAGATCAATCTTAGAAAATACCGTTGCTCCTTTGAGCTGATCTAGGAGATCATCAATCCTTGGAAGAGGATACTTGTTCTTAATGGTCACTTTATTCAGTTGGCGGTAGTCTATACACAGCCTCATGCTTCCATCTTTCTTCTTGACTAACAGAACTGGAGCACCCCAAGGTGACACACTGGGTCTGATAAAATGCTTCTGGATTAACTCTTCGAGTTGAGTTTTCAGCTCTTTAAGCTCTATAGGTGACATTCTATACGGTGCCACAGATACCGGCTCCGCTCCCGGAATTAAATCAATAGAGAACTCCACCTCACTCTCTGGAGGCAAACTAGTTACTTCCGAAGGAAAAACATCTAAGTACTCATTCACAACAGGAATATCACTGGGACTTAACTATGGTTCTGAAGCCACAATGAGCATGACATAAAATCCTCTATCTTGAGCACAAATAAATTGAATTAACTGATGGGTGCGGTTAATCAATTCAGACAGAGCCACACCTTCCGCCGTATCACTGGTCGGCATATAAATACTCTTCTCAGAACATCCAATATACACATGGTTAGCGGAGAGCCAATCCATGCCTAAGATCACATCAAATTGCTCCATCGGGAGGCACACTAGATCAACATAATAAGTCTTACTAGACACAGTGATAGGACAGTTTTCACAAACATAGCTTGCCTCAATTCCGCCTTCAGTAGCGGTAGATACTAACATTGGAGGATACAACGGAGACATGGGTAATTGCAGCGTCTCTACACACTTATATGAAATAAAAGAACAAGTAGCGCCGCAATCAAAAAGAACTTTTACTGGATTTGAGCCAAGATAACACATACCGGCAATCAAATCTTCATTGGCCAGAGCCTTTGCGCAATCAAGGGAGTACACCCTGACTTTGATAGTGGTTATTCCTTCGACTGCTCCTTTAACACGCCTATTAGGACACTCTGTTATAAAATGTCCTGGCTGCTTACATCCATAACAAATACCAGCACCTAACAGGCACTCTCCTTTGTGCATCCTACCACACGTCCTGCAAGTAGGGAAAGTTTTGTGTGAATTGAATTGCTTTCCTCTTTGTGGGGATCCTTTTGGCTTAAGCTTGTCATGATACTTATCTGACATTCTACTCTTCTTCTTTTCAAAAGCTGCCGCTCTTTCTTTCGAGGCCTTAGCAAGTCCTGCTTCAATCACCAAACTATCATGCACTAGTTCGTCATAACTTGCAGTCCTCTGAAGGCTCACTGCAGTGTCGATTTCACCTCTTAGACCTCGTTTGTACTGGTTCATCTTCCAGACTTCATTCTCAGCATACTCATTATGTGTAGAATAATAGGACAGCTCTTCAAACTTCTTAGTGAATTCAGCAACCGACATATTACCTTGTTTCAACTCCAAGAACTCTTGCTCCTTCTTTACCTTGTAAGACAAAGGTAAATATTTTTCCAACATCACTTCTTTAAAGTTTACCCAGTTCACTTCTACATCATTCGCTTCCATCCTGCGCTTAGCAGATTCCCACCAATCTTCTGCTGCGCCTCTGAGTTGATTTGTGGCATAGACCACTTTGTCAGCTTCTGAACACTCGGCCATTCTAAAGATCTTTTCCATCTGTTTAATCCACTTCCTAGCTTCCTGAGGTTCACCTTCTCCATTAAACTCCGGAGGGTGATGTCTATTATATTCCCGGAACACGGGGTTACCAATTACGGGAGGAGGTGGTGGCTGTTGATGGAAACCCTGCCCTTGGTTCATCATTTCCATCCATTGCTGTTGGGCTTGAGCCTGTTGCTGAGCTTGTTGTTGCATCATCAGCATCATTTGCTGATACTGTAATGCATTTTGAGCTTGCTGCTCTTGATACTGCTGCTGCCAGGCCTGTTGCTGCTGTATCATTTGTTCCCACGAATTCATACTTGGTCCACCACTTTCATCACTGGCCTGATTAGCACGAGGTCTACCGGGTCCTCTTCTTCTCCCAGACATCTTATCCTAGCTGTCATATACAAGTCAAAGTGATCAGTTTTAACTGAATATAACATTTAGAATAATGTCATGGATCCAAGAGGTCCACAAACTTGGATTGTACTTTAATGACCCAAGGCACGGTCTGAATCGACCTGCTCTGATACCAAATTGTAACACCCATATAGAGATTGCCTAGGATCTCTTACGAGTATTAAAATTTCGTACCGGATACATTAAATACAATAGAGAAAGTTTACATTTAATTATACATAATAGGAATCCTCATACAATTCATTATCCGATACACTTTTCCTTAACAATATTTACAACATAATACACCATCTGAAACAAATATACATAACAAATAGTCAGCACGATCAATCCAAAGCTTTCTCTTTACCTTTACGTCGTGCTACCTGCTGAGAACCTGCACCAGAAGGAAAGGGATGAGACATAACATCTCAGTGAGCTCCGACCCTACCTACTGTTGGCAACCACGGGGGAAACCTAGGGTCGCCGTGCCTACTCCTGGCAATCTTGGGGATACCTACGATCGCCGTCATTCTTTACTTATTTCGCGATCAAGGGGAAAATCTAGGATCGCTGCATGTCTTAATCTTTTCTCATCATAATCTAACTTAAACTTATACTTAGTGATCTTGGGGACATCCTATGATCACTTCTTGTTCACTAGGAACTAATTGGCATAATTCTCAATAAATATAAATATGCATATTCATCTTTTCATATCTTTAAGTTAGAAGTTAGCGTTGAACAAACAATAATTATCTGACTTCATTTTACGGAGTGCATCCGGGTGGAGTAACCCCGAAGTACATCTCCCTTCTACCGGTGACTATTCCTATCATATCAGGCTAACACCGGACTCCTCTTGTCGTCGTGTGGTCATCCTTGCGGAATAACGCGTCCCACTAGCGTGAACCTCCTGTGTCCCAGTAGCGTGAACAACAGAAGACACGACTTAATGATAATCTTAACTTACGCGTATACCTCCCGTGTCCCACTAGCGTAAACGACGGAAGACGCGAATTAATATTCTTTTAACTTATGCATGAACCTTTCGTGTCCCACTAGCGTGAACGACGAAACTCACGACTTAATATTCTTCCATATAGTCTTAACTTTTGCATGGACCATTCGTGTCCCACTAGCGTGAACGACGAAGGCCACGACTTAATATCTTAATAATTCTTGAATACTTAACCTATAAAAGGTCCTAACTTGAATTCTATATCATTCTTAGGCTTACCCATACTTAATTGAGTGTATAAAAATTGCTTAGTAAGGGATAATCCCAATACTAGCTCCTTTACTTCTCTATGTTAACTTGTGGATTAAGGTATCCATCTCTCAATATTGTACCTATCCTCATTCCATAATAATCTATACATTCTATAAAGGATAGATCTTCCAATGCTTATTAGCAACACTTAACCATTACATGTTGTTTATTGAGTCTGAAGCAGTATTAGATAGCCAAAATGGTGCAAAGACGGAAGAAAAACAATGTGTCCCTGTACCCTGTGCCATCGTGACACGATTTGGAAATCGTGACACGATTCGGAAATCGTGACACGGTTGCAAAATCGTGACACGATTTTGCGTGCAGTTAGACAGCATAGGGCAAGTTCAAAACGTGATTTTCACCCTTTTGGCTAATCTAATCATACCCAGACATCATAACATCTTAAGGGGTAAATTTCTAATTCATATAGATTGATTACAACATGAATTGTCAAGAATTGCAAGAAAAGGAAATTAGGGCACTAGAACTTGTAACTTGCTCATAAAACTAAAAACACTCAAACTTACTCATAGCGGGTTCTAAAACCCTGTGGAGCTCACCTTATACCTCAATTGGTGCTTGCTAAATCTGAGTTCCAAACCCTAGCTTCAATCTACCTCTTCTCTTGATTCCTTCCTTATTCCTTCTTTTCTTTCTCTTGTTCTAGCTTTCCAAAAATAAGCTTGCTTTGCAAGATTTCTCACAAGAATTGGAATGAAGTTTGATGGGTGGTGGCTAAGTGAGGATGGCGTGTGATAGAGGAAGAGAGGGAGAGAAAATTTCTGGTTTTGGGAGAGTGAAAAGAATGAAGAAGATAGCAAGAAAAATATCTTGCTTCCTTTTTAATCAATCCTCCCTTTTCAAATATTTACATAATTGCCATTGCCATTTATTACAAAATTGCCATGCTTGCATAATGAGTTCTTAACACTGATAACTGTTACTTCTAAGCGGGATATTACATCTGGTGTGACAACAAAATTATTCTTTTCTCTAATATACCGCCTATTCATTGCAGTTTCTATAATAAAATGATTGTCTGTACCTCTGTTGTGTCTGCTAAAATTTGTTTGTTAAATAGCGCTACGTATTTGTTCTGTCACCCATCTTGTTTCGAATGCGTGTCAATTGTGAGCATTATACAAGTAATCTTCTTTTTTTCTTAATTTGATGGCGAAATTTGTTCTTCATGAAATTATTACCTAATATCTTCATCTTTTGGGTTTGTTTCTCACTTTTGATACAATGCTCAGGAGCAAAGCCTTAAAAAGATTGGCATTTACAAAATTTAAGGTTTATAATTGTTTGGTAAGTGCTAACTATCAGTTTTAATCCCTTTCTGATTACAATTGTAGAGATGGATTCTTTTTTGCTGTAAAACAAGTTTCACTGCTTGATCAAGGGAGTCAGGGAAAGCAAAGTGTCGTTCAACTGGAGCATGTAAGACAGACTTTCTCTTTCTATTGCTTCATAATTATTGTATACTTCAATTTTCCATTAATCGAAATCCTTTTATAAAGATAAAGGTTTTCTTATAAATACTTTGCTGTCTTGTGCAATATCTTGAAAGTTGATAAACTATTTTCATCCATTTACGTTCTTATTATTTTTTCATCTATATGTTTTCTGACGCTACTTCTTCCTCACTCTCAGGAAATTGCACTTCTGAGTCAGTTTGAGCATGAAAATATTGTTCGATACATTGGCACTGAAATGGTACTTTTCTTGTCTCCTCTTCGTCTTCTCCTTTTCCTTTTATGTTCATTTTCATTTGAGCCCATGGTGAAAGAATCTGCTACATATATTGCTATTCATGTGCTTTAGTTGAACAACTTTTGCTTTACAGAGTTGTTGGTTCATGACATCTTCAATTGTTGTTGCCCCTATTCTTTTAGATTAAAGATAAAAGTTATATTTTTGTACCAAAAAAAAAAGATAAAAGTTATATTAGTGGAGGCATGTGCATCTCTAGCTCTTGGCCTAACGGTTTAATCTTTTGGGATAGTTGGTTTGAGACAGATTGACAGCTTCCATCGACTCGAAAGAGATTGAAGGATAGTTTTCTGAATAGTATTCACTAAACATGAAATGATACAAGATTGATTTTTCACTACAGACAAAGTCTATTTACAATCCTAATAAATGCTAGCCTAGAATTACTTGGAATGTATCTGTTCTAAATGACAGACATTAAGAAAACATTAATCTATGCCAAATAATATCGAATAATAAAGGAAAATAATCAAGAGGTAATTTTGAAGCACAACACATTTCAAATTTATGTAAAATGTAATGTCCTTTTTCATCTGAAATATTCTTACTGGATGCTCTCAATGTATTGGAAAAGTTGTAGCGAAAACTGTATATTGTGCAGTTTGAGGTATTGCTAACTTCACCTTTTCTTGTCACACTACGAAGCTAGGAACTGGTTTCCAGTATAACTTTTAGCATATAAAGTAGAACTCACGTTATATTTCAGGTTGCATGTTAAGAAAATTGGATGGATACCATACAACTCCTTCAATTATTTTCTTTAGTTATGCTGCAGTATTTTGTCAGCTATAAAAAAGTTTATCTTCTAACAGCCATTTTTTGTTGTTGTCAGCTTGTCATTGCATCCTATAATTACTATCTTGAACTGTAGTCTGTAATTTACATTCTGCTTGTTTATTGTAGGATGAATCAAATCTATATATCTTTATCGAGTTTGTAACCAAAGGTTCCCTTTTAAGCCTCTACCGGAGGTATAAACTTCGAGATTCTCAAGTATCTGCTTATACGAGACAGATTCTGCATGGTTTGAAGTATCTTCATGATCGCAATATTGTTCACAGGTGATCCCAAAATTTATTTATTTATTTATTTATTTTTCTATCCTTTGAGGTATAGAATAGAGATGAATCCTTGTATTCTGGCATGCCTATGTTCTTGCTTTCGTTGCATGAAAGAAACTTCCACTTGCTGTCACATAATTGCAATATAAATATTGTTTTAAAATGACTTTGTAATATTAGTGTTTCTTTTCCTTCTTGTTGTTAATTAGTTATTTAGAACATCCCTTTATTTTCATAATTTTGGATGTGTGTTACACATTCCTGAGGACCGTGAATGGTTTCATATATCGGGCAATATAGGAAACGGGAGTGGAAAAGAGAAAATTATTATTGGGATAAAAGGATTTATCCTCCAATTATTGTCCTTGTTGTTCTCTTCTTGTCTCAAGTGTGTATATATAACCTTTGATAATGGCTTGTTGTGATAGGGCCTAGAAGAATAAATGAGTACGGGGTTAGATTAGAGTGAGTTATACAGTTGGATATCTGTCTTGTTTGTTGTAGTTGAAATCTATCATGGGGATGGGTAGTTAGGCATAAAGGTTTAAAATAAAAGGACCTAGAGAGATGAGAAGCATTCAGTAATTTCAATGTGTGAACTGTGCAAAGGCTCTGATGTAGGCGGGAATCCTTGGTGGAGAGTTCTTTCTCCCATTCTGAGTATTTTCAATCAAACTGTTCATTTCCTTTGATTGTTTATATCAATTTCACATTTCTCTTCCATGGGTTCCTAAACAACTTGTGTTTTTGCGGCATTTGATACCTAGTTGGATGTGAATTTTCACAAAAAAGAGATGTCCTTCTCATTGATATCAGACTAATTTAGGGTTAAAGATGTTGAATTTGAATATTTTCCGAAACCATAAGCAGATATGATATTTGGATTTTAGCCTTATAAGCTTTAGATGTAGAGCATAAGAATCATTTCAACTTGTTCTTGGAACTTGAAATGTAGAAACAACTACGTCACATAAGGGTTTCAGTGTCAGAAATTCTAATCGGTACAATTTTGTTTCTTTTTGGTTTATGGTGTCACAGTTTCTTTAGCATATTTGTTTTCTGTATTTCTGTAACAGTTATGTATGCAGTGCCACGAAGCAATATTTGTGAATATGACCTAACTATATTCTCTCGTAATTAAAGGGATATTAAATGTGCAAATATATTGGTTGATGCAAATGGGTCTATCAAGGTTGCAGATTTTGGATTGGCAAAGGTGACCTTTCTATTCTGCTTCAGTTTCTGTCTAACTTTGACTTCAGTCGCAGAATCTGTACACTTTCAGTTGCATAAAATATAATTTCCATTTACTAATTTTACTTTGTGGCTGTTGTTTCTCAGGCAATTAAACTGAATGATGTTAAATCATGCCAAGGAACAGCATTCTGGATGGCACCAGAGGTTTGTTTTCAATCTTCAAAAGAGAATTATTGAATAAATGATGGTTCAACATATTTGTTAGTATTTTAGGTAGTAGTGTTAGTTTAGAGTGTAGTTGGATAGTGTAGAAGGCTTTAGTTGATAGTTGGAATATGATAGTAAGTAGTGTGAGGACTTGGAGCAAGAATAGATTGTATTGCTCTCCAAATTGGATTGATTACAAATGACTACATGCTTGCCTATTTATAATGTGGGTGTCATATTCTAGATACTTCTTTCTAGATTCTTCTTGACATTTCCTACTTCATGTGTAGTATTAATTAAATCTAAAATATACTAAACTATTCTAGAGAAATCTAGACATGTACATGAATTCTTAACATTCTATAAACTACTAATGCATTCTAGAGAATTCTAGAAATATGCATCACATTTTAACACTCCTCCTTGATGCATATTTCAGAAATTCAGAGCATCCTTCGCAATAGCTCAAACTTGACTCTTGGTAATGCCTTCGTAAATATGTCTGCAACTTGATCTTCTGTTGTGCAATAATCGAGCTTAACTTGTTTAGTAGTCTCTGCTTCTCTAATAAAGTGATATTTGATTGCTATATGCTTGGTTCGATGATGATGAACCGGGTTCTTTGCCATTGCTATAACTGACTTGTTATCGCGATACAGTATAGTAGGCTCATCTGCTTGTTCACCCATGTCTCTTAGTATTCTTCGAATCCATATAGCTTGACTTGTCACTTCAGATGCAGCTACGTACTCAGCCTCTGTTGTGGATTGTGCAACTGTAGCTTGCTTCTTAGACGCCCATGAGAAAAATCCTGATCCTAGTGAGAAGGCATAACCTGACGTGCTCTTCATGTCATCTATTGATCCTGCCCAATCATTGTCGGTGTAGCCAAGCAACTTTGAGTTGCTCGTGGGTTTATACCAAATGCCATACTCCTTTGTGCCTTGCAAGTATCTTAGAATTCTTTTACCAACTCCAAAGTGAATTTGACTTGGTTTCTGCATGAACCTTGATAGAAGACTTGTAGCATACATGATGTCTGGTCTCGTGGAAGTAAGATATAGCAGACTCCCGATCAAACTTCTATAGCGTGATGCATCAGCATCTGGGGATCCATCATCTTTTTGTAGCTTTTCATTTGTTACTAGTGGAGTAGCGACTGGCTTGCAATCATTCATCTTGAACTTTTTCAATAGTGATTCAGTGTATTTCTTTTGGCAGATAAATATACCTTCTTCGTGTTGTTTTACCTCTATGCCGAGGAAGTAATTCATTAAGCCAAGGTCGGTCATCTCAAATGTATTCATCATGTCTTCTTTGAATCCAGCTATCATCGTCATATTGCTTCCAGTGAAGATAAGATCATCAACATATAAGGAGACAATGAGAGTATCATGCTGACCTTGAGTCTTGATGTATAACGTAGGCTCACTCTTGCTCCTCCTGAATTCTCGATCTGTGAAGTGTTGATCAATTCTACTATACCATGCTCAAGGGGCTTGCTTCAAGCCATATAAAGCTTTTCTTAGTCTTTGAACTTTTCCTTCATTTCCTTTGACTACAAATCCTTGTGGCTGCTCCACATAAATCTCTTCCTCAAGTACGCCATTTAGAAAAGCAGATTTCACATCTAGTTGATGTATGCTCCACCTTTTTTGTGCGGCAAGAGCTATTAAGGCTCTAATAGTGTCTAGGCGAGCAACCGGGGCAAATGTCTCATTATAGTCGACTCCAGGTTGTTGCGAGTAACCTTTTGCGACTAGTCTAGCCTTGTGCTTCTGTATTGAGCCGTCAGGATTAAGCTTTGTCTTATAGACCCATTTAACTCCAATTATATCTTTTCCATGTGGACAATCTAGAAGCTCCCAAGTATTATTCTTCTCGATCATTTTAATCTCATCTTGCATTGCCTTGACCCATACTTCTTGTTTTGACGCCACATCATAGTTTTCAGGCTCAAGCATGACCAAGTTGCAAGTTTCATATATATCCACCAATGATCTTACTCTTGTTGGAGTAGATTCTGGTGAAGAAGTTTCTTGTTGAGGAGGTGAAGGTGGCGTACCTAGTTCTTCAGTTGCTTCTTCTATAACCTTTATGTCTGATTGTGGTATTGGAATGGTAATTGTCATACCCCATTTTCTGACTTATATTTTTTTTGTGTGTTTATCTCATCATTTATTTTTACCTTTTATTTTTATTATTACTATAGTATTTTTATTGGCATTTTATCATTTGCATCATTAAACATTACTATTATCCTCATCATTATCCTTAATATTTTTTCTTTAATAATATCATCATTATTTTACTACTACTAGGGTTTTTTATTTTTATTTTAATATAGTATTAAGTTATTATCATTTCTATTATTATTACCTTTTATTTTCTTTTTCTTTATTATTGTCATTTACTATTTTATTCATTATCATTGCCATTTGCATTTTTATCATCATTATTATCATTATATTATTATTATTTTCCCCATTTTTACCTTTTATTTTAAATACAAAAAAAATTAAAAAAGTGGAGTTCGCAGTGCGAACTCACCTTCGCACTGCGACCTCTGCGAAATTTCTGCAGATTTTTATATAGTGGTTTATCTTTTTTGCTTTCAACTGCAATTATTATTAGTAGCATTATTACTTGTATTCTTGTTATTTTGTGACTGATTTGGTGCAGCAAAGCAAGATTTAATGTGTGACATTAAAGGTAAAAGGAAAGAAGAACTTTCTTCCAACCTCTCATGTGATCAAACAAATTGGCTATCCTTGGTCAGTTTTTGTCCCCCCAAATTGACCCCTCACCCAACCTAAACATGCCAGCCAGCTGCTTGATCCATTTCCTTCCCTTTTGCCCTGCCAAAACCAGTCAATCCCAAGTGGTTTTTGTTGCAAAAAAGCTGTGTGACATGCCCTGTTTTGACCTGAATTTCTCCTCCCACACATAAGCCCACATGCTAATTTTGATTCCCCCAATCTCCCTGTACATGGCAGTACACGTTATGATTGTTTGACCTTCCAAGATTGCAAGGTTTGATCCCAAGAATCATCCCTTTTGCAGCTGCCCTGTTTTACAGTTTTTACCATCATTACCTTCTAGAATCAATGGCATTTGTGGCTGAGATCAGTCAAGACCTTGCCCCTTGGCACAAGGCAAAGCAAGTTCTATCCATTAGCATTAAATGCAAAGTGATCTAGCCTGAGTTTAGCTCATGATCAGCTAGTGTTTTAGGATTTTATTCATCATTGTTCATCATTACAAGGATTTGCATTTATGCCTATAAAAGGAATGGCAAGGCCCAAGGATCAAACACAACTGAAACACATTGAAAACCAGTCAAAAACAGATCATTTCAGAGAGCTAACACACACGAAATCCACACAAAAATCCCTTGCATTGCAACACAAAATCAGTGCATCACAACACTTAGAACCTTGTTCATAACCTCTCACAAAGCAAGCAAGCCACTTCCAGTCTTGTTCAAGCATTGCTAGGAGTTCTGTAAGTCTCCTATAACCTTTCTTTTCTATTGTATATGCTGTTTACATATCTTGCTTTGTCCAATTTTGTTTTGTGAACCAAAACCTCCTTTGAACCCCAAAAAAGGACCTCAAAGGGGCCAAGCTTTAAAACTGTGTTTTTTCACCCTTTTTTCTTCCTTTTTGTCAAGTTTCTTAACCTTCTTTAGGTTCTGAATCTTGCTTAGAAGCAGTTTCTGAACTTCTGTTCAGAAACAGCTTCTGAGTTGAAAATTCGCATACTTCGCAGAGCCAAGCCTAGCTCGCACTGCGAATGCACCAGAACCTAACTTCGCAGAGCCAAGTTCTGGTTGCTCTGCGAAGTATGTGAAATTCAGAACATGAATCAGGCATTCAAATGTCAAATTTTTGGGATTCTAGCCCTTGATTCAGAACCTAAAGAGGGTTAAAACCATTTTGGTCCAAATCCAACTCATAATCTTGCACAACTTTGAAGATTTCACAAGTTCGTGCGACAAAATTTGAATAACTTGTGAAACAAGTTATGTTCTTAATATTTTCAAAAACCAAGTTTGAGCAGCAAGCTAAGTTCGTCTATTTCAAAAACAAACTTGAACAACCACGTTGTTCATGATTTTCAATCCAAACGCAAACTTAAGCCGAGTTTGCTCATTCTTAAAACCAAGCTCGAATTGAGCCGAACTTGTGAACTTTCCAATGTTTTGCATGTTTTATGATTGTGTTTGCTATTCAAACTTGAACTAAGCTTGTTCTTGAGTTTCAATAACTTAAGCAACAAGTCACGTTCATGATTTTTAATAAAACCGAACAACAAATTTGTTCGTGTTGTTTTTCTTTTCTTTAACTTTCCTTTTTAAAAGCTTTGGTTCCCTTTGAGATTCCTTAGAGTGACAAAACCAAACTTGAATGAAACGGGAATGGCTTGACGTATGTCTCCCCAAACCTCGATTGCACGAATGCGTGACGTATGTCTCGTCGCTCGGGCAATCGTCATTCCACCCTTGACGCGTCTAGCACGCTCAACCTTCCCTTGGCCCCCTTGTGGCCATTTTTACCCTTTTCTTGGCCCTCGTGGTCAATCCGAACCGTTCGCGCCTTGCGCGTTTTATTTTTAACCTTTTCACGCCTTGCGCGAATTTTCGCCTCAGTGCGTTTGTCTTTTTATTTAAAAACATTCACGCCTCGCGCGAGCTTATCGCCTAGCGCCCATCTTTCACCATTTTAAAACTTTGTACGTCCTCGTACGTTTTTAAAACCTTTGCTCACGTCCGAGCGTAAAACTTTTTCCATCAAATCATTTATTTTTATGCATTGTCGTCAGTGGCCAGCTCGGCAACAACCCGAGCAGCTGACTTTTACTTTCTTGTCGTCAATGGCCAGTTCGGCAGCAACCCGAGCAGTTGACATTTATTTTCATTACACTCTTTTTTTATTTTCAAACTTTTTCGCTCGGACGCGATCAATCTTTTTTTAACTAAAACGAATCAACATACAAACGTTTTTCTACCAAAGAACTACGTACGCTTTGAATTCTCCGACTACCGGGAGATACGTAGGAGCAAGATCGACATCTTGTCAAGCCCATTAATAAAAAACTTGTTTTTCCCTTTTCGTTTGTTTTTATCTCTTTCTTTATCCCGCATTATGTCTTTTTATATATTTCCTTTTATACATATTTAAACACGTAAGTAAAACATCGAACCATTTTAAGCCTAAGCCGACTAAGAGGTTCCCGTTGAGTACAACGGATGTGAGGGGTGCTAATACCTTCCCCTCGCATAATCGACTTTCGAACCTAAAATCTTTTCTCAAGGTAATTTAGAACTTTTTTCCTTTTTTCCCCGAAAAATTAAAAGTTCAGTCGTAATTTAGAATTAGTGATTCAAAGCTTCCCCAATAGCTTGACATCCGAAATTCGACGCGACAGAAATGGCGACTTCACTGGGGACGTTGCATAAAACACTTTGTTTTGCATAAACGAGTCAAACCTATCTCAGTCGACTTTTAGGCTAATTGGTTCATTTTACTTACGTGTTTATGTCTTCTTGTCATTATTTGTTTTGTTTATTCTTATACTTTGCATATATATATATATATCATTTGTGCTTCATATTCATATATATCTCAATTGTGGGGGTTACTTGAGCGATGTTACTCCACATTGTTCGGGTTAATGCCGGACGTGTGAGGCTCTCTACCCGAGCTCGAGAAAAAACTAAGTTAGCAGGAGGTTGTGTGCGGAAGCTCGCGTTGACGTATGTCCGTGAGGTAGGATGCCCAACCCCGCTTAGACGAGATTTTCATATGGAATTAATTGAAGTCATGTCGACGTATGTCCATAGACAACCTTAATTCCATATGAGATTAATGACTCTAAGGACCTCTTCTTAGGAATCTTACCTATTAGAGCCTACACGTGAGGATGGGGGAAATTTTGAACCTACATATCACACCCTTGCACACAACCCATTCACATTCACTCATGCTTGTTACTTTGTGTTTTGTTTTTCCATCAGGGGCAATCAGCATTTATTTACTTGTTATTTTATATGCATAATTATAGTTGAAATAAAAATGACCATTGTGTTGAGAGGGAGTTTCTTTTTTTCAAAATTCGAGCACTTCGCAGAGCAAAGGTATATTCGCACTGCGAAGTTGATCTTGAGGTTCGCAGAGCAAACTTACTTCGCAGTGCGAAGCCTGCGAATTTTGTCATACCAGATTTCAAAATTCACTAACCAGCATTAACTCCCTCCAACCACTTATTTCCACTATCTTTTATCTAACCGTTATTTTATTATTAAACTTGTATAACTAAAAAAAAAAGGGGCAGCTTTTCATTTTTCACAAAACAACTCTTCAAAAACAAAAATCATACCCATTTCTCCATTTTTTCTTCTTCTTTCCTAATCCAAGTAAAAATGACTCTTCTCTGCAAGCAGTAAGGTATGATTCCTCTTCTCTATCCTGCTTTACTTCTGATTCGTGTTATGGGTCTTAGGTTTTGCTAAACCTTTAAACTTCCATTTTAGGGTTTAAGGATTGTAATTAGTGCCTGTCTTTTCTTGCCATGCTAGGAATAAGTTATAATCTAGTAAATGTATGTTATGGGTAGTTAAGGTAAGCTCATTTCCTTTCCCATCTGTGAGTAATCTTATACGAAATCCACTCTACCCATTTTATAGAAATTAGATCAAAACGAGTTGCCATGTTAGTTGTAACCTTTACCCAGGCATTTATCCTTAATCATTCATCTAACATGCTTTGTTTAGAGTTTAGTTTAGGAGTATAGGGTAGTTATCCAGGGATTTTATGGATTTGTTCTGTCAGGGTCGCAGAGCCAAGATGAACTTCGCACTGCGACCCATCCTTCTGGGCAGCCCAGATTTTTCGCATGGCTTCGCACTGCGACCATGTGTTCGCAGTGCGACTGTAGCAGAAACAGAACACATGTTTTCCTTATTTATGCCTTCCAATTCCATTTATTTCACCTCGTATCCCTTTCAATCATGCATGCTATCCACTGACTTTGCATTTTTCTTGCAGATGGCCCCAAAACCAATGGGAAAACGCTCGAGGGGTGAGGCATCCGGATCCAGGCCCCAAGGGGGATTCGATGCCTCTCGCTTCCTAAGTCTGCGGAACCAGGAAAGATACGAAGAGCTTCTTGGCAGAACCTTCTGGCCGGAAAGACAATTCATCATAAGCGAGCAGGGCACTTGGCGAGAGTTGGCCCGATTGATAAACCATCGCCGGTGGGGAGTCTTGGTGAACCCTCCCCTTAACCTTAACTACGACATAATCCGGGAGTTTTACGCGAATGCCATCCCCGTGGATCCGGAGGGGGAATTCACATATCGGACTATGGTGCGCGGTCGGGTCATTAGATTCGATCGCGACGCCATCAATGCATACCTCCACAACCCCTTTCAATTAGAAAATGACGAGCTGTGTGCTTTTCATAAGCACCAAAATCGTGGTAATTGGAACCACGATCTTTATGCTCAAACCATTTTCCAATCCGGAAAGGGATATGAGCTTAACGCAGCAGGGCAACCCACTAGAGCCCTCAAAGGCAACCTTACCACCTACGCCCAAGTCATTTTTCACCTCATAATCCACAACATAAAGCCCAAAAGCCATACCTCCTCCACCACCATGGATGTCACCCCCCTTATCTACTATATCCTCACCGGTAAACAAGTAGATGTGGCCAGGGCCATTTGCCAGGAGATTAAGATAGTGGTCGAGAGTGGCATCAAGCCACCGGCCAAGAAGATGTGCCCGCTTGCTTTCCCGGGTCTTATCATGGGACTCTGCCGGGAAGCCCGAGTCGCCATCCCTCCCCACGTGTCCGAAACCATTAAGAACCCTATCACGGACGAGTATATTTCCAGACACTGCACCGGGAGGAGAGCGGCGAGGGCACAGCAGCCACGGCCTAGGCCTCCACCAGCATCAGGGGATTGTCGTACTTGCACTTTCATATTGGAGCAGAATGCTTCCTCTCATCGGTACATGACCATGATGCATGATTCCATGTATCGCCTTCAGAGGCAGCTAGGGAGGCCGACAGATCCCGACGACCAGATACCGACGCCCGAGATGTTCGCAGCTCACGGTCGTTGGCCCGGGGATAGGCCAGAGCATTCAGAGGCTGGAGGCAGTGGCACAGCGGCCGGAGGCCAGGAGGAGGAGGATGAGGATGAGGATGAGGACGAGGACGACGAGGACGAGGAGACGGAGGATGATGAGGCTCTCACTCCTTGAGTGACCCCCCCCTTTTTTTTGGATGTTTTCTCATGTTTTATGTTTATGTTATTTTTTCTCATACACTCTTGCTATGTTTAACACTTTGTATCCATATTTGTACTACGTACTTTTTCTCTTATTATCTGGCCTTTTGATTATCGTTATTTATGCATGTTCAGTTTTAATGTGCGTTGAATGTCATTGTTTGCTATGAATTGTTGGTGATTTGAGATTAACTTTTTTTCCTCTTAACCACGGATTAAGCCAAAGTCAATTAATTTAGCCACAGATAATTGGTATTGATATTTTTGATCAATTTGCGCAAAGCTAAATGCATGCTTCCTGTTCTTATATGATTAAACTCAAAATGAAAATATATAATTAACATAGAAGCTATATTATGCAATTTGCGTGGTTAGCATGTTTATTCGATGAACCATTTAGAACCAGCCCAAATGTGAGGAAACCTCAAATTTATTTTACATATGCAGGAGACCGGCATTTTGTTAACTCGATCTTTTTATGTTAAATCTAAATGTTGTTTTAAATTGTATAAAAACATTGGCATGATCGAGGCATTTCTTGAATATGAGTGAAAACATTTGACCACAAAAAGCCCACCCTGTGAGCAGTGAGCATCTGTCAACCCTTTGAACCAAATGAAGCAGAATTATTGACGGCAAACTGCCAACTCTCATAAAGCTCAATTGCTTAATATGATTGCCGGAGTTTGTAAAAAAAAAGGAAAGAAGAAGAAAGAGAAAATCTTTTTTTCAGTTCATGGTTAAATCGTCACTAAATTCTGATATTTTCTTTCAATTTTTGAACCCTCAACCATCGTGATTATCGTCCCTTGCTAAAGAAGGAAGGAACATTCAATTAGGGCTTTGCTTTTGATTCAGTTAAAAGAAAAAAAGGGGGGTTGTGAAAGCCAAGAAATAATGAGTTTCATAAAGGATCTTGACAATCGAGAAGAAAGAAAAAGAAAGAAAAACAAATCAAGAAATCTCAAAGGAGAAAGAGAAAGAAAAATCAGTACATCAAAAGGTTGTCAGGATCAAAAATAAATATTTGTGAACACATCAAAGTTTGTGATCTAATAAGAAGGGAGGTGTATAATCTAGAAAGAATGTTCCTTCTTGCTTAGCCTTTTGAATTCAAGTCCCCCAAATATGACATTTCTTTTGTAACCCAGCCAAATTACAACCCTTAAAGACCTTGTGATCAATGCTTTTGTACTTTTAGAAACGATGATCAGATGGACACATAACTCGATCAGAACGTTAACAAACTTACCGGATAAGTGTTCAATACCCCCTACATGATATTCAATTTGTTCGTCTACTTAAATGAGTGATAGGTTGGTTCATTAATATACATGTTATTAACTTGAAATGTATAATATAATTGCTTGTGTGGTATTTATTTCAAATTTTTCAGAACAATCTCGGAACAATGGGGGCATTAAAACAGCATGCGCAAATTTCACATGAATCACACCAACGAATTAAAGCCCGACCTCGCTCGACATCCATTACCAAAACCCGACCTCGCTCGGCACCCACATATCAAAGCCCGACCTCGCTCGGCATCCACATATTAATGCTCGACCTCGCTCGGCATCCAAACAAAACAAAAGCCCAATTCTCTTTGACACCCATAAAACCCAACTGTGCCCAGTGCACGATTATTCAAAGGGCCCAACCATGCTTAGTGCTCTCCCCACAATTCACAAAAAGCCCAATCATCATTTGTTGGTCCCCTACAAAAGGCCCGGTCACCCTCAACCACCAATGGAGCCACGCCTTTGGCAGGCTACCACCCCTTTAATAAATTTCATTTCCCAACATTCTTTACATCTTTTGTCATGTTTCTTTCATTCATTTTTATTCTTGATGATAGTATTTCCAAAAAAAAAAAAACAAAAAAACAAAAAAAAAACTTTTCCAAAATTTATTGCATGAGTCTTTCATTTTTATCCAATAACAAACACATTCTTTTTCGAACTGGCGAATACTCGGAGTGAACATCAATGTCTATCCTTAAAGCAGATAATGCTTCGCAGGCCGAGCATGGTCAATCGCAAAAAAGGAATCCCCCAACAGAATCCTTGGTGAATTAATCAAAATTCCCCAGTGAGTTAAGAGCCCGAAAGGACCCTTCAGGCAAGGACCAACTAAAGCATAAGCATTCCCGACGGAATCACCAGTTCTTCTCCCCAGCGGATTAGCATAGTCCCCAATGGACTACCAATTCCCCAGGAAGTCAATATTTGTTCTATTCTCACAAGCCCAATTACCATTGGCATCAAAGGCTGGATATCGATCATGCTTCCAAAATGATCCTTATATCCCCAGTGAATTCACGAGCGAAGCCCAATCTTATTGGCATACCCCCAGTGGAGTCTTGCATCATCCAAGCCCGACATTGCTCGGCATTCAAACCATAGATCCCCAGCGTCCCACGTGATGTCTGTCATCCCCCAGGTCAGCATAATTCATGCAGCATATCATAATCATTCATTAGCATGCATCTCACATCCAGGGGCAATTCCTTAACAAACAAGTTGGGTATCCCCAGTACAAATTCATCCCTCACATGACGTCCTCAGTGACAGTCATACATTCATGCATTCATACATATGCATACAGCATGTCATACATGGTTATTTCTAACCATCATGAGTCTTACCAAACAATCGCGAGCAATTCGTGTATTCTTTTTTCCCAGTGTCATCCCCAGTTCGTCTGTTACAGAGATGTCATACTTTTGCGCCAAGTGGCAGTTCAAACGAACAGCTTGCGCGTCTTTTTGTCAAGTCTTTACGCCAAGTGACAGTTCTTTAATGAACAGCTTGTGCGTACTCCCCAGTGTTGTGCCAAGTGGCAAGTTCTCCAATGAACAGCTTGTGCATTCTTTCTCCCCGATTGAAGGGGCATTTTTTGTAAGGAACGGCTTGTCAGCCGCATCCCCAGTATCGTCAGTGGCAAGTTCGGCAACATCCGAACAGTTGACATTTTATTTTCCTGTCGTCAATGGCAAGTTCGGCAACATCCGAACAATTGACATTTTATTTTCCTGTTGTTAATGGCAAGTTCGGCAACATCCGAACAGTTGACATTTTATTTTCCTGTCGTCAATGGCAAGTTCGGCAACATCCGAACAGTTGACATTTTATTTTCCCGTCGTCAATGGCAAGTTCGGCAACATCCGAACAGTTGACATTCTTTTCATTCTTTTGTCGCCAGTGGCCAGTTCGGCAACAACCCGAACAGCTGGCATTTACCTTTTCATTCTTTGTTGTCAGTGGCAGTTCGGCGACCACCCGAACAGCTGACACCTATCCCCAGTGTGGTCTTCCTTTTTATCATCCTTTGCATCCATAGTTACATTACAAGCATTCATAACATTTGCATTGCATGCATTTATAGCATTTATAATTCATGAAAATATTTAGTCAAAAAATGGCGTACTCTATATTTAAGTCTCTTCGGCCCGTCCATTTCAAATCACTTTCAACCTCCGGGACGAAGAAACTTAAATAGGGGCATCTGTCATACCCCATTTTCTGACTTATATTTTTTTTGTGTGTTTATCTCATCATTTATTTTTACCTTTTATTTTTATTATTACTATAGTATTTTTATTGGCATTTTATCATTTGCATCATTAAACATTACTATTATCCTCATCATTATCCTTAATATTTTTTCTTTAATAATATCATCATTATTTTACTACTACTAGGGTTTTTTATTTTTATTTTAATATAGTATTAAGTTATTATCATTTCTATTATTATTACCTTTTATTTTCTTTTTCTTTATTATTGTCATTTACTATTTTATTCATTATCATTGCCATTTGCATTTTTATCATCATTATTATCATTATATTATTATTATTTTCCCCATTTTTACCTTTTATTTTAAATACAAAAAAAATTAAAAAAGTGGAGTTCGCAGTGCGAACTCACCTTCGCACTGCGACCTCTGCGAAATTTCTGCAGATTTTTATATAGTGGTTTATCTTTTTTGCTTTCAACTGCAATTATTATTAGTAGCATTATTACTTGTATTCTTGTTATTTTGTGACTGATTTGGTGCAGCAAAGCAAGATTTAATGTGTGACATTAAAGGTAAAAGGAAAGAAGAACTTTCTTCCAACCTCTCATGTGATCAAACAAATTGGCTATCCTTGGTCAGTTTTTGTCCCCCCAAATTGACCCCTCACCCAACCTAAACATGACAGCCAGCTGCTTGATCCATTTCCTTCCCTTTTGCCCTGCCAAAACCAGTCAATCCCAAGTGGTTTTTGTTGCAAAAAAGCTGTGTGACATGCCCTGTTTTGACCTGAATTTATCCTCCCACACATAAGCCCACATGCTAATTTTGATTCCCCCAATCTCCCTGTACATGGCAGTACACGTTTTGATTGTTTGACCTTCCAAGATTGCAAGGTTTGATCCCAAGAATCATCCCTTTTGCAGCTGCCCTGTTTTACAGTTTTTACCATCATTACCTTCTAGAATCAATGGCATTTGTGGCTGAGATCAGTCAAGACCTTGCCCCTTGGCACAAGGCAAAGCAAGTTCTATCCATTAGCATTAAATGCAAAGTGATCTAGCCTGAGTTTAGCTCATGATCAGCTAGTGTTTTAGGATTTTATTCATCATTGTTCATCATTACAAGGATTTGCATTTATGCCTATAAAAGGAATGGCAAGGCCCAAGGATCAAACACAACTGAAACACATTGAAAACCAGTCAAAAACAGATCATTTCAGAGAGCTAACACACACGAAATCCACACAAAAATCCCTTGCATTGCAACACAAAATCAGTGCATCACAACACTTAGAACCTTGTTCATAACCTCTCACAAAGCAAGCAAGCCACTTACAGTCTTGTTCAAGCATTGCTAGGAGTTCTGTAAGTCTCCTATAACCTTTCTTTTCTATTGTATATGCTGTTTACATATCTTGCTTTGTCCAATTTTGTTTTGTGAACCAAAACCTCCTTTGAACCCCAAAAAAGGACCTCAAAGGGGCCAAGCTTTAAAACTGTGTTTTTTCACCCTTTTTTCTTCCTTTTTGTCAAGTTTCTTAACCTTCTTTAGGTTCTGAATCTTGCTTAGAAGCAGTTTCTGAACTTCTGTTCAGAAACAGCTTCTGAGTTGAAAATTCGCATACTTCGCAGAGCCAAGCCTAGCTCGCACTGCGAATGCACCAGAACCTGACTTCGCAGAGCCAAGTTCTGGTTGCTCTGCGAAGTATGTGAAATTCAGAACATGAATCAGGCATTCAAATGTCAAATTTTTGGGATTCTAGCCCTTGATTCAGAACCTAAAGAGGGTTAAAACCATTTTGGTCCAAATCCAACTCATAATCTTGCACAACTTTGAAGATTTCACAAGTTCGTGCGACAAAATTTGAATAACTTGTGAAACAAGTTATGTTCTTAATATTTTCAAAAACCAAGTTTGAGCAGCAAGCTAAGTTCATATATTTCAAAAACAAACTTGAACAACCACGTTGTTCATGATTTTCAATCCAAACGCGAACTTAAGCCGAGTTTGCTCATTCTTAAAACCAAGCTCGAATTGAGCCGAACTTGTGAACTTTCCAATGTTTTGCATGTTTTATGATTGTGTTTGCTATTCAAACTTGAACTAAGCTTGTTCTTGAGTTTCAATAACTTAAGCAACAAGTCACGTTCATGATTTTTAATAAAACCGAACAACAAATTTGTTCGTGTTGTTTTTCTTTTCTTTAACTTTCCTTTTTAAAAGCTTTGGTTCCCTTTGAGATTCCTTAGAGTGACAAAACCAAACTTGAATGAAACGGGAATGGCTTGACGCATGTCTCCCCAAACCTCGATTGCACGAATGCGTGACGTATGTCTCGTCGCTCGGGCAATCGTCATTCCACCCTTGACGCGTCTAGCACGCTCAACCTTCCCTTGGCCCCCTTGTGGCCATTTTTACCCTTTTCTTGGCCCTCGTGGTCAATCCGAACCGTTCGCGCCTTGCGCGTTTTATTTTTAACCTTTTCACGCCTTGCGCGAATTTTTCGCCTCAGTGCGTTTGTCTTTTTATTTAAAAACATTCACGCCTCGCGCGAGCTTATCGCCTAGCGCCCATCTTTCACCATTTTAAAACTTTGTACGTCCTCGTACGTTTTTAAAACCTTTGCTCACGTCCGAGCGTAAAACTTTTTCCATCAAATCATTTATTTTTATGCATTGTCGTCAGTGGCCAGCTCGGCAACAACCCGAGCAGCTGACTTTTACTTTCTTGTCGTCAATGGCCAGTTCGGCAGCAACCCGAGCAGTTGACATTTATTTTCATTACACTCTTTTTTTATTTTCAAACTTTTTCGCTCGGACGCGATCAATCTTTTTTTAACTAAAACGAATCAACATACAAACGTTTTTCTACCAAAGAACTACGTACGCTTTGAATTCTCCGACTACCGGGAGATACGTAGGAGCAAGATCGACATCTTGTCAAGACCATTAATAAAAAACTTGTTTTTCCCTTTTCGTTTGTTTTTATCTCTTTCTTTATCCCGCATTATGTCTTTTTATATATTTCCTTTTATACATATTTAAACACGTAAGTAAAACATCGAACCATTTTAAGCCTAAGCCGACTAAGAGGTTCCCGTTGAGTACAACGGATGTGAGGGGTGCTAATACCTTCCCCTCGCATAATCGACTTTCGAACCTAAAATCTTTTCTCAAGGTAATTTAGAACTTTTTTCCTTTTTTCCCCGAAAAATTAAAAGTTCAGTCGTAATTTAGAATTAGTGATTCAAAGCTTCCCCAATAGCTTGACATCCGAAATTCGACGCGACAGTAATGTTTCTTCTCTCAACTTGTCCTTCATTCCAATTCCAGCTAGCATTTTCATCAACTTCAACATCTCGGCTAACAATGAGCTTTTTTGTTTGTAAGTTATAGACTCTATAACCTTTTGATTGTGTGCTATATCCCAAGAATATTCCACGTGTGCTCTTGTCTTCTAACTTATGTCTCTTTTGAGAAGGAACATGTATGTAGCAGATAGATCCAAAAACTCTTAGATGCTTAGCTGATGGTTTTTTGCCACACCAGGCCTCAATTGGAGTTTTGTCCTTGACTGCCTTGGTTGGACATCTGTTGAGTATGTAGACAATCCTTTATTATCCTTTATCCTTTATCATCGATTGAGCCATCTCCATGACTGTGCGATTCTTCCTTTCCGACACACCATTTTGTTGTGGAGAATATGCGATTGTTAGTTGTCGCTCGATGCCTTCATCTTCACAGAACTTATCAAACTCGTGGGAGTTGTACTCTTTGCCACGATCACTTCTGAGAACTTTAATATATTTCCGCATTGTTTTTCGACAAAGGTCTTAAACTTTTTGAATATTCCAAAAACTTCTGATTTTTTTTTCATAAAGTAGACCCAAGTCATTCTAGAAAAATCATCAATGAAGAGGATGAAATACCTGTTGTTGTGGAGTGAGGGTGTCCTCATCGGTCCACAAACATCTGTGTGTATCAACTCCAACAAGTCCTCAGCTCTCCAAGTTTCTCATGTTGGAAATGTCAATCGATGTTGCTTTCCGAGAAGGAATCCTTCACAAGCTTCATTATTTTCCTTCAAGTGTGGGAGATCTCTCATCATATTCTTCTGATATAACAACTTCAACGCTTGAGTGTTGAAGTGACCAAATCTTCGATGCCATAGCAATGAATCATCAACTTGGACTTTCTAGGCAATGTTATTAGTGCACTTGAAGCTTATTGGAAAGCTTCTATTTCTTTTCTCCATTTTTACCTTGGCTATCTCTTGCCTTTTGTGATTGGTTTCATATATTGAGCATGAGTCTCCTTCAAAGTGTATAATATATCCTTTCTCCAACATTTGACCAATACTCAAAAGATTTTCTTTAAGATTGGGAACTAGTAAGACATCTTTGATGAACCTTGTACCTTTCTTAGTCTCCACCATCACAGTGCCTCGGCCTTTAGATTCCACGACTGAGCCATTTCCCAGTCGAACCTTTACTTTGACAGAGTCATCAATATCCTTGAAGATGCTCTCATCTTTAGCCATGTGATTGCTGCAACCACTATCCAAGTACCAATTTCTACTCAATTCGTCATTGGAATCTTGGATGGCATAAAAAAGATGTTGGTCATGGTCACGTTGGTCCTTCTCACACTCATGCTTTTCAACGAAGTTTGCTTGATGCTTATTTTTGTTGTAGTAGTTCTTCTCCACATGTCCAAATTTCTTACAGTGTCCACATTGTGGTTTTTCGCGCCATCGACAATATTTCTCGACATGATTTGTCTTCTTGCATATGCCACATGAAGGATACTCATCTTGATTTTTCTTTGAGAAATTTCTAGAAATTTCTTTGTTTCTAGAATTTTCTCCGCTTCTCTTGTTTCCTCCAAATCCTTTATTTTGAGACCGTAATTGAAGTTTTGATTGAAAGGCATTTTCAAATGTATCATCATCATGCCTACTCAACCTTTGCTCATAAGCTTCCAGTGAGCCTATTACATCTGTCACCGACAAAGTAGACAGATCTTTGGTTTGCTCAATCGAAGTAACGATTGCATCATACTTACGAGGAATAGAAATTAGAATTTTCTCAACAATTCTTTTGTCGAGAATATTATCCCTGTAAGTTCTCATTTGACTTACTAATTCTTTTATCTTGGTATAATAGTCTTTTACGGTCTCAGACTCTTTCATTTTTGTTAACTCAAACTCACGTCGAAGAGTTTGAAGTTTAATGGCACGTACCTTGTCACTTCCTTGAAACTCCTCCTTTAGTGTACCCCAAGCATTTTTGGCACTTGTAGCTCCCATTATTCTTGGAAAGATATTGTCTGCTACCGCTTGTTGCAAAAAGAACAATGCCTTTGAATCTTTTGGTTTATTTTCCTTCAACCCCTTTTTTTGAGCTGCATTGAGAGTTGAAATATCTGCCGAAATAGTAAATCCTTCATCTACAATCTCCCATAAATCTTGAGAGCAAAAAAATGTCTTCATTTTAATGCTCCAAAAATCATAGTTTTCACCATTGAAAGTAGGGATAGTCATAGATGATGGTTGAATGATATTAGCCATGTCTTAGGGAAAAAATTTAGAAATGGTGTAGGATATAAGGAGGGTTTGGTTGGAAATAGATGGATAAATTTTCTACGCCCAATATATGATCGAACGTAGCTCTGATACCACTGTTAGTATTTTAGGTAGTAGTGTTAGTTTAGAGTGTAGTCGGATAGTGTAGAAGGCTTTAGTTGATAGTTGGAATATGATAGTAAGTAGTGTGAGGACTTGGAGCAAGAATAGATTGTATTGCTCTCCAAATTGGATTGATTACAAATGACTACATGCTTGCCTATTTATAATGTGGGTGTCATATTCTAGATACTTCTTTCTAGATTCTTCTTGACATTTCCTACTTCATGTGTAGTATTAATTAAATCTAAAATATACTAAACTATTCTAGAGAAATCTAGACATGTACATGAATTCTTAACATTCTATAAACTACTAATGCATTCTAGAGAATTCTAGAAATATGCATCACATTTTAACAATATTCAATAAGTGGTTGGATCTACATTGTTTTAACTTCTTAATAGTTTCTTTAACAATTAAGTGGTTGGATCAATAATTGTTACATGTAGATTGAGTTTATGGTCTTCTTCTTTTGCCTGCTGAATGAAATTAAATTTTCATAAAGATACAGTTAGATTTAACGTTCTACTGGTTCAAATGCTTGCTTTGATTGTCTCTGAAGTTATTGGGATTCCACGTAGAACCTCAGTTCATACGTAAGTCTTACCATACATAATTGATTAAGCAACAATGTGTTGTCTTAACATCTTTTAATAGGGTTAGTCGTAAAGCCGAAACAATAAATCTCTAAAGTGTAGCATGGACATCAAGATGTAAATGAATACTGTTGAAATTTGGGGTCTAACTCATCCTTACAAAACCGACTTGTTAGGCGAGGAGTGTCTCCTCTTTATAAACTCTTCTCAAGCATCCTATCTATCCGACATGAGACTAAATCCACCCCCTCAAAGCCAACAAAATGAAGGTGTGGGAGGCTGCAATGAAGGCAAACGAAAGATCACAATTTTACAAAACCGGCTTGTTAGGTGAGGAGTGCCTCCTCTTTATAAACTCTTCTCAAGTGTCCTATCTATCCGACGTGGGACTAAATCCACCCCTCAAAGCCAACACAATGAAGGTGTTGGAGGCTGCAATGAAGGCAAACCAAAGGTCGCAATTTAGGTGACTAGGGAAGGACCGCAATAAAGGCAGAATTTGCAACTCACCTCCTCACGCTTCAGCCCAGCCCAATGGGCCTGAAGTGTGGTTGATGCGGGAAGGTCGCAATTTAGGCGACTAGGGGCGGACCACAATAAAGGCGGAATTTCCAACACACCTCCCCACGCTTCAGCCCGGCCCAATGGGCTTGAAGCGTGGACGATGCGGGAAGCCACCGATAGATCTAGAATAGGCTCTGATACCATGTTGAAATTTGAGGATTAACTCATCTTTACAAAACCAACTTGTAAGGTGAGAAGTGCCTCCTCTTTATAAACTAGGGTATTAGCAACTCTTTTTTTTTTGTCACTATTTCGGTCAATAAATCTGTTAGTGACCGATTTTGATGATGTAGCCACCGAAAATTCAGTCTCTAAAAGGCTGATTTCTTGTAGTGACTATTCTCAAGCGTCCCATCTATCCGATGTGGAACTAAATCCACCCCTTCAAAGCCTACACAATGAAGGTGTTGGAGGCTGCAATGAAGGAAAACCAAAGGTCTCAATTTAGGTGTCTAGGGGCGGACCGCAATATAGTCGAAATTTCTAACAAATACAATTTAATCTCTACACATATGCAGAAGCATTACCTTATAATATGGTAAATACTAAATTTAGTCTTTGAAATTGCTGGATTATATCAACCTAGTATTCCAAAATGATCTTTGAAATTCCAAAATGTTGATTGTGTCAGTCCATAGTTGATATTTGCATGAACTATAATGACATTACGTTGGTAATGTTGAAGATGGATTTCCAACATATGTGATAGGAGATCCAGACAGAGGGATCATATTGATTGATATTTTGCAATTCCAGGGATCATTTTGGAATATTGATAATAGGGAGGACTAGGTTGATATAGTTATACAATTACAGCGACTAAATTGTGTATTTCCTTTATGATGACAAGAAGTGTTTTGGCTTTGATGGGTTCATCTTTTGGATCGGCCTAATAGTTACACCTCTATCTTTTTCACATGTCCCATTTATTCATCATATATCTTTATTAAGTTTAGTAAATTGACGAATATATATATTTTTATAGTGTTAACCCTCTGGTTCCTAGGGGAAGAGGGTCATAGTATAATCTGGAGTTCGGCCGGGAGGAAAGTAATGCCTAGCCAAGAATTGTTTCACCCAGGAATCACACTCGGGTTCTCCCGAACCATTCGTTCTCAAGGAGAGCTCATTAACCACTTGAGACCAATCACTTGGTTAAATACTCAATTTAGTTGTTCAATCAATGATCTTGTACTTTGTTGGAGTTGATAACTGTTTCAGATTTTAAAATACTGGTTTGAATTATATTCAACATATAACAAGTCTATAGTCATTCGAACTAACCAATGATAAAATGTACTGATAAGAAAATATATATTTACAGACACTAAACAAATTGATCACCCACAAAAAAATAAATTAAACTCCACTATTTATGGCCCACCCAAGATATTTTTCATGGCTCTGCCACTGGAGTCAATCCCTCAACCAATGCGTAGCCAAATCTATGTTTTACCACTGTGTCAGCATGCAACGTATGATTAGTGATAATGGTGTTGTACTTGTACATATTTGTTGGATTAGAAACTTTGAACTTGCTGGACTTCATCAGCCTCCTTAGCGACCCCCTTCCCTTAGATACACAGCTACAAGAAAGATGTTTCATTTCACAATTCTTATTAGGTTAAGTAGTGATTCCGAAGCTTTGCTGTTGTAATTAATATGCAGGTTGTAAGAGGAAAAGTTAAAGGTTATGGGCTTTCGGCTGATATATGGAGTCTAGGATGCACTGTGTTGGAGATGTTAACTAGGAAATTTCCATACTCTCCTCTGGAACGTGTATGTATCATATTACCATTTCAATCCAACATGAGATTAAACTTAAGTGCCTTTTAATTTTGAATTGTTGTGTGGCCTTGATTTGATCCCTATCTCTCTATATAAAATTTATATGAAACATTGCATTACTGCTAGTTTTAACTTCCAAGCTTTGCTGAATCTCTTCTGACAACAGATCAGCGCAATATTTAGAATTGGAAAAGGTGAACTACCTCCAGTGCCTGATACTGTTTCAAGAGATGCACGCGATTTTATTCTGCAGTGTCTTAAAGTTAATCCAGATGATCGTCCCACTGCGGCTCAACTCTTAGACCACAAATTTGTCCAGAGGTCATTCTCCCAGTCCTCTGGCTCAGTGTCTCCACATATTCCGAGAAGAGGTTAAACTTGTCATCTCCAACTATGGAACATAATTAAGGTAAATGTTTTTACGTACTACCTCATTTTTCTGCCCTGTTTATGGCTTCTTATCATGACATCTGAATTATTAATGTTTTTTTTAGAACACTATTGTTACGACTATCCATCCTTTCAAGAATTTTTATTCATAACTCATGATATCTATTGTATGGAGATAAGTAACAGATATTAAATGCTTGAAGTGCTAGTTTCTGTTGAATTGAATGCACATATGATGCACGCTTTATTTTAATTGGGTGGAGCTCAACTGTGTTTTAATTATATTTTGGTGAAAATATTCTTCCTAATAAATAATTTTTGAAACAGGAGGTGGACAAGGAGAACAAAAGACTTTCTAACTGGTTTTCGGTGAAATTCTCAAATTGCATCTATGCAAACTGCAGCATGTGTTTATTTGATTATTTATCTCTTGATGACATATCTGTCATTCGTTGGATTTAAAATGCTTCCAATGTTCAATATTCAACTTGTTAGAGTTGGTCTAGGGGGTTATTATTGTAGCAATTGTTGGTCTTGTGCCTTTTGATGTCAGAGTTTTCTTGGTTGTGTTTTTTTTTTTGAGAGTTTTTTGGTTGTGTTGTAGCTTATATTTTCAGGCACTGCTTCAATTCTAGTACTAATCTCCGGAACCGGGGTGCATGAATATCATATTTGAGAATTAGGGTCACTGTGTTGTGTAATTATGTGTTGTATAATTTATTACTCAATGATAATATGTCTGTTAAAGCACGCTGTAAGTATATTATCATCAAAATGTAATAGGTTGCCACTTGCCAGTGTCTTATACCAATTTGTAGGCTAAACTTCTGAGAGCAATAGGAGCAGAAACTTGACACTTCTGTTGCTATTTTTGTACATGTTCTTTTGTTAGCAGGAAATTATCTATCAGTGTATATTTTTATTCCCAAACTTGTTCTCATTTTCAACTTGGTTTCTTTTGTTCTTTCATGTTTTGACCCTTTGATGTTGTCGAGGGGAGAAATTAAGAGATGAGATGGGAGAAAGGCTGTGGAGATATAAAGAAAGAAGTAATAATGAGAGGGGGACAAAGAGAAAAAGCGAGAGAGATGAAAATGCATAAAAAAATTAGGATGTCCAATGGAAAAATAGGTGGCTTGAAAAATTGGTTTGTATCGTTTGAAAAACAATCGGATCTAATAGACTTTTGCTATGTTTGGTTTCATGGTACAAAGACAAGCTTCTCACTAAATGTGCGGTAGCATTCTAAAACTGCTAGACCAAACACATGCTTTGTCTTTCAGCAATTCATTCCTTCATGTATATAAAGTATATAATCTTCATTTTCGCACTCTTTTTTATCTAAACCTTTACACTTTCGTGTTCGAACAATATTAGCCATGAGATTTCATTTAAAATTAATGGCATTTGAAGTGATCAAATATCAATGCTAAATAACATTTTTCGGTAGATGATGTAAACAAAGAGGACACCAAAGAACTGAAACTAATTTCCATTACCTTACATAATATCATCACTATCTTAATTAATCATCTTTACCACTTTATCTCTTTGCATGATAGTTTTTTCAACATGCTCTTCAGTTTCATCTGAGAATACAAAAAAAAATACACAATCAGGCAAATGCAGCTGTCACTAAACACAAAATGATAATTAATTAACAAGCCACAATGTGAAATTTTAATTACACAATTTTTATATTACCAAAAACAAGTAACAACACTTCGCTTCTCACAACAATGGGTTAGCCTGGTTTACCCAAAAAAAATGAAAAATGATTTTTTGTTGATAGTTGAGGATATTTATATGTTTTTCTACTCTAATAATATATATATATATATATATATCCCAAATATATTTCTCAGAAAAAAAGAAAAACTATCCCAAATATAAAAAGGAAAATGCTCCTTATCGTGAATAATTTATCACGATGACATCAAGATTAGATACTTGTATTGTAACAAAAGCTCTAATTTATATCAATCCCACCGATGCATTTTGTGCAAGGAATATCTAACGGTTGCAATAAATTCACGAGGCATTCAAGATAGTTCTGGCAACAAATATCAACGAATTTTTCTAGCTACACCTGTATATTTCTGATTACACCCAAATTTACTTTAAAGTTTAAAATAATATCAAAATTGTCCTTGTATACAAGTAAGAACGATACAAAGGGTTTTTGATGAATTTGAGAATTAAATTTTATTTAAGGGTAATTTTGTCATTTTAGTATAACAAAAATTAATTAGTATGTACCTAAAAAAATTCAATAGCAACACTCTGAGAAAATAGTAGAAGCATGAAAGTAAAAAAAAAAAAAAATATTACTTGAATCCGACGAATTAATTCAAATGGTTTTGGAAAACCAAAACCAAAAACACCTGTAGCAACAACGTGGGTTCGGTTTTTTACTTTAGTGAGTGGGTAATTATTCTATTTTACAAAATGGTAAAAGAAAATTAGTAACATTAAAATAATAAATCTTAAAATAAAGAGTAAAAAACTTATAAGATATAGCTCAAGCGATACAAATAACATCTTTAAAAACTACATAAACACAAGTGAGAAAAACTTACCAAATCTCATTTGATAAAACAAGTTATAATCTAGGCGATGACAATGGTGCACCATGTATTTAGGTTTTGAACAAATCTCATTTGATCAAAAAATTCCCCCAATTATAATGAAATGCTCTCCACACCAAATCTATTTTTCTCTCATAATTGAACATGAGAACAACAACCATGTTTCAAAGGGAATGATTTTCCAATCCTATATAAACCATCACATCAGGGTCATGACTCCCGACGTGGAACTCTAAGAATGTGTTTGGATGCTACTTGCAGGCAACCCGAGAATAATGAGCTCGAATGTTCATTCATACAATCTATTCGGAGCTTACAATTCTAGGTGTTTCGAAAGCAATCTTCCTGTTGCATCGAGTGATTGAAGTCTTTGAGAAGCATACAAGTCTCATTTACCACACAATGTACACCACAATCTCTCTAAACTCAATGATTTTCCAAATTGTTTAATGAAACATATTTATCTTCGAATCTTATAACATCACATTTCTCATAGTATCATTTAAGAAAAGTGAAGATCCAAATTCTTTGAATATATTTGGTAGTAGTAGGTTAATTTTTACAACATTATGAAGCATGACTTGTTAAATTCCCACTGTACAAAAAACTAACTCATACGTATTTCAGATAGTGAATAGAAGAATTAAGATATACTATTTCTTTCAATTGGAATAAATCCGTATACTACTAACATAATGTGACCAACTCTAGTTCCACTTCTCAGTTCTCGTTTTATCAGCCGCATACTACTAACATGGAGACGCCAACTACACCGATCAAGTTCAACACCACTCTTCTTCTACTCCTCAGTTTTCTTTTTCTTCGCGACATAAACAATCTTTGCATTTGCAATATAGACAATCACTTTCTTGATATTGTTCAATCTTTTAATCATTTTAATATAGATATTATAAGAAAAATTGGAAAAAATCTGGTCTAGCTATAGCCACACCATGCCATTCTATAACATTCCAAGAACTTAACTAGGACTTTAGGGCATAATAATATTAGCATTTGAATTTACATTTACTACTCTTTCCTGACACTGTAAAAATTGACAAGCAAGCCCTATGTTAGGATTTGTAATGCCGCGAGCATTCTCACATGAGATAAGCAATGACAAAAGAGGTTGATCTAGAAACACCTTGTCAACAATGAGCATTGGGGAGTCTTGGCACAACGGTAAAGTTGTTGTCACGTGACTGAAAGGTTACGAGTTCAAGTTCTGAAAACAGCGTCTTGTGTAAAAAATAGGGTAAGATTGTGTACAATATACCAATTGATGGGACCCCTTCTCGGACACTGCATATGCGGAAACTTTGGTGCACTTGACCATCCTTTTTGATGGTGAAATTAAGTTGTTCTTAGTGAAATTATTACCTAATATCTTCTATTCAAAATGCTCATCTTTTGGGTTTGTTTCTCACTTTTGTAACAATGCTCAGGAGCAAAGCCTTTAAAAGATTGGCGTTTAAAAAATTTAATGTTTATAATTGTTAGGTAAGTGCTAACTACCAGTTTTATTCCCTTTCTGATTACCACTGTAGAGATGGACTCTTTTTTGCTGTAAAACAAGCTTCATTGCTTGATCAAGGGATTCGGGGAAAGCAAAGTGTTGTTCAATTGGAGCACGTAAGAGTTAAGACAGTCAGACAGGCTTACTCTTTCTATTGCTTCATAATTTTTTTTATAATTCAACTTTCCATTAATCAAAATCCTTTATGAAGATAAAGGCTTTCTTATAAATACTTTGTTGTCTTGTGCAATATCTTGAAAGTTGATAAACATTTTTCATCCATTTACGTTCTCATTATTTTTTCATCTATATGTTTTCTGACTCTACTTCTTCCTCACTCAGGAAATTGCACTTCTGAGTCAGTTTGAGCATGAGAATATTGTTCGATACATTGGCACTGAAATGGTACTTTTCTTGTCTCCTCTCCGTCTTCTCCTTGTCTTTTATGTTCATTTTCATTTGAGCCCATGGTGAAAGAATCTGTTACGTATATTGCTATTCATGTGCTTTCGTTGAACAACTTTGTGCTTTCGTTGAACAACTTTGGCTTTAGATAAAATATAAAAGTTATATTAGTGTGGGCCTGTGCATCTCTCTTGGCCTAATGGTTTAATCTTTCGGGATAGTTGGTTTGTGGCAGATTGTCAGCTTCCAACAATTTGAAAGAGATTGAAGGATAGTTTTATGAATAGTATTCACTAAACATGAAATGATACAAGTTGATTTATGTAAAATATAATGTGTCCTTTTTCATCTGAAATGTTTTTACCGGATGCTTTCAATGTATTGGAAAAGTTGTAGTATATTGTGTAGTTTGAGGTATTGCTAACTTCACCTTGTTTTGGATACTGTACAATTCCTACAATTATTTTTTTTTTAGTTATGCTGCAGTATTTTGTCAGCTGTAAACAAGTTTATCTTCCAGCAGCCATTTTTTTGTTGCCAGCTTGTCATTGCATCCTATAACTACTATCTTGAACTGTAGTTTGTAATTTACGTTCTGCTTAATGTTTATTGCAGGATGGATCAAATCTATATATCTTTATTGAGTTGGTAACCAAAGGTTCCCTTTTACGCCTCTACCAGAGGTATAAACTTCGAGATTCCCTAGTATCTGCGTATACGAGACAGATTCTGCGTGGATTAAAGTATCTTCATGATCGCAATATTGTTCATAGGTGATCCCAAAATTTATTTATTTTGCTATCCTTTGTGGTATCAAATAGAGATGAATCCTGGTATTCTGGTATGATTATAGGGAGTTATACAGTTGGATATCTGTCTTGTTTGTTGTAGTTGAAAGCTATCATGGGGATGGGTAGTTAGGCAGAAAGGTTTAAAATAAAACGACCTAGCGATATGAGAAGCATTCACTAATTTGGATGTGTGAACTGTGCAAAGGCTCTGATGTAGGGGGAAACCCTTGTTGGAGAGCTCTTTCTCCCATTCTGAGTATTTTCAATCAAACTGTTCATTTCCTTTGATTGTTTCTATCAATTTCCCATTTCTCTCTTCCCTAAGTTCCTAACAACTTGTTTTTTTGTGGTGTTTGATACTTTGTTGGATGTGAATTTTAACAAAAAAGGGATGTTCTTCTGATTGATATGAGACTAATTTAAGGTTAAAGTTGTTGACTTTGAATATCTTCTGAAACCATAAGCAAATATGATATTTAGCCTAAGCAAAATATGATATATAGAGTATATGAATCATTTCAACTTGTTCTTGTTACTTGAAACTGTAGAAACATCTGTCACATATGGTTTCAATATCAGAAATTCTAATGGGTACAATTTTATTTCTTTTTGATTTATGGTGTCACAATTTCTTTAGCATATTTGTTTTATGTATTTCTGTACCAGTTATGTAGTGCCACAAAACAATTTTTGTAAATATGGCCTAACTATTTTCCCTCCTAATTGAAGGGATATTAAATGTGCAAATATATTGGTTAATGCAAATGGATATGTCAAAGTTGCAGATTTTGGATTGGCAAAGGTGACCATTGACTTCAGTCACGGAATCTGTACTACCTTCAGTTGCATAAAATATAATTTCCATTTACTAATTTTACTCTGTGACTATTGTTTTTCAGGTAACTATATTGAATGATGTTAAATCATGCCAGGGAACAGCATTCTGGATGGCACCAGAGGTTTGTTATCAATCTTATCTTGAAAGAGAATTATTGAATAATGGTTCAGCATATTTACTACATTGTTTGTAACTTCTTAATAGTTTCTTTAAAAGTGAAGTGGCTGGATCAACAATTGTTACATGTAGATTGAGTTTATGCTCTTCTTCTTTTGCCTGCTGAATGAAATTAAATTGTCATAAAGATACAGTTAGATTTAACATTCCATTGGGTCAAATGCTTGCTTTGATTGTCTATGAAGTTATTAGGATTCCACCTAGAACCTCAGTTCATATGTAAATAAATCTTACCATACATGATTGATTAGGCAAAAATGTGTTGTCTTAACATCATTTAATAAGGTTAGTTGTAATGCTGAAACAATAAATCTCTGAAGTGTAGCATGGACATCAAGATGTAATAGAATACAATTTAATCTCTATGCATATGGGGAAGCATTACTTTATAGTAGAGTAAATACTCAATTTGGTCTCTGAAATTGATGGATTATATCAACCTAGTCTTCCACTTTATCGATATTCCAAAGTAATCTTTGAAATTTCAAAATGTTAATTGTGTCCGTTCTTTGTTGATATTTGCATGGACTATGATGACATTACGTCGGTAATGTTCAAGATGCATTTCAAACATGTGATAGGAGATCCAAACAGAGAGACCATCTTGATTGATATTTTGAAGTTTCAGGGATCGTTTAGGGATATTGATAATAGGTTGGACTAGGTTGATACAGTCCTACAATTACAACGACTAAAATGTGTGTATTGGCTTTGATTGGTTCATCTTTTGGATCGGCCTAATAGTTACATCTCTCTCTTTGTCACATGTCCCATTTATTCATCATATATCTTTATTAATTTTAGTAAATTGATAAAGATTTATTGTTTAGGTGTTAACCCTTTGGTTCCTAGAGGAAGGGGGACCTAGTAATCTAGATTCTACCGAACCATTTGTTCTAAGGGTTAGTTCATTAACCACTTGAGCTCAATTACTTGGTTAAAAAGGCTTCAGAAGGAATCGATCCTTCAACCAATACACTGCGAAATCTATGTTTTACCACTACACCAGCATGCAACATATGATTAGTGATAATGGTGTTGTACATGTACATTTTTGTTGGATTAGAAACCTTCAACTTTCTGGACTTCGTCAGTCTCCTTAGCAACCCCATCCACTTAGATACACACCTACAAAAAAGATTTTTCATTTTATGATTCTTGATAGGTTTAGAGTGATGTTGAAGCTTTACTGTGGTAATATGCAGGTTGTTAGAGGAAAAGTTAAAGGTTACGGACTTCCGGCTGATATATGGAGTCTAGGATGCACTGTGTTGTAGATGTTAACTGGGAATGTTCCATATTTTCCTATAGAATGTGTATGTATCATATTACCATTTGAAGTTCATAATCCAACTGTTTCTTCTTTTTACCACGCTATTAACACAAGATTAAACTTAAACGAATGTGACTTTTTGAAGTGTTATGTAGTTATGATTTGATCCCTAATCTCTATATAAAATTTATATGAAACATTGCATTACTGCTAGTTTTAACTTCCAAGCTTTGCTGAATCTCTTCTGACAACAGATCAGCGCAATGTTTAGAATTGGAAAAGGTGAACTACCTCCAGTGCCTGATACTGTTTCAAGAGATGCACGCGATTTTATTCTGCAGTGTCTTAAAGTTAATCCAGATTATCGTCCCACTGCGGTTCAACTCTTAGACCACAAATTTGTCCAGAGGTCATTCTCCCAGTCCTCTGGCTCAGCTTCTCCACATATTCCGAGAAGAAGTTAAACTTGTCATATCCAAATATGGAACATAATTAAGGTAAATATTTTTATGTACTACCACATTTTGCTAACCTGTTTATGCCTTCTTATCATGACATCTGAATTATTATTGTTTTTTTTTTTTTTTTAAAACACTATTGTTACGACTGTCCATCCTTTCAAGAATTTTTATTCATAAGTCATGATATCTATTGGATGGAGACAGGTAAAAAATATTCGATGCTTAAAGTACTAGTTTATGTTGAATTGAATGCACATATGATGCACGCTTTATTTAAATTGGATGGAGCTCAACTGTGTCTAACCATATTTTGGGGACAAATATTTTTCCTAAAAAATTATTTCTAAAACAGGAGGTGGACAAGGAGACCAAAAGACTTTCTAACTGGTTTCCAGTGGAATTCTCAAATTGCAAATTACACCTATTCAAAGTGCAGCATGGGTTTATTTGATTATTTAACTCTTGATGACACTTGATGAGTTTTTATATCATTTTATAATGTGACCCTCAGTATCAGACAGACACAAATAATTCTTGGGTGGACACAAGAATTTAGACACTCTATTTGGTCACACACAACAAAAAGTACACATGCTATAATCATTTGAAAATTAATGATGATTTAATCATCATTTTTCTATTATTTTCTTTTTATATGTGTGTGATCAAATGGAGTGTCCAAATCTTTGTGCGCATTCAAGTATCATTCTATTTTCAAGTATCAAAATTAGCAGTACAAGATTATTGATTTCCTCCAAATCATCCAAATGTATGTTCAGCTTTTGCAAAAGTGCAATGCCAGAAGTATTATCCAATGGTGTCACTTGCAGGCTATCCCGAACAACAAACTCTGATGTCCTATTCACAAAGCCGTAAGCAGATTCAATTGTCCCATCATTTGATCTAGAATAGATCCAATAGGTGCTGTGAGGAAACTGAGAAGAAAATTAACAAAATTTCCCCCAGCTTCAGGATACACCACTTTCTTCTGTGATTTACTTACCGTTACCTAATTAAGCTTCATAATAGTAGTATTATTGGTAACATAAGCGGAGGCATTCGGGATGAAATGTGCATTCGATAAAAACCTCGTTTCGGCAAGAATACATCACTGGGAGGAGACTTGGAGGTTAATAATTTCTTTGGCAAGTCCAATATCTAAAAAGAAAAACAGATCTATAACATATAAACATTTTCTTAAACAAGAATAACAAATGTGAATTGCTAGTTCTAAAAGCTTACAAGCTAATTAATGGTCAAGATTGTTTTATACTGATTTTACTGTTTTGTAATCTGAGCCGTCCAATCTGGATTTAACGGTCAAGATTTATTACTGCATGTAAATGTTTGATTCTCTTACTGCGGGGAATCTAGATCCGTTTTTTCTTTGGTATCCGTTGATGTAATTCGTTCTCTTATTATCAATATAATTTTCATTTCACTTTTTCAATTTTCCTTATATCAATGCTTCTATCAAATATAGTAATATGGTATCAGATATAAACATTCTGCTTTATTCTTTCTCAAAATCTTCATTGAAGCTTTATTTACTTTACTTTTCTATTTTATTGAATTCTTGAGGCTTCTTATCAAGGAGTACATATGACTTATATAGTCAATGAGAAGAAAAACCAACTAGTATATCTAACATTTAATAGTTATGTTGCAAACTTTTATATTTCGTCAAAAAACATACGAATATGGCTAGTGCAATGTAAGTGTGAGTGATGCAGTTGCTTGATAAAAATTAAGAGATGAGATGGGAGAAAGGTTGGAGAGATATAAACCCAAGAAATAATAAAAGAGACATGTAAAGGCATAAAAAATAAGATGTTCGATGGAAAAATAGTTAGCTTGAAACAATTCAAGGTGGACCACTTTGATGGTAGTCTAAGGTGGACGAATACTTAAAAATATTTCCAAACTCAATACTTAAATATCAGTTGAAACTATTAACGGCTATTGATGACAACTTGGTCGGGTGGCTGTTCCACTAACAAAGTAAACAAACATAGAAATGATATTTGTACGACCATTTGATAACAACTTTTGTATAACTTTTTCTTTCATACACTCGTTATATTCTTATTCTCTTTCTTTTTCCTCCATTGTTTTTGACCAACAAGAAGAGATAAAAAGAAGGTTGTTTGAAAACTTGTCAAAAAATGGTTGTACAAATACTATTATTCAAACAAATATGAGTTGCATTTTAAGTCACACATTCATTTTTTCCTTGGTTTGAACTTCTACTTTCACAAGACAAAATCTATTGTGGTTATAATTTCACCAATTTATTATGAGATGCCCTCCGCACCAAATCTATGTCCCTTTCATCGTCATCCTTAACCATTCATCATCTTGATATTGATTAAACATAACTCCACCTTAAAACTTTGTCTCAAAGGGAATGATTTCCCAATCTTATATAAACCCTTACATCATGGTCACGACTCCCGATGTGAACTCGAAGTTGAAGATTTGAGAACTGAAAAGCTACTTGCAGGCAACACGAGAATAATGAGCTACACGCTGTTCGGATCTTACAATTCCAAGGATGTTTTCAAAGCTTCCTGTTGCATCGAATGTTCGAAGTCCTTAATTTTTACAAATTCTGTTTCGAAAACTTATTTATCTTTGAATATTATAACATCACATTTGTCATAGTATCATCTTCGAACATTTGGCAGTAACTGGCTAATTTTACAACATTATGAAACATGACTTGTTAATGAAGCATGAGCAGCCATAACTATATCAACAAGCTCATTACTTTACATGAATCACACACCTGTCATAATATCTAAGTAAATTGAGTATCCAAAATATTAAAATGTATGTTAGTGACATTCTCCTCTGATGCATTTCTTGTGAAATAGTTATTGATGTCAAACTTGCTGTGAAACTATTTGTCACAATGAAAATAGCAAATAACCATGGCGTCAGTACAACCTGAGCTAATGGTTTTCTTATTGGTTCTCCTGCATATTAAAAATGTATCAAGAATTAGGAATATGCTTTTCAAAATTAGAAAAGAATGTGACTGAAGAGATATGAGTTAAGCCTTATCCTATAAAATTATCAAGTCATATCTAATTCAACGTGATATTCTCAATTCATTCATTAACTCTAATACCATCGTAACATTTAGATTGCGAGTAAGTCACCCTACAAACTGGTTTGTAATGTGAGAGATGTCTTATGCTTGTAACCACTACTAAAGTTTTGGTCTATAATTTTTGCTGATATTTACTAGCTATGAAATTTAATCAAATAAACATGTTCAGAGGACTTCATGTCAGTAGAAATAAACATGTTGAGAGGTCTTCAATTTAGAGGACTTACTATGTGCATAAAATAGTACTGTGACTAAAAACCAAAGCATCGATCCAAAACCCCTAAGATCTGGGTTAGCTTCCCGTTCAATCAACCAAATAACAACACCTACAAAAATATGCATAGCTGCTATCATCAGCTACATTTCTTTCGTAAAGGCATCCAAAAACATCCATGTTTCTTTTGATTTTGCTGGTTGCTCAGTAACCACCATCTGGAGGCCAGATTCAACATACGGTTGTGAAAAGTCCACTAAATGATATCTGTATTCCACTATGGCTGTGTCACCAACTGCAGCATCCAATGTCTGCATTAGAAGTAAAATTTAAGATTTTTATTAATCAGAAGAAAAAAAATGAAAAAAAAAAAACTAGTGCTCTAACCTAGTTAATCGTTACCAAACCTTATTGTAGACCTGATAAACCATTTCATCGTATGAGCCATTGAACGGAATAAACCTGTACTGTAAATCATAAGGTAATCGTTCAACAACTACTTTAAAGACACCGATAGAGAAACCGGTTATGAAAGTTCCATTCCTACTGTCATGTGTTACATTCACAAACTGAGTAAAGACACCATTTGCAGGCACTCCTATTTTCAATGACCTTTCCTCGTTACCGTGAATCCATCCCTTGGGAACCGATTGTAAATCTCCAGGCCAATAAACTGTGCTGAAAATTCCATTAGAATCATTAGTTGTGTTTATCGTCTCCATTACTTGATGTCTAACTATGTTCTTTGAAAAACCAAGTGTTGAAGACCAAAATGCCAATTCTCTATAACTTTTCCCAATCACATTAATTATGTTGAAGGTTGGTGATTGGAGAAATTGTCCATTCTCGGAGAAAGTATTTGCGCTCAGTCTTTCAAATTTACTAGACAAAATCTTTTCTGAGAATTGTTCAAGTCTGAACTTTCCTTGTGATAATTTATTTGCAGCTTCAGCAATAGCTTTAGTTGCATAATATGCTTGAAGTGCAAAGTTACTATAGGGTTGACGCTATCTTCTTCAGGGTATTCTAGTGCAAACTTTCTTTGGAATAGGAATTTAAACTTTCTAAAAGCCTTATTCATTTCTATGAAGTGTGTTCTAAATCCAACAACACCTTGCATGTTGAAGATAACAGAAGAGTTAACTGAATCAAGTAGGCCAGCAACCTCGTCTGGGATAATCCACACAGAACCTTTTTCCATCAAACCTATTTGTTTTGCTTTCTCACAAATAATATTAGCCAACTCTAAAGAAGAATGAACAATCAAGAAGACCCTATTACTCTTCCTTTTCAACTTATTCAGCTCATTTTCAATTGTAGATTCTGCATTTGAAAGCGTGGATAAAGAAGGAAAAGCTAAATGGCTTTCGATTTCAGAACCAGCAAGTTTGAGAGAATTAGAGAGGCTAAGTATTATTTCTGGATCAGAGGAAAAGTCGTCATTATTATGTTCATAAATTACTGCCACCTTTTTCCATCTGAATTCTCCTACAATTGCTGCAATGCATTGGATGTGATGGTTAATATCATCTCCTAGTTGGATGAAATATGGCAATCTAGGCGATAATAATTCTTGTCTGCCAGCAAATGAAGTTAGAGACAAGATAGGAGTGTTCTTTATGTTGTCGTCGAATTCACTAGCAAGTGTTGCTTCGTTATGTGTAATCGTTCCTACTATGGCCAGCACCTGGTTGCTCCGTGAGAGATCCATAACTATATTTATAAAAGCGTAATGATTTTCGTTAGATTGTTTTATTTTTACTTAAGTCTTCACAATAAACCCATAATGAGAAAGGTGAATGTAAATACCATATGTCTATACATAATCATAATTCATCGACCATAAAAGTAGAGACTATTTGCATTTTATAATATGTTTGGCACCAAAATAGGGAAATACTGCAGAATTCAACTTTAGTACATGATATGTCACTAATACGACGCAAAACTGCAGGATACATACAACTTAAGTGGGTGGGGATAAGTACGCACCAACTTGATTGTTCATTTTAACTCTCTGTTGGTCTATTATTTGTCAAAAATTTCTACAGGTTGTGAGAGGAATTGGGTGTAGATACTCTTTTATTAGTCAAAAAATGTCTAGAATTTTATAAATTTATATAAAATTTTATAAATTCATTTTATCTCCCGTAAATCTTTCCAATGTTAGAGCGGAATCAAAATTGATTGAGGACATAATTTGAGTTCCGGCCGTGTATTTTTTTTCTTTTTCTTCTGTATATAGATAGACGAAATTACAATAATCATTGGAAACTCACACACATAAACGGAGGAGTCGGGGTTCGATCACGGCATACAGCCTGATAATTTCGGTATTTTTGTGAGTTGAGATAAATCTTGTGGATCTGGCCCTCTATTTGTCCCAACTAAACACTAAACAAGTAAGTTATAAAATAAGGCGTGCAATAATTAGATAAAAACATTTATTATGCAAAGTTGAAAGGGAAATTACCACTTGAAATAACTTGTGCAGAATTTCCATGTGAATCTTTTATCTGCAAATCCAGTTTGCACGAACTCAATTGGTTGTTGAACTCTTTCACTGCAATTTCCATTGCTATCTTCTGATGCTTTCCCATTAATGAAACCAAATCAAGCACCACACCTATGCTCATAACAGACCTTTGTGGCACTAAGCAGTGACTTATTTTCACTCTTGACCATGCCAACAATAACATGACAATATTGAAGCAAAGAAAATTTAGTTGCAATGAAGAATTTCTCCCCATTCCAGAAAGGTAAATGTCCAGAGGCAAAGAGAGTGTCACAAATTTGAGTCACTGACTTTGAGCATGAGTATTGATAGTTGTTTTTCTCCAACAATACTTGAATATTCAATTTGTAGCCTATCAAATAGTGTTGATAATTGTCAACAAGTTCCAACTCAAGTGGCAATGTAGCCTATTAAATAGTATTGATAATTGTCAACAAGTTCCAATTCAAGTGGCAAAGATGTCAAATTGCTAGGTCAAATGCCGTGATCGGGGTTCAAACCCCCGACAAAGATGCCAAAATTGCTAGGCCTTACGTCGTGACCAAGGTTTGAATCACGGATCATCCACTTTTGTGTGTGAGTTTCTAATGCTAATTGTCATTTCATATATCTATTAAAGAAACAATATTAATAATTATTTTTCTTTTACAAAAGTCTCACCGATACTCTGTAAAAAAAACGTTGATTATCTACATGATCAGTTAAGTAAAGTACTCTGATTAAATTAGTTACATAACAAACAAACTAGATGTTTGACCAGAGAAAAGTCAACGGAAGACTAGGCATGATGAATAATGTCATGTTTGATCAGAGCAGTCACATTCACTGCTGCTTAAAAAACTATTTTGGTTCAGTTTGTCTTAACAGGGAACTTTCCAAGCTCCTCCCTTCTTTGATTTTTTCTTTCTTACGAACAAAATTGAAAGATGCTAATTTCAATTTTACAAGACTTATGTTTTTTCCCAATAATATTCAAGTTTCAATAACATGCAGGTAAGTTATTCGAGTTCAATGCTAGAAGAAATTTTATCAAAAAAAAAAATATTAGGGTAAAATATGTTTTAAGTTCCTGCAAATATGAGTTACTTGAACTTTGGTCCATACAAAATATAAATTAATTTGTAATCCCCACCCATAATCAACTGTGAATGAAGTAGAAAAATGTAAATATTATATTATCTAGTTTTACTCCCTACCTATAACAACCTTAAAGAATGGATATATTAACATATTATTCAACGTAGGTTGGAAGGGATATTATCTTTATGAGTGAAATCAAGAAAAATGAAAAGAGGAACCGAAAAAACATGATCATAAGACAAAAAGTTGGAAGGGAGATTATTTGCAAATCCATCTTAGTGAAACCAAATCTAGCACATTACCTATGCTCATAAAAGTGTTGAAAGAATGTCTTAACATTTCAACCTAACATAGTGATTAGTATTAAATTCAACGACTTTTGAAGTGTTTTTCATCTTTCTGATTAGAAAAATATATTTATATACGTACCGCATTACATAGCATAAATCAAAGCTGTTATAGTATATAAGTAAAAGTGGATATCCAAGAAAAATCTTTAAATATAAAAAATACATATAGTTCATAAAGCATGAGCAGCCAGTACATTATCAACAAGCTCAACAATCTCTGCATTTCTTAAATTCCCACTGTACAAAAAACTAACTCATACGTATTTCAGATAGTGAATAGAAGAATTAAGATATACTATTTCTTTCTATTGTAATAAATCTGTAAAAAGGTATCTATTTTAACTCAATGTTTGACTCAAAATCTCTCATAGATTTAATAAAAATTATTTAATGTTTAATTTAATATAGTTATTATAGAATATAAAAAATCTATGATTTAGGATTAAGATAGCAAGTGAATGGCCCAAAATCATCTGATCTACTATCCGTTAGATTAGATAGTAATTGTAAGGACTGAATTGAACAACGAAAAAACACTTCAAAGACTAATTTGACTATCTAAAACAAATTTGATGACAAAAATGACTAATAAAAGAGATATTTGTTTATACAATTTTGATACATCCAAAGATCAATATGACAACAAAGAGATGAAAGTTTGAACTCTTAATACAGGGTGTGACAATGTATATTAACTTTGATAAATATCTGTTCTGGATTGGCCAAAAGGTCAACCAGACAGCGACACGTGAACCAAACGTCCACCACTCCAAGGCGCGTCGCCTGAAGGCGCACACCAACGACCGTGCATGACACCGCATCTTAGCACGCCTTCGTGCATCTGACACCGTACACGTGTCCTCTAACCGCTCCTAATCACGCGCCGCGTATCCCGGAGGCGGTTATTACCGCGGAGCGCCTATATAAGGGTGATGTAGCTTCACCCTCAAGGTACGATTCACTTTACACACACTTTTCATATACTCTTTCTCAGTTCCATTACTGACTTGATTGTCGGAGTGCTAACGTTAGCACTCCAACGCTCAAGTTAGTGTAGGAAATAAGATGAAATGTGTGAGAAGTGTTGGAAAAGTGAATCGTACCTTGGGGTGAAGCTATGTTACCCTTATATAGGCTTGTGTAAGAATAACTGTTTTCGTGAAGTGTGGCGCCTCATCAAGAGGCCGCTGGAAAACACGTGTACGGTGTCTGATGCACGGAGGCATGCTCAGGTGGGGTGGCGTGCACTGAAGTTAGGGTGTTCACCCAAATGATGTGTGTTGCTCCGGTGGGCTTCTTGTGCACATGTTAGCGTTGGATTGGCTTTCTAGCCGGTCCAAAACAAAAGCCATGCTTAACAATTCAGGGAACTTTCCAAGCTACTCCCTTCTTTGATTTTTCTTTGTGAACATATTTTTTATATTTTAAATTTAAACGAACTGGTTCTTACAAAACTAACTTTTTTTTCCCAATGATATTCAACTTCAAATAGAATGTTAATTTCAAGTTTCAATAACATGCATAAATTTGTATCCCCGATACGCCTTACCGCACCGGAGCACCGACCAATTCATTTCCAACCGTCTTCCGCGCTACACGGCGCATAAGAACCTATGTTTTGGGTTTGACAATGTATATTAACTTTTATAAATATCTAAATATTTGTCAAAAATAAATAAATATCTGAGTATTATTTTTTATTTCATCTATACTAACCATATCCCATCTTACTTGAAAAAAAATCATATCGCATCTTGTACTGGCAGTGAGTACAATACTTCTAGAAACTAGGGTTTCTGTGCTGTGTTTTGGTCATGCCTCGGGAATGACCCCAAGGTTACTATTTGTAGCCTTTCTTGGGCCTACCCGGCCATGGTTTTGGGCCTAAATCGTAAAAGGGCCAAAACCATGACTTGGGCGCCCTCGTAAGCTGCTGAGGGCGCCCCCAAAGGGCTATTTGTGATTGTCAAGTGGGCCCTCTGCCCTCTTGGAGGACGTCCAGCCTTATTCCAAGGGTTCACACCCTTGGCTTTGGGGTCTCAAGACCTAGATAGTGAGATCTACGGTCCACAGCCCAACAAGCACGAGTCTTGGTACAAGGCGAAGTGATTAAACTGTTTACAGTGGATTTGTCTATGACCTTTTGCCCAGCAAGTGGGGTTTACTAGTCACGAAGCCATGTGAAAAAAATTTTATGAGTACTAGCCCAACGTGGGTGTTTAAACCCTGCGTGGGCACTAGCCCACATGGGTATTTAAACCCTGCGTGGGTACTAGCCCAACACGGATACTAGCCCAACATGGGTACTAGCTCCATGTTTTGTTTTGAGTACCTTAGTGGGCGGCACTAGCCCTACGAGAGTGTGGGCGCCAGCCCAACAGGAATATTTGTATTAGCCCAACAAGCACAAGTCTTGGTACAAGGCGAAGTGATTAAACTGCGTATAGCTCGCCGCGTCCTTTGGACTACGTGTTGAGGACGCCCTTTATTGGGATCCGACGGCTGGCGTGAGGCGACCGTTCGCTCTCGCTGATGTGTCCGAATCTTAGCGGTTCTCGGAAATCGTGCCAACTTAAGTGACGTCATCTGCGCGTTTTCCCAGGCTTTCCACTTTAAACTGAACGCGGATCTACTTACCCTGTCTGCACTGTTCAGCTTTGTCTTTTCACTTTCCTTCTCCTTTCTTTTTCCGAAACGCACATCCTTCGCCAATTGCAAACAGTTCTTAGAATCAACGCGCTCCTCCAGAATCAAATCAGTCCCTTTCTTCGTCCAGCTTTTCTTCATTCGAAACAGGTAATCCCTTTTTTTAGAATTCATCCTCTGAACGTTAGCGCTTCGTTTTTTGTAATTCAAACTAGGACATGGTAGTTATCAGGGAGTGTGATGGGAAGGGAAACGTACTATCTCCAGCTAACTCGGAGGAAAGGGATGCGTTATTGAGAGAGGCGGTTAGGCTTGCGAAACGATCGGACGGGACCACCGATTGGGTTGCCTTTGAAAATGCCTACTATGGCCATTCCCTTTTAGGGGAGTTTTCGAGCGACTCGAGTGATAATGAGGAGAAAGACGATAGCGGGAACTCATCTGATTGTGTTATTCTTTCTGTTCGTCCAGGTCCCTCCTATACGAGAGAAAATCACTGTATGGCGTCCGCTAGTGATTCGGGACTAGGGGGTTCTACTAGCGAAATGATGCGCTCGGAGTCCGTGTTTATGGATCCTGAACGAGTGGCGCTGTTTCGGAGCAAGGTTAGTGTTTCTTCGACAGGATGCGAAGACGATGTGATCCTGGAGCCCTGCCGTCATGGTGAGAAGGTTTATTTACGGATGCCAAGGAGTAGGGCTCACGAGTTCTTCTACATGTATGCGGCGGTCTTTGAAGATTTGGGCGTGAAGTACCCATTCACGCCCTTCGAAGTAAATGTCGGTGGTTAAATGTGGCGCCCTCGCAGCTTCAGCCCAACAGTTGGGCGTTCATCAGGGCCTTTGAAATAGCGTGTGAGGGATTAGGCTTTGAGCCCTCCGCCGGGTGCTTCTTTAGCTTCTACGGTACTAAGGAGGTGGACAAATCGTCCTGGGTGTCCGTTGGCGCGCACCCTGGGAAACGGTTGTTTCCTCCTTATGCCTCTCATTACAAGAACTGGAGACAGACCTTCCTTAGGGTGAGGGGAGCGGTGCGCGTACATAATGAATTAAAATTTCCCATCTGCTGGACGAGTTCCCCAGCTTCTATTACTGGGTTTGCTTATGAGCATTTGGGCGCGTACGAACAAGGTGTCGTTTCCTTTCTGGACAAGATGCTGCCCATGGATATCCGGGAGTTGCTGAATAGAGAGGGAGATGTTGATAGCTTAGAGACCTATTTGCGTGAGTTGATTTCATAACTCTGGTTGTCTAGCTTTCCCGCCTTTTCCTTTATTAATTATTTTTATATTGGCTTTGGTTTTTGACTTGCAGAATCAATGGCGCCACTAACAGCTGCGGAGAGGAAGCAGTATCTGGCCGAGCTGAAGGCCAAGAGGTCGGGCGGGGTGGCTGACACTAGCGATTCTTCTGGGCTTATCCTCCGTAAGTCTAAAAAGAAAGTCGAGATTGTTCTTGACGCGCAGCCTGAGTGTGATGTGGACGTGGCGCAGGAGAAGGATCGAGAGGAGAAGAAAAGGAAAGCGCCAGATGGGGAAGAGGGGGTGATGAAGGAGAGGAGATCTAAACGGGCGCATTCTCGTCCTGCCCCTGAGCTTACTGGTCCCAGCCGGGATGTGCGGTCCTTTTGGGACAAGGATTTTGAATACGAAGCTTACGTGAAAGAGAAGATGGTTTGCAATCCTAATGATGTGACAGCCGGGACGCAGAACCCTGTTCCTTTTGCTACGAGGGATATCGGCGTCAACTGTTTGCGGTCCATCATGCTTTTGATGGCCGTTGATTGCAAATATGCGGAATCGGTTCGTAATGGAGAAACGTTGCTGGAAAGGGTGGAGCTGCTGGAGAAGGAATTACAAGAGGTTCGGGAGAGCAAGGAGAAGGAGGTCAAGGAGGCGGCAGAGGCGATGAGGGCCGAGTTCGATGAGCAAATCAGTGACTTAAAGGTTGGTCATGACGCCGACTTAGCTGGGAAGGACGCGGTGATCATGCGTTTGAGGAAAGAGGTCGCCTCGGGGGTTGAGAGGGAAGTGGCGTTAAAGGCTGAGGTTGCGGAAGCCAAAGGAGAACTGGCGCTGTCTTTCGAGACTGGGTTTGATCGTGCGAAGGAGCAGGCCGCCTTCCTCCATCCTGACGCTGATCTTTCGTCTATGGATTCTTTCAAGATAATTGTGGATGGCGTCCTTGTGGACGAACAATAGTCTTTGTTGTAACTTTAATTTACTTTGATCTTGAACTTTCTTGAACTTGTAATGATGCATTATTTGTACTATGTTTCGTTGGTTTCTTATTTAGTGACGGTGATGATGACGCTTCTTGGGCGGTAGTTAATACTTGTCTGTTTTCTCGATTTGTTTAAGATTGTCGAACCGTTGAGTTTTTTCGATGTTATTGCTTTATTGAGGCATCTTCCGCATGAATTCTTCTATTTTTGCAACGTTTTCGCTAACTGCTTACGACGCCTTAGAGCCCTTTTTTAGGGTTAAGGAATTGGGTGGCGATTTGTCTTTCGGCTCGCGACGTCTTAGAGCCCTCTTGGGGGTTAAGGAATTAGGCGGCGATTTTATTTTCAGCTCACGACGTCTTAGAGCCCTGTCTTTTAGGGTTAAGGAATTAGGTGTCATTTTTATTTTAAGCGCACGACGTCTTAGAGCCCTGTCTTTTAGGGTTAAGGAATTAGGTGGCATTTTTATTTTAAGCACACGACGTCTTAGAGCCCTGTCTTTTAGGGTTAAGGAATTAGGTGACATTTTTATTTTAAGCACACGACGTCTTAGAGCCCTGTCTATTAGGGTTAAGGAATTAGGTGGCAACCCCTTTGGGGTTAGGCGCGCCCTTTGTGAGTTGATGCTGCCTATCTCGTTTCGGCGATATCTGTGATACTGGAGTCAAACAGAGATAAGAGTAAACGGAAATTGGTGCCTCATTAAAAACCCAGCTTTCGCGGGGAAAAGAGTGCTCCCTTATTCCTCTTCGTTAATTGACATCAAAATACAAACAATTCAAAAGAAAATGCAAGCAAAACTTTACAGCAGTTCGACCTTGTGTGGCTTGTTCGTAAGAATGGTGAAGTACTCAGCTGTAGTAATGGCGTAGGTTGGCGGCATTCCAGGTTCGTGGTATCGTGTCTCCATTCAGCTCCTCCAGCTTGTATGCTCCGTGTGCTAGCTTTTCCCTAACTCGGTATGGTCCTTCCCAGTTGGGTAGTAACTTTCCAATTCGGGTGGGCGCGACGACCTGTCTTAAGACCAAATCTCCTTCTTTCATGTCTCTTGGGATTACTTTTGAATTGTACCGGCGGGCTGCTCTTTGTTTAGCGGCGAATTCCCGGATGTGGGCGGCCTCCCGTACCTCGTCAATCATGTCTATTCCGCATAGTAAGCTCGCATCATTAGCCTCTTCTGAGAAGTTCTCCCGGCGCCATGTTGGCGTATCGATTTCTACAGGCAGCATCGCGTCGGCGCCGTATACCATGGTGAACGGGGTTTCCTTGGTTGTGGAATGAGGTGTCGTGTGATATGACCAGAGCACTTCATGCAATTGGTCAGCCCAAAGTCCTTTGGCGTCGTCAAGCTTCTTTTTTATGCCGTTCAAGATCACCTTGTTTGCAGATTCGGCTTGCCCGTTTGCTTGGGGGTGGATGACTGAGACAAACTTCGTCTGGATTCCGAGTTGATTGCAGAATTCTACCACCTTGGAACTGGCGAACTGGGTCCCGTTGTCAGATACTATAACTTTGGGTAGCCCAAACCTGCATATTATTTTCTTCCAGTAGAAGCATATTACTCTATCCGCCGTGATTTTGGCGACCGCTTCGGCTTCGACCCACTTCGTGAAGTAATCCACTCCGACTATGAGAAATTTCAGTTGTCCGGGTGCCAACGGGAATGGGCCTACAATATCCACTGCCCACTTATGAAAAGGCCATGGGGAAAAGACTGAGGTGAGTTCGCAAGCAGGGGCGTGCTTCTTATCAGAAAACCTCTGACACTTGTCACACTTTCGTACAAAGTCTGCGCTCTCTTGGATCATTGTTGGCCAGTAGTAACCTGCTCTTAACAGCTTCGCGGCCAGGGATCGTCCACCGATGTGGCTCCCGCATACGCCTTCGTGCACTTCTAAGAGGACGAGGTGGGTCTCGTTTTCACCTAAGCACCTGAGCAGAGGCGATGCCTTGCCTCTCTTGTATAATTTGCCAGCGACCATGCAATACTTCGAAGCCTTCTTTCGTATTTGCAGCTCTTCCTCCTCGCTTTTGGGATTAAACGCTCCCGTGAGGTATTTGATGAGAGGCGTCATCCATCCCTCCTCCTCATTCTCCACGGCGCCTACTTCCATGATCTCTGTGCTGGGGGCTGCCAGCACCTCCTGGATGACGGTTCTGTTGTTCCCCGGGCGTTTGGTGCTGGCCAGTTTAGACAAAAGGTCGGCTCTTGAATTCTGCTCTCTTGGAACGTAGATTGCCTCGAAGAACTTGAAGGTGGAGGCTAAACTGTTGACCTTTGCTAAGTATTTGATAAGTTGACTGTCCTTCGCTTGGTATTCCCCGGTAATTTGACTCGTCACCAACTGGGAGTCGCTCTTCGCCCTCAAGTTTTCCGCTCCCATCTCTTGTGCCAGCTTCATGCCCGCTACCAGGGCTTCATACTCCGCCTGGTTGTTGCTCGCCTTGAACTCAAATCTCAGCGACTACTCTATGATTAGGCCCCCTGGACCCTCCAACACTATGCCGGCTCCACTACCTTTGAGGTTTGATGATCCGTCGACCGATAACAACCATACAAAAGGGGCGACTTCTTCCACTGGGGATGAAAATTCTACTAGGAAGTCAGCCAGGACCTGTGACTTTATGCTGCCTCTAGGAAGATATTGAATGTCATATTCGGACAATTATACTGCCCAGGATACCATTCTTCCCGCCAGGTCTGGTTTCCCCAGCACTTGCTTGATGGGGTAGTTGGATTTGACAACAACTCTATGTCCTTGAAAATATGGTCGCAGTTTCCTCGCTGTTGCTACCACTGCTAGAGCCAGGCGCTCTATTTTCTGGTATCTCAGTTCGGCTCCTTTGAATACCTTGCTCACAAAATACACTGGTTTTTCACCTTCGTCAGAATCTTGCACGAGGACGGAACTCATAGCATTTTCCGATATAGATAGGTAGAGGAAAAGGACGGCGCCTGCATCTGGACGATGCAGAACTGGCGGGCTGGAAAGAAACGTCTTAATCTTTGCGAACGCATCTTCGCACTCTTCAGTACATTGGAAAAGTTCCTTCTTCTTTATTGAGGCAAAGAAAGAGAAAGCTTTATCGCCGGCACATGATAAAAACCTGGAGAGCGCTGCGAGCCTACCCGTCAACTGCTGCACCTCCTTAATGCTAGAGGGGCTTCTCATGTTGATTATCGCCTGACACTTGTCAGGGTTTGCCTCGATACCGCGCCGGGTCAGCATGAAGCCTAGGAATTTTCCTGCGTGAACCCCAAAAGAACATTTGGCCGGGTTGAGACGCATGTTATATGCGCGAACTTGATCGAAGATCTCTCCCAGATCCTTTGCATGGCTTTTGTCATGTTTTGTTTTTACTACTAGATCGTCGATGTAGACCTCCAAATTCTTTCCGATTTGTTCTGCAAAGGCGGTGTCCATCAACCTTTGAAAGGTGGCGCCGGCGTTCTTTAAGCCGAAAGGCATAACTTCGTAGTGGTAGTTGTGGTGATTAGTCATGAAGGCCGTTTTTGGGGCGTCGAGAGGATCCATCTTTATTTGGTTGTAGCCGGAGTATGCGTCCATGAAACTCAGGGTTTGGTACCCTGACGCGTTGTCGATAAGGTGGTCAATGTTTGGGAGGGGATATGGGTCTTTTGGGCAGGCGGTGTTCAGATCGGTGTAGTCGACACACATGCGCCATTTTCCGTTAGCTTTCTTTACGAGGACGACGTTTGCCAGCCATGTAGGATACTTGATTTCACTTATGAAACGGGCGTCTCTTAACTTGGCCACCTCTTCATCTACTGCTTTCCTCCTTTCTTCGCCTAATTTCCTTTTGCGCTGAGACACCGGCTTCACTCCTGGGCGTAAGGCGAGGTGGTGGCATACGATGGTAGGGTCGATGCCGGGCATATCTGATGGTTGCCAGGCGAACAGGTCTAAGTTTCTTCTCAGGAGATCCACTAGACTTTGTTCTTCGGCGGGATCCAAAGAAGTCCCCACCTTGGTTGTTTGATGTGGCTCCGGGCCTATTGCGACTTCCTTCAGATCCTCCGTGGGTTCAAGACGCTCGTTCTGGAATTCTTCCCTTGGATCTAAGTCGATGACGTTACCTTGCAACGCTTTGCTGTGGCTGCGAAGTTGTTGGATCTGTTGCTGTACTGCTTTCGCCGCATCTGGGTCCATGAACAACGATGGCGACGATGGTCGTTTTCGGGTCGGTTATCAAGGTTTAAAAATTGCGACTGAAGGCTCCCAGTCGGGATTGCGAATTTCGGAGGGACTAATTGATGTTTTGAACAAGAAACGGGTTGAGTGTTTGATTAGAGTTAGGGGTAGGTCTAGGGCTGAATCACGGCGGATTCGAAGGTTTTGAGGTTGCTTCTGGGAAATACGGTGGATACACGGCGCTCTGATGACTCTCAGGGGCCGTGGATCGATCGTTTTTTTCTTAGAGACGGTGGCTAGGTCAGTTTTACCGTAGCCCCACGGTGGGCGCCAACTGTACTGGCAGTGAGTACAATACTTCTAGAAACTAGGGTTTCTGTGCTGTGTTTTGGTCATGCCTCGGGAATGACCCCAAGGTTACTATTTGTAGCCTTTCTTGGGCCTACCCGGCCATGGTTTTGGGCCTAAATCGTAAAAGGGCCAAAACCATGACTTGGGCGCCCTCGTAAGCTGCTGAGGGCGCCCCCAAAGAGCTATTTGTGATTGTCAAGTGGGCCCTCTGCCCTCTTGGAGGACGTCTAGCCTTATTCCAAGGGTTCACACCCTTGGCTTTGGGGTCTCAAGACCTAGATAATGAGATCTACGGTCCACATCTACATATGACATTTCCTAGAAATGATCGGAAGTGAGCCCGGTCAACACCTCACAAGTAGTAGTAGTAACATGTTGACTGAGATAAGACCATATGCAATGGCATGTTGAATGTGGAGTTGAATGGGAAAATATGATGTAATGGTGTGTTGAGAGTGTGTTGAATGGTGATGTGGAGGAGAGAAGATGCTTTTTGATAATTGCAGGACACGTGGCAGCTTCTGATTGGTTTGCTGGATTTTTATTATCTTAATAATTTCAACTCAATTATTTCAATGTAAATTAATTTTTTTTTAAAAAAAAAATTACCAAAATTCATGATTTTTTTCCTCTATAAATAGAGACTTGGTTCATTTGATTTGAACACAAAAAAAAACCAAGTTTTTCGGTATCCTAATCTTATTATTATCCTTCTATTACCTATCCTTTTGAAGTTTTAAACTTGTTTTTAGTGAAATGGATCCAAATAATAATAATTTCAACACCCACAATTCTTCTAGTTACCCATTTAGCTACCTAAATCCCAGCAATTATCAACATCCAAATCAATTTCCAAACCAACGTCCTCAAAACATGCATAATTTTGGTTTTGCACCAAATTTCAACCACCCATCCTCTGTTCCAAACTTTAATCCATATTATGGATCTATGATGGGATATCCATCTCAAACACCCCCGTTTAATGGTTATATGCCAATGGGAAATGAAAACTTTCGAGTGTTGGTGCACCTGAATTTCCTGAATTTTTCAACACAAATAACTCTTGGTGGCATGACAAGTGGTAATGAAGTCACTCCAAATCCAGAGGATTCAACTCCTAAGAGCAAGAAAGCCCAGCAACCAGCATGGAACACTGAACAAAATTTGGTGCTAATTAGTGGGTGGATTAAATATGGAACAAGCAGTGTTGTTGGGAGAAATCAGAAAGGTGAAACATATTGGGGTAAAATTGCTGAGTATTGTAATGAGCATTGCTCATTCGATCATCCGCGGGATGGTGTTGCATGCCGAAACCGTTGTAATTATATGAACAAAATACTGAATAAATGGATTGGCGCTTATGAAAGCGCTAAGCGTATGCAAGGAAGCGGTTGGTCGGAGAATGATATTTTGGCAAAAGCGCAGGAATTATACGCAAGTGGGAAGAATATTCAATTTACTTTAATGGCAGAATGGCACGCTCTCCGTGATCAACCACGTTATGGTAGTCAAGTAGGAAATATTGGCTCAGGCAGTAGTGGATCTAAGAGATCTCACGACAGTGATGCATGTGGCTCAAACTCTGTAGGATCTACTGCTCGTCCAATGGGTAGGGAGGCAGCTAAGAAAAAAGGTAAAAAGAAAAGTAAGGAAGCTGCCTTGGAGGTGGTGGATAAAGAGTGGGCTGAATTCAAACAATTCAAGGAGAAAGAGCTTGAACGATTGGACAAGATAACGTCGGTGCAACAGGAGGCTAACCAATTGATGAAAGAAAAGACTCATGCTAAGAAAATGAAAATGTATCTAAAACTAAGTTCCGAGGAGAATCTCGATGATCGGAAGCAAAAGTTGTTGGATATGTTGAGCCAAGAGCTGTTTGATAATTAATTTCAATCAAATTGTCTGTGGCTTTTGGCTGTAATGTATGAGTTATTGTGTAATTTCAATCAAATTGTGGCTGTAATGAAATTGTCCGTTGATTAATTTCAATCAAGTAATTTCAATCAAATTTCAATCAAGGGAAGGTCAATTTGCTAGGGGGATAAGGGAACCACCACAGTTATTCTTGAAGCAGTTGCATCTCATGATCTATGGATTTGGCATGCCTTTTTTGGATGTCCGGGAACGTTGAACGATATAAACGTTCTAGACCGGTCACCAGTGTTTGATGATGTGGAACAAGGAAAGGCTCCAAGTGTGAATTTTTTTGTGAATCAACGTCCCTATAACATGGCATACTATCTAGCTGATGGTATCTACCCTTCTTATCCAACTTTCGTCAAATCGATTAGACTTCCTCAAAGTGAACCCGATAAGTTATTTGCAAAAGTTCAGGAGGGATGTCGGAAGGACATCGAACGTGCATTTGGAGTGCTTCAAGCTCGATTTAAAATCATCCGTGAACCAGCTCGCTTGTGGGACATAGCCGATTTGGGTATCATCATGAGGTCATGCATCATATTACATAATATGATTGTTGAGGATGAACGAGATACATATGCTCAACGTTGGACCGATTTTGAGCAATCTGAGACAAGTGGATCTAGTACACCGCAACCATACTCGACCGAGGTATTACCCGCTTTTGCAAATCATGTGCTGCTAGATCCGAATTGCGTGATCCAAATGTTCATCGCGAATTGCAAGCAGATCTAGTGAAGCACATATGGGAAAAGTTTGGAATGTTTCATGATTAAAGATGATTTGTATCGTACTAATTAAGTTACTTGTGTCGTGTGCTTAATTTGTTGTCTTGCATTTTAAGTTATTTGTGTGCCGCGTGTTTAATGTATTGTATTGCATTTTAATTTAAGAAAATAAAAATTAATTATTTAAATAAATTTTGTTTTTACAAAAACACTAAAAAATAAATTGTTAAGTTTTTATTATTTTAATTTAATTATAATTAATAACTGTAATTTTATGTAATTATAAAAACAAAATATAAAATTAAATAAAAATATGAAATAAAAAGTGGTGGGGTAGAGTGAGTGGTGGGGTAGAGTGTTGAATGAAAAATCATTGGAGAGGGTATTTGTTGAATGGTGTGTTGAATTATTATGTGGAAGAGAGAGAAAATGATGTGGAGTGTTGAAAATTGGAAAAGTGTGTGTTGAAGGGTGTTGAATGTTAACAACCATTGTAAATGGTCTAAGTTGAGATATTTTAACGTCAACTAAAAATTATAAACAACAGAGTCAAAGAGAAAGCCATGACCTGGATGCGCCAGTTAAGTTAAGGAAATTGAGATATTGCCACGCCTACTTGATCATCTAGCGCAGCATCGGATACTAGCCTTGACCTGGATACGCCAGTTATCCCTCCGGGATTTGCCAGAAGGGTGAGCTTTCGAGTTGAAGGTGTTGACGGAGAATTTTATATTATATGTCGAAGTTTAAGGTTGTCCGGACCGGAGGATTTCTCCATCCGGCGGCGGTTTGGGAGGCGATAAAGGTTCGGTCTTCGTCGAAACTCAATTCCGGCGGCAGTGGTAGTAAAGGAGTTAGTCCGCCTATGCTTAAGTGGCCGCCATATTTTGCTCCGGAAGGGGAAAGAAATGAGAGAGAAGAAGAGGAAGAGACGATAAATGAAGTTGGTGAAGTGGCAAACGAAAGAGGGGATACTAGCTCGACATGCTCATCGTGGGATCTATTGAGGAATTCTATTTCTAGCTCGACATGCTCATCGTGGGAAGTTATTGAAGTGACAAACCAATGGGAGGATACTAGGTCGATTAGTATATCTCCTAATGTGAGATTGAAGCCTGTTATTACTCCCGGCAGTTGGCAAAAGGGTGAACTTTTGGGTCGTGGTTCATTTGGAACTGTATATGAAGGAATTTCTCAGTAAGTGTTGTTCTGCTGTCTTGTGTCTTTTCTCCATTTCTATCGTTAGCATTTTCATAGTATATGTACCTCTGGTGTGACAATAAAATTATTCTTTTCTTTAAGGGGTGTATTGAATTAGGATTCTAAGAGATTTTAAAAGACTTTTTTATCATAAAAAAGTCTTGTGGTATTCAATTAAGACTCTTTGCAGCTTAAAAAAAGTCTTTTGGTATTTAATCAAGACTCTTTGTCATTTAAAAAAAGTCTTGTGGTATTCAATCAAGACTCTTTATCACTTAAAAAAAGTCTTGTGGTATTCAAAATCATGCAAATTTTGAAGGATTGTTTAATAAATTGGATTTTGATGGATTTGGTGGGATTTTCTAGTGAAATTTTAGCATGAAAAAGTCTTTCATGAAAACATAGGATTGTTTTTTCTTTAAAGATTTTCCTCTCTCCTCTCTCCCTCTCTCACACTTTCTCTCTTCCCCTCTCTCTTTTCCCTCCTCCTCTCTCTCTCTCTCTTCCTCTCTTCCCCTCTTCCCCTCTCTCTCTATCTATCTCTTTTTTTTTTTAAGCAAATGGGGTGCAGATGGATCTGCAGCACCCTAAGTAGATTCAAATAAAAAGAGAAAATTACAAAGCTGGGGGGACATAAAACCTAACCCAGTAAAAACAAACAAAACAGCCCAGCAGGGTGATATAACACAACAGAACTTAATCCGAAACAAGTTAGTATACACCACGCACAATCCAGCGCACCCGCGTACGAGCACGAAACTAAATTGCAAAAAAGGCGCATAGTTCACCTGCATCAGACCAGTTCTTCAAAGCGGGGAGTGGATTCGACCGCCAACACGGTAATTACCAGATCCACATGCACCAACAATTTACTATAACAACTGCAGCAAATTAACTGCCATATCTGGCATATTTCAGAACCGGAGTGGAAAACACAACCAGTTTCAGATGACCAACATACCCTTACGGGTTTTAATAAAACCCTTTCGGGTTTTCGAATCGAACCAGACAGACGGCGGCAAGGCAAGCCACCGCCGTTGAGAGAAACCAACGATCGACGAACAAACCCAAAGGGTTTTTGAGAAACAGGAACAGATCTGCATAAAACAGATCTTGGATGAAGGAAAATCTGGCAAAACCACAACCACCACAGCACAAGGTCGCGGCGGTTTTGGATCAAAACAGAAAACCCAAGGACCCAATCGTGTAACAACACGATTTAACAAAAACGACGGCGAACGTCGCAACCGAGGCAACCACCCTTCACCGGCGGCGAGAGCTGAGAACAGAACCTTTGGATTTAGGGACGATGAGGTGGTGCCGTCGAGAACCGACGTGAGCACCACCAGAAACCAGATCTACATCTTGATAAAAGATGTTTGGATTTTAGGGTCGTGTAGAGAGGAAGACGGTGAGGTGGTGATCTCTCACTCTCTCTTTTCCCTCCTCTCTCTCCTCCCTTCTCTCACTCACTCACTCACTCACTCACTCACTCTCTCTCTCTCTCTCTCTCTCTCTCTCTTCCCTCCCTTCTCTCTCTCTCTTTCTCTCTCTCTCTCTCTTCCTCTCCCTCTCTCTTTTATCTCTCTCTCTCTCCTCTCTCTATCTCCCTCATAAAAAAATGTAGTAAAATAAATAAAAGAGTGTGTATTGAAAATATTGTGAAAGATAGTGTGTTATGATCATTTTTTTTTCAATGTGTCTTTAAAAATTCATAAAATCTTTTGAAATCTTTTGAAATCCATAAAATCGTTTGAAATCCTTTAAAATCTTATGAGTTAAATCCATTGAAATCCAAATTGTAAATCTCAATAGTCTTTTAAAATCATCAAAGTCATTAAAATCCTGCAAAGTCTTTTAAAATCCTTAAAACTTTTTTAAACAAAAATTGTCTTTTAAAATCTTAATACAATACACCCCCCTAATATACCGCCTATTCATTGGAGTTTCTATAATAAAATGATTGTCTGTACCTTTGTTGTGTCTGCTAAAATTTGTTTGTTAAATAGCGCTACGTATTTGTTCTGTCGCCCATCTTGTTTCGAATGCGTGTCAATTGTGAGCATTATACAAGTAATCTTCTTTTTTTCTTAATTTGATGGCGAAATTTGTTCTTCACAAAATTATTACCTAATATCTTCATCTTTTGGGTTTGTTTCTCACTTTTGATACAATGCTCAGGAGCAAAGCCTTAAAAAGATTGGCATTTACAAAATTTAAGGTTTATAATTGTTTGGTAAGTGCTAACTATCAGTTTTATTCTCTTTCTGATTACAACTGTAGAGATGGATTCTTTTTTGCTGTAAAACAAGTTTCACTGCTTGATCAAGGAAGTCAGGGAAAGCAAAGTGTCGTTCAACTGGAGCACGTAAGACAGGCTTTCTCTTTCTATTGCTTCATAATTATTGTATACTTCAATTTTCCATTAATCGAAATCCTTTTATAAAGATAAAGGTTTTCTTATAAATACTTTGCTGTCTTGTGCAATATCTTGAAAGTCGATAAACTATTTTCATCCATTTACGTTCTTATTATTTTTTCATCTATATGTTTTCTGACGCTACTTCTTCCTCACTCTCAGGAAATTGCACTTCTGAGTCAGTTTGAGCATGAAAATATTGTTCGATACATTGGCACTGAAATGGTACTTTTCTTGTCTCCTCTTCGTCTTCGTCTTCTCCTTTTCCTTTTATGTTCATTTTCATTTGAGCCCATGGTGAAAGAATCTGCTACATATATTGCTATTCATGTGCTTTAGTTGAACAACTTTGGCTTTACAGAGTTGTTGGTTCATGACATCTTCAATTGTTGTTGCCCCTATTCTTTTAGATTAAAGATAAAAGTTATATTTTTGTACCAAAAAAAAAGATAAAAGTTATATTAGTGGAGGCATGTGCATCTCTAGCTCTTGGCCTAACGGTTTAATCTTTTGGGATAGTTGGTTTGAGACAGATTGACAGCTTCCATCGACTCGAAAGAGATTGAACGATAGTTTTCTGAATAGTATTCACTAAACATGAAATGATACAAGATTGATTTTTCACTACAGACAAAGTCTATTTACAATCCTAATAAACGCTAGCCTAGAATTACTTGGAATGTATCTGTTCTAAATGACAGACATTAAGAAAACATTAATCTATGCCAAATAATATCAAATAATAAAGGAAAATAATCAAGAGGTAATTGTGCAGCACAACACATTTCAAATTTATGTAAAATGTAATGTCCTTTTTCATCTGAAATATTCTTACTGGATGCTCTCAATGTATTGGAAAAGTTGTAGCCAAAACTGTATATTGTGCAGTTTGAGGTATTGCTAACTTCACCTTTTCTTGTCACACTACGAAGCTAGGAACTGGTTTCCAGTATAACTTTTAGCATATAAAGTAGAACTCACGTTATATTTCAGGTTGCATGTTAAGAAAATTGGATGGATACCATACAACTCCTTCAATTATTTTCTTTAGTTATGCTGCAGTATTTTGTCAGCTATAAAAAAGTTTATCTTCTAACAGCCATTTTTTGTTGTTGTCAGCTTGTCATTGCATCCTATAATTACTATCTCGAACTGTAGTTTGTAATTTAAATTCTGCTTGTTTATTGCAGAATGAATCAAATCTATATATCTTTATCGAGTTTGTAACCAAAGGTTCCCTTTTAAGCCTCTACCGGAGGTATAAACTTCGAGATTCTCAAGTATCTGCTTATACGAGACAGATTCTGCATGGTTTGAAGTATCTTCATGATCGCAATATTGTTCACAGGTGATCCCAAAATTTATTTATTTATTTATTTTTCTATCCTTTGAGGTATAGAATAGAGATGAATCCTTGTATTCTGGCATGCCTATGTTCTTGCTTTCGTTGCATGAAAGAAACTTCCACTTGCTGTCACATAATTGCAATATAAATATTGTTTTAAAATGACTTTGTAATATTAGTGTTTCTTTTCCTTCTTGTTGTTAATTAGTTATTTAAAACATCCCTTTATTTTCATAATTTTGGATGTGTGTTACACATTCCTGAGGACCGTGAATGGTTCCATATATCGGGCAATACAGGAAACGGGAGTGGAAAAGAGAAAATTATTATTGGGATAAAAGGATTTATCCTCCAATTATTGTCGTTGTTGTTCTCTTCTTGTCTCAAGTGTGTATATATAACCTTTGATAATGGCTTGTTGTGATAGGGCCTAGAAGAATAAATGAGTACGGGGTTAGATTAGAGTGAGTTATACAGTTGGATATCTGTCTTGTTTGTTGTAGTTGAAATCTATCATGGGGATGGGTAGTTAGGCAGAAAGGTTTAAAATAAAAGGACTGAGAGAGATGAGAAGCATTCAGTAATTTCAATGTGTGAACTGTGCAAAGGCTCTGATGTAGGCGGGAATCCTTGGTGGAGAGTTCTTTCTCCCATTCTGAGTATTTTCAATCAAACTGTTCATTTCCTTTGATTGTTTCTATCAATTTCACATTTCTCTTCCCTAGGTTCCTAAACAACTTGTGTTTTTGCGGCATTTGATACCTTGTTGGATGTGAATTTTCACAAAAAAGAGATGTCCTTCTCATTGATATCAGACTAATTTGAGGTTAAAGATGTTGAATTTGAATATTTTCCGAAACCATAAGCAGATATGATATTTAGATTTTAGCCTTAGAAACAACTTAGTATATAAGCTTTAGATGTAGAGCATAAGAATCATTTCAACTTGTTCTTGGAACTTGAAACTGTAGAAACAGCTATGTCACATAAGGGGTTCAGTGTCAGAAATTCTAATCGGTACAATTTTGTTTCTTTTTGATTTATGGTGTCACAGTTTCTTTAGCATATTTGTTTTCTGTATTTCTGTAACAGTTATGTATGCAGTGCCACGAAGCAATATTTGTGAATATGACCTAACTATTTTCCCTCGTAATTAAAGGGATATTAAATGTGCAAATATATTGGTTGATGCAAATGGGTCTGTCAAGGTTGCAGATTTTGGATTGGCAAAGGTGACCTTTCTACTCTGCTTCAGTTTCTGTCTAACTTTGACTTCAGTCGTGGAATCTGTACTACTTTCAGTTGCATAAAATATAATTTCCATTTACTAATTTTACTTTGTGGCTGTTGTTTTTCAGGCAATTAAACTGAATGAGGTTAAATCATGCCAAGGAACAGCATTCTGGATGGCACCAGAGGTTTGTTTTCAATTGAATAAATGATGGTTCAACATGTTCAATAAGTGGTTGGATCTACATTGTTTTAACTTCTTATTAGTTTCTTTAAGAGTTAAGTGGTTGGATCAGTAATTGTTACATGTAGATTGAGTTTATGGTCTTCTTCTTTTGCCTGCTGAATGAAATTAAACTTTCATAAAGATACAGTTAGATTTAACGTTCTACTGGTTCAAATGCTTGCTTTGATTGTCTCTGAAGTTATTGGGATTCCACGTAGAACCTCAGTTCGTACATAAGTCTTACCATACATAATTGATTAAGCAACAATGTGTTGTCTTAACATCTTTTAACAGGGTTAATTGTAAAGCTGAAACAAAAAATCTCTGAAGTGTAGCATGGACATCAAGATGTAAATGAATATTGTTGAAATTTGGGGCCTAACTCATCCTTACAAAACCGGCTTGTTAGGTGAGGAGTGCCTCCTCTTTATAAACTCTTCTCAAGCGTCCTATCTATCCGACGTGGGACTAAATCCACCCCCCCAAAGCCAACACAATGAAGGCGTTGGAGGCTGCAATGAAGGCAAACCAAATGTCGCAATTTAGGCGACTAGGGGCGGACCGCAATAAAGGCAGAATTTCCAACACACCCCCTCACGCTTCAGCCCGGCCCAATAGGCTTGAAGCGTGGACGATGCGGGAAGCCACCGATAGATCTAGAATAGGCTCTGATACCATGTTGAAATTTGGGGCTTAACTCATCCTTATAAAACCGGCTTGTAAGGTGAGGAGTGCCTCCGCTTTATAAACTCTTCTCAAGCGTCCCATCTATCCGATGTGGAACTAAATCCACCCCCTCAAAGCCAACACAATGGAGGTGTTAGGCTGCAATGAAGGCAAACCGAAGGTTGCTATTTAGGCGACTAGGGGTGGACCGCAATATAGGCGAGATTTCCAACAAATACAATTTAACTATGAAGCCCGGATACTTCAAAATGGAGATGTATCCGTATCGGATACGTATCGGATACCGATACTCCGCGGATACTCTCGGATACGTACCCACGGAGTATCGGAATTAATTATTTTAATTTAAAATATATATTTTATCGGATACTTATAAGATACTCGGCAGATACACAAAGATACTTATTAGATACTTCACAGAGACGTATCCTGGAAAAAAAATGAAGGGTAAAAAAGTGAGTGTGTTATGCAAATTCAATGGAGATGTACATGATTCAATTTAAGATATGAATCACTATAATTGGTTTCCGATTAACCAATTAAAAATTATGTTTTTGGTGGATGAAAGTAACGAGAGAGAAGATTCAATCAATCAACATTAAACAAACTTTGTTTTGAGTTCTTTTATTGATGCATTTGTTGATATCCTAACATATGAATGAAAATGGAATATGATTTATACGAAAAATGTTTCATTTTTTATTTTGATCACATGTATTATATTTTGTAAATTGTGACTTTTATGATTATATAGTATTGAAGAGTAATGAATGCTTATTTTTTTTCAAGTATTTTACACGCATATAAATTTTAATACAAATATTTTGTTAACGTATCTTAGCCGTATCGTATCCTAAATTTTAAAAATTTCGCGTATCCACGTACCCGTATCGTATCGTACCCGCACATGTACTAAGTATCCGGGCTTCATAGCAATTTAATCTCTATGCATATGTAGAAGCTTTACCTTATAATAGGGTAAATACTCAATTTGGTCTCTGAAATTGTTGGATTATATCAACCTAGTCTCCCACTTTATCGATATTCCAAAATGATCTTTGAAATTTCAAAATGTTGATTGTGTTCGTCCGTAGTTGATATTTGCATGAACTATAATGACATTACGTTGGTAATGTTGAAGATGGATTGCCAACATATGTGATAGGAGATCTAGACAGAGGGATCATCTTGGAATATTGATAATAGGGAGGACTAGGTTGATATAGTTATACAATTACAGCGACTAAATTGTGTATTTCCTTTATAATGACAAGAAGTGTTTTGGCTTTGATGGGTTCATCTTTTGGATCGGCCTAATAGTTACACCTCTATCTTTTTCACATGTCCCATTTATTCATCATATATCTTTATTAAGTTTAGTAAATTGATGAATATACATATTTTTTTAGTGTTAACCCTCTGGTTCCTAGGGGAAGAGGGCCCTAGTAATCCGGAGTTCGGCCGGGAGGTAAGTAATGCCTAGCCAAGAATTGTTTCACCCAGGAATCACACTCGGGTTCTCGCGAACCATTCGTTCTCAGGGAGAGCTCATTAACCACTTGAGACCAATCACTTGGTTAAGAAGGCTTCAGAGGGAGTCAAGCCCTCAACCAATACGCAGCCAAATCTATGTTTTACCACTGTGTCAGCATGCAACGTATGATTAGTGATAATGGTGTTCTACTTGTACATATTTGTTGGATTAGAAACCTTGAACTTGCTGGACTTCATCAGCCTCCTTAGCGACCCCCTCCCCTTAGATACACACCTACAAAAAAGATGTTTCATTTTACAATTCTTATTAGGTTAAGTAGTGATTCTGAAACTTTGCTGTTGTAATTAATATGCAGGTTGTAAGAGGAAAAGTTAAAGGTTATGGACTTCCGGCTGATATATGGAGTCTAGGATGCACTGTGTTGGAGATGTTAACTGGGAAAATTCCATACTCTCCTATGGAATGTGTATGTATCATGTTACCATTTCAATCCAACTGTTTCTTCGTTTTACCACGCTATTAACATGAGATTAAACTTAAGTGGCTTTTTGAAGTGTTGCTTGGCCTTGATTTGATCCCTATCTCTCTATAAAATTTATATGAAACATTGCATTACTGCTAGTTTTGATTTCCAAGCTTTGTTGAATCTCTTATGACAACAGATCAGCGCAATGTTTAGAATTGGAAAAGGTGAACTACCTCCAGTGCCTGATACTGTTTCAAGAGATGCACGCGATTTTATTCTGCAGTGTCTTAAAGTTAATCCAGATGATCGTCCCACTGCGGCTCAACTCTTAGACCACAAATTTGTCCAGAGGTCATTCTCCCAGTCCTCTGGCTCAGCATCTCCACATATTCCGAGAAGAGGTTAAACTTGTCATCTCCAACTATGGAACATAATTAAGGTAAATGTTTTTACGTACTACCTCATTTTTCTGCCCTGTTTATGGCTTCTTATCATGGCATCTGAATTATTAATGTTTTTTTTAGAACACTATTGTTACGACTATCCATCCTTTCAAAAATTTTTATTCCTAACTCATGATATCTATTGTATGGAGAAGTAACAGATATTAAATGCTTGAAGTGCTAGTTTCTGTTGAATTGAATGCACATATGATGCACGCTTTATTTTAATTGGGTGGAGCTCAACTGTGTTTTAATTATATTTTGGTTAGAATATTCTTCCTAATAAAAAATTTCTGAAACAGGAGGTGGACAAGGAGAACAAAAGACTTTCTAACTGGTTTCCGGTGAAACTCTCAAATTGCATCTATGAAAACTGCAGCATGTGTTTATTTGATTATTTATCTCTTGATGACATATCTGTCATTCGTTGGATTTAAAATGCTTCCAATGTTCAATATTCAACTTGTTAGAGTTGGTCTAGGGGGTTATTATTGTAGCAATTGTTGGTCTTGTGCCTTTTGATGTCAGAGTTTTCTTGGTTGTGTTTTTTTTGAGAGTTTTTTGGTTGTGTTGTAGCTTATATTTTTAGGCACTGCTTCAGTTCTAGTACTAGTCTCCGGAACCGGGGTGCATGAATATCATATTTGAGAATTAGGGTCACTGTGTTGTGTAATTATGTGTTGTATAATTTATTACTCAATGATAATACGTCTGTTGTAACGCCTAGAATTTAATTTTATTATTTTATTGAATTATAATGAATTAATATAATTTAATAGATTAAATAGAATTAAAATGGCATTAAGGGCATTATGGGAAATTAAGAAAGAGGGAAGTGGAATAGAAAAAGAGGTATACGCGTGAAGAGGTTTCATTTTGTTGTGTTTTCACGTGAAACAGAGAAGAGAAAAGAGGAGAAGCAGAGCCAAGGAAGAAGGTGAAGAACTTGAGAAGAGGAAAAGCTGAAGGGGGCGATTTCTTCATAACAAGGTAAGGGTGGGACTAGCTTCTATAAATCTAAGTTTCATAATCCCTAAATTTTGATTTAACATGTTGATGTTGGTGAATTTGGGAATTAGGGTTGTTTGATTATGATAAACTAATGATGGAATGTTAAATTGATGATTTCTATGTTGAGATGTTGATTTTGTTGTGATTCTATGGTGTTGTTACTGATTGGTGCCATGCTTATGCATAAATTGATGAAGTTTTGAATGTTCATAAACATGTGTCAGATGAATGAGAAGTTTGAATAATATAAGTTGCTTTTCCTGAGTTTTCTTATCTCTGCCCTGAATTTGAAACGAAAACTGGTATTGATCGGTACAGAATTGGTCTTAGGTGTAAACACAAAAGTTGTAGGTATGGATGTTAGTTTTCTAATGCCGTTGGTCTGACGTCAAAACGATATATAGAACTTGAGTTATGGTCAAATTACTGCACGCAGGTCACAGTGAATTTTTATGGACTTTCTGCACAACTTTTCCGAAATTGAAACGAAAACTGGTATTGATCGGTACAGAATTGGCCTTGGGTGTAAACATGAAGGTTTTAGATAATTTTGTTAGCTTTCCAGTGGCTTTGGTTTGACGTGAAAATGACTTTTAGTTTTTGAGTTATGATGAAAATACTCCAAGGAGGTCTTAGTGAAATTGTACGGTGACAGCATTCTCTGTTTCATGTTTTGCGTCTTTTTCACACGTCTCTGTTTTAAATTGGTCTTTGGTATAAACATGAAAGTTGTTGATAATTGTGATGATGATAATACACGATGATGATGTTAAACGATGATGATGATAACGATGATGATGTATATGATAATGAAGTTGTTGTTGACGTTGTATTTGTTGTAAATGTTGCATTGTCGAGTCCAGTACATATGCATTAAGTGATGGGGGTGTATGCCCGACATGTCTATTATGACATTATGAATTAAGTGATGGGGGTGTATGCCCGACATGTCTATATGACATTTACGATGGGGGTGTATGCCCGACATGTCCTATTATGACATATTTTGCGATGAATTGGTACCACATGCATGTTGCATACTTGAGTCAGTGATGTTGCATTGTTGAGTCGGTCGATGTTATTGTATTTGATGTTGCATTGAGAGGTGAGATTATGATGTGTATGTGTGATGTATGTATAAGATCTGATGGTGTTGTTTGATGATGTTTATGTGAAATGTTAAATTCATCTTTATGAATTATGTACTTATGTTTATTGAATGTGAATCTCACCCCTTCTGTTTGAATGTTGCCTCTACGTGGGTAACGTGCAGATAACCAGGAGTAATCGCTGAAGTGAGTTGATTCCTCGTGTCTTTAGGAGTCGCTCTGATATGTAACGGGATGGGAAACTTTTTGATGAATTCATGTGCTATGTATTTTAATTTCAAACTGATGTTGAACCACATTTAGTGGAGTTTTAAACTACGTTGTTTTTGATGTGGCCTTGTGCCTAATGATGTTTAGATTTAATTATGAAGTTGAATTTCCGCTGCGATGGTTTGACGTTATTGAAAAGTCTGTTTTGAAATAAATAGCAAATTATCCTATTTATAAATTGTAAACGAAGTGCGACATCCCGTCAAGGTTGAAACTCTGATTTATTTTAAATGAAATTTTCAAGTTGGGAAAACGGGGTGTTACATCTGTCAAAGCACGCTGTAAGTATATTATCATCAAAATGTAATAGGTTGCCACTTGCCAGAGTCTTCTACCAATTTGTAGGCTAAACTTCTGGGAGCAATAGGAGCAGAAAGTTGACACTTCTGTTGCTATTTTTGTACATGTTCTTTTGTTAGCAGAAAATTATCGGTGTATATTTTTACTCCCAAACTTGTTCTCATTTTCAACTTGGTTTCTTTTTGTTCTTTCATGTTTTGACCCTTTGATGTTGTCTTTGTGACAATTCTTCAAAGAAAAAACTACGTTCGACAGCTGACCATGGAAAGCATGGCTAAATTATCCTGCAGGGGAGGAGAGAGGGGGAGAAATTAAGAGATGAGATGGGAGAAAGGCTGTGGACCACTTTGATGTCATAGCATTTGTCTTTTTATACTTCAAAGTATCATAGGATGTGTTGAACAAATAAATTAACAAATTATTATATATTTGAAAAGAAAGATTCATAGTATGCACAACGCATGGACGACCGTTTTTTTCTCAAAATTTGTTAAGATTCCAAATCTTGGATTCGGAACAACGACGACTCTAGTGGTGGTAATTTTGGTTTGTATCATCGTTTGAAAAACAATCGGAGCTAACAGACTTTTGCTATGGTACAAAGACAATTCTCGAGTTCCTATGTAAGTTTACTGCGACTTTTACAAAGCTACAAAGATAAGCTTCTCACTAAATGTGCGGCAGCGTTCTAACAACTGCTAGACCAAACACATGCTTTGTCTTCAGCAATTCATTAATTGATGTGTATAAAGTATATAATCTTCATTTTCGCACTATTTTTTTTTATCTAAACCATTACACTTTCGTGTTCGAACAATGTTAATCATGCGATTTCATTTAAAATTAATGGCATTTGGAGTAATCAAATATCAATGCTAAATAACATTTTTCTGTAGATGAGATGATGTAAACAAAAAGGACACCAAAGAATTGAAACTTGAACCATCAATCTCATCAATAATGTAAACAAATATCAATCTCTTATATAGTAGAAGAGGTAATATCTTAACCACCATTTTCTAACTCCATAAAACTACTAACTACCAATATACAATTATTATTAATAATATAATACTAACTACTTACATACATAACAATACTTATTACTAATCTCCTTCAAACCAAAAATACATTATTACTAATCTATTAAGTATGAATTACATATAATTATAAACTACATATTAATAATTTATTTTATATATTATTTAATATACGTAACAAACGGGTGGTCAGCAGATCACGTGACGACTGAAAGATGTGTGTCATACATTCGGCTTTCAGCGACGGTGGCGATGTGGGAGTCTTCTTCCTCTTCTCTTTTACTTTTCATATTTTTCATTTTACTTATTGAGTGGAGGTGGCTTGGAGATTATTCTCTTCTCCAAATTGTTTTTTGAAACTTATTTCTCTTTGAATCTTATAACATCACATTTGTCATAGTATCACCTAAGAAAAATGACGATCCAAATTCTTCGAATATTTGGCAGTAATAGTCGAATTTTTACAACATTATGAAACATGACTTGTTAATGAAGCATGAGCAGCCATAACTATATCAACAAGCTCATTACTTAACATGAATCACACACCTGTCATAATATCTAAGTAAATTGAGTATCCAAAATCTTAAAATGTATGTAACATGAATAGTTCATGAAGCATGAGCAGCCAGTGCATTATCAACAAACTCAACCACCACTAGGATTTGCTGGCTATTAGTGACATTCTCCTCTGATGCATTTCTTGTTTCTGTGTTATTACTTACTCTTCTTAAGATTCTTGATTGGAGTTTCGAACAACACCAAGAAAAAAACTTGATTGTACCTCTCCATAATTGTGTTAATGCTAAAACTGTGTGTCTTCTCAAAGTTTCTACATTCTTCACTAGAAAACATATCATGTGATATGACAAAGCAAGAATAGCAAAAGTAGAACAGATCGAAAACAGACCAAGGAAAGGCGGAAGGCCTATCGAAGATTTTTTTTTCCCCTTGTTGCTCTCTAAAGAAGAACAATTGGCTTTGCTTTCACTCTCTATCTCATTCAACATATCTTTTTCTAGTTGTTCTGTTTCTCCGCTCTCAATCATATTCAGCAATGCCTCTGATATGTCAGCAACAAGACTTGAACCTTTTGGAAATACCTATGGTTTGAAACCACAAAATTTACACAAAAGTTGGATCAGCTTTTGAAAAATTGGAGAAAAGCATGCATTTGTAAGGTTTTAAATTGAAGCTATAGTCTCGACAGTTTGCATTGTAGAAAAATGTGGTTAAATGCAGGTAATGCGGTCATAGTCGTGGTCGCAAAACTATTTTTTAAAACCTTGTGTGCATGGAAACATCCATTAGGTCTAAAATTTTAATTTGGCCTTTCAATTACCCTAATTTCATTTATACCAAACATGTTAAAAATAAGTGACAATGAGAGGAGAGAAACCCACAAAACCAAACATGTTAAAAATAAGTTTTGGTCTATAATTTTTGCTGATATTTACTAGCTATGAAATTTAATCAAATAAACATGTTCAGAGGACTTCATGTCAGTAGAAATAAACATGTTGAGAGGTCTTCAATTTAGAGGACTTACTATGTGCATAAAATAGTACTGTGACTAAAAACCAAAGCATCGATCCAAAACCCCTAAAATCTGGGTTAGCTTCCCGTTCAATCAACCAAATAACAACACCTACAAAAATATGCATAGCTGCTATCATCAGCCACATTTCTTTCGTAAAGGCGTCCAAAAACATCCATGTTTCTTTTGATTTTGCTGGTAGCTCAGTAACCACCATCTGGAGGCCAGATTCAACATACGGTTGTGAAAAGTCCACTAAATGATATCTGTATTCCACTATGGCTGTGTCACCAACTGCAGCATCCAATGTCTGCATTAGAAGTAAAATTTAAGATTTTTATTAATCAGAAGAAAAAAAATGAAAAAAAAAAACTAGTGCTCTAACCTAGTTAATCGTTACCATACCTTATTGTAGACCTGATAAACCATTTCATCGTATGAGCCATTGAACGGAATAAACCTGTACTGTAAATCATAAGGTAATCGTTCAACAACTACTTTAAAGACGCCGATAGAGAAACCAGTTATGAAAGTTCCATTCCTACTGTCATGTGTTACATTCACAAACTGAGTAAAGACACCATTTGCAGGCACTCCTATTTTCAATGACCTTTCCTCGTTACCGTGAATCCATCCCTTGGGAACCGATTGTAAATCTCCAGGCCAATAAACTGTGCTGAAAACTCCATTAGAATCATTAGTTGTGTTTGTCGTCTCCATTACTTGATGTCTAACTATGTTCTTTGAAAAACCAAGTGTTGAAGACCAAAATGCCAATTCTCTATAACTTTTCCCAATCACATTAATTATGTTGAAGGTTGGTGATTGGAGAAATTGTCCATTCTCGGAGAAAGTATTTGCGCTCAGTCTTTCAAATTTACTAGACAAAATCTTTTCTGAGAATTGTTCATGTCTGAACTTTCCTTGTGATAATTTATTTGCAGCTTCAGCAATAACTTTAGTTGCATAATATGCTTGAAGTGCAAAGTTACTAGGGTTAACGCTATCTTCTTCAGGGTATTCTAGTGCAAACTTTCTTTGGAATAGGAATTTAAACTTTCTAAAAGCCTTATTCATTTCTATGAAGTGTGTTCTAAATCCAACAACACCTTGCATGTTGAAGATAACAGAAGAGTTAACTGAATCAAGTAGGCCAGCAACCTCGTCTGGGATAATCCACACAGAACCTTTTTCCATCAAACCTATTTGTTTTGCTTTCTCACAAATAATATTAGCCAACTCTAAAGAAGAATGAACAATCAAGAAGACCCTATTACTCTTCCTTTTCAACTTATTCAGCTCATTTTCAATTGTAGATTCTGCGTTTGAAAGCGTGGATAAAGAAGGAAAAGCTAAATGGATTTCGATTTCAGAACCAGCAAGTTTGAGAGAATTAGAGAGGCTAAGTATTATTTCTGGATCAGAGGAAAAGTCGTCATTATTATGTTCATAAATTACTGCCACCTTTTTCCATCTGAATTCTCCTACAATTGCTGCAATGCACTGGATGTGATGGTTAATATCATCTCCTAGTTGGATGAAATATGGCAATCTAGGAGATAATAATTCTTGTCTGCCAGCAAATGAAGTTAGAGACAAGATAGGAGTGTTCTTTATGTTGTCGTCGAATTCACTAGCAAGTGTTGCTTCGTTATGTGTAATCGTTCCTACTATGGCCAGCACCTGGTTGCTCCGTGAGAGATCCATAACTATATTTATAAAAGCGTAATGATTTTCGTTAGATTGTTTTATTTTTACTTAAGTCTTCACAATAAACCCATAATGAGAAAGGTGAATGTAAATACCATATGTCTATACATAATCATAATTCATCGACCATAAAAGTAGAGACTATTTGCATTTTACAATATGTTTGGCACCAAAATAGGGAAATACTGCAGAATTCAACTTTAGTACATGATATGTCACTGATACGACGCAATCCTACACGATATTGTATGACGCGCTCGGATATGTACCAAGAAATGTCACTAATACGACGCAAAACTGCAGGATACATACAACTTAAGTGGGTGGGGATAAGTACGCACCAACTTGATTGTTCATTTTAACTCTCTGTTGGTCTATTATTTGTCAAAAATGTCTACAGGTTGTGAGAGGAATTGGGTGTAGATACTCTTTTATTAGTCAAAAAATGTCTAGAATTTTATAAATTTATATAAAATTTTATAAATTCATTTTATCTCCCGTAAATCTTTCCAATGTTAGAGCGGAATCAAAATTGATTGAGGACATAATTTGAGTTCCGTCCGTGTTTTTTTTTCTTTTTCTTCTGTATATAGATAGACGAAATTACAATAGTCGTTGGAAACTCACACACATAAACGGAGGAGTCGGGGTTCGATCATGGCATACAACCTGATAATTTCGGTATTTTTGTGAGTTGAGATAAATCTTGTGGATCCGGCCCTCTATTTGTCCCAACTAAACACTAAACAAGTAAGTTATAAAATAAGGCGTGCAATAATTAGATAAAAACATTTATTATGCAACTTTAAGGGTCAGTTTGGTTCAACGGAGGAGAGGGGAGGGGAGGGGAGGGGAGGAGAGGGAAGGGGAGCGGAGGGGACGGGACGAGAGGGATTTTAATTAAAAATGTGTTTGGTTCACATGGGAAGGGGAGGGATTTTAAAAATATTTCCTCCCCTCCCCTCCCTTCCCCTTCAAAACTCTCGAACCAAACGGACCCTAAAAGTTGAAAGGGAAATTACCACTTGAAATAACTTGTGCAGAATTTCCATGTGAATCTTTTATCTGCAAATCCAGCTTGCACGAACTCAATTGGTTGTTGAACTCTTTCACTGCAATTTCCATTGCTATCTTCTGATGCTTTCCCATTAATGAAACCAAATCAAGCACAACACCTATGCTCATAACAGACCTTTGGGGCACTAAGCAGTGGCTTATTTTCACTCTTGACCATGCCAACAATAACATGACAATATTGAAGCAGAGAAAATTTAGTTGCAATGAAGAATTTCTCCCCATTCCAGAAAGGTGAATGTCCAGAGGCAAAGAGAGTGTCACAAATTTGAGTCACTGACTTTGAGCATGAGTATTGATAGTTGTTTTTCTCCAACAATACTTGAATATTCAATTTGTAGCCTATTAAATAGTATTGATAATTGTCAACAAGTTCCAATTCAAGAGGCAAAGATGTCAAATTGCTAGGTCGAATGCCGTGATCGGGGTTCAAACCCCCGACAAAGATGCCGAAATTGCTAGGCCTTACGTCGTGACCAGGGTTTGAATCACGGATCATCCACTTTTGTTTGCGAGTTTCTAATACTAATTGTCATTTCGTATATCTATTAAAGAAACAATATTAATTATTATTTTTTTTTTCAAAAGTCTCAGCGATACTTTGTAAAAAAACGTTGATTATCTACATGATTAAGTAAAGTACTCTGATTAAATTAGTTACATAACAAACAAACTAGATGTTTGACTAAAGAAAAGTCAACGGAAGACTATACATTCAGGGCTGCTTAAAAAACTATTTTGGTTCAGTTTGTCTTAACAGGGAACTTTCCAAGCTCCTCCCTGCTTTGATTTTTTCTTTCTTACGAACAAAATTGAAAGATGCTAATTTCAATTTTACAAGACTTAAGTTTTTTCCCAATAATATTCAAGTTTCAATAACATTCAGGTAAGTTATTGGAGTTCGATGCTAGAAGAAATTTTATCACAAAAAAAAAATTAGGGTAAAATATGTTTTAGTTCATGCAAATATGAGTTACTTAAACTGTGGTCCATACAAAAATCTATCTATCTATATCTATATATAAAATAAACTTGTCTATGTGGCACCTCCATGTAACAATCTCACCCTTTGTTTAAAACCTCTTCTTAAGCTAGGATTTTGCCTACATGACAACTCTCTATAGTCTTTCCAATAATTGAAATTAATGTTGCATAATCAAGTTAAAAACAATTAATTTATGGAAATAAAAAACGGTTCCATTCACAAGAGAAAAAAAAATTCATGACCACAAAAAAAATGGTTCCATCACAAGAGAGAAAAACAATTCATTTAACACAAGAAAAGAAAAACGGTTCTATTGATTTTGTTTTATTTTACAATATAGCCATATAGCGATAAAGAAAAATATGGTCACTCATTTGCTAAAAAAACAATTAATTTATAAGACATAGTTTAGTCTGCCATATAGCCATAAAGACAAGGAATTCAAAAAAAAAAAATATGGTCACTCATTTGCTATGAGGTTCTACAGATGAAAAATTACTTTTCTCACTTAAAAAATTGCTCATTCACTTCTCATTTTATAGATAAATTTCAGTTACAAAACTTATTAGGCAAACAAAAAACTTAAGTAATTAGTAACATAAAAAACTTAATTAATTTATATAAAAATGAATGCTACATTGTATCGTCCAATAATTCTACTACTGAACCATTGTATATTGATGTAAAATTTTATTATATTTAGGTCATTTTATAATTTTTATACAGTGCTGCATTTAATTTCAAAACAAGGAAGCCTACCCTCATTACTTTTTTACGTTATAAAACTAAGGGTCAAAATAAAGGTTAAAATTCTTCTTACCCTTTCAATTCATCAATAATAATTAAAAACAATTGCATCAACAACCCTGGCATGGGCCGAATTGTGGTGATGACGTCTCTGCGAGCATTTCAACAACCCTGGCATGGGCCATCAATGCAATCTGTGTTGGTCGATGTCCCGAGCCGATTTACAGACCGACACAAACCATTCCACATCCGACTGAGACACATCGCCAACCTCTATTTGCTTCTCTCACCTCATAAACTAAATTGGAGTCATTACTCATATTAATCTAGGATTATGCCTGCTTGGCATCTCTAAAATCATTTCTTATACTCTCTCATAACTTTCCATCCTATCTTATTCTATTCGATCAAATAAAAATATAGATGAATTTCAGCATACAATTGTTTAGCTTATGTATAAAAAAATATAGATGGATTTTTTTTAATTTATTATTGATGTAGAGTTGAAGACTAAGAGATGTAGAGTTATAAACGTATGCACTCTTACCGCAACATCATGGAAAAGGCAATCTTAACATGAATAACTATGAAAATCCTAACTTGAATTACTACAACATTAACCATGAAAATAAGAGTTTTATTCTTCTGCTAATAAACTCTTTCCATATGTGTGATTTTTTGCATGATGATTTATTTACTTCTTGCTTCTTTTTATTTTTTTCCCTTGGATTTCCATGATCTGATATGTGTCTAAAGAGCTTTCTTTTCTAAGATTAACAATTTTTTCTTCTTTGCAATTTCGCTTTCTGATTTTGATGTGTTTGCAGATCACAAATTCATCCTTTGTATCACAATCAACCCCGGGAAAAAAAATAGGAGAGGTAATTGAAGACGCACAATTATTCAAATATTATTATTTTTGTTTATTAGTTATACTCTTTTTTATACTAATTCTATTATTCATCCATGAGTTACATATCATTCATCTTCCATATGTTAAACCATTTTTTGTGCATTTAAAGATATTGTGTGAGTACATATATGAATTCATTACAAGTTTTTGTGGTGGTAGGTGATGTGTAGTCAATCTCACATTTCAATGATTTATGTGACTCAATGATTAAGAAATTTGTCTACATATGAGATAATTGTATCATTAAGTTTGTAAATTGTAATTGTTCGGTTGTTCTCATGATCTTACCAAAAATGTCTTCTATATCTTTTTCAGGTCACTAAATCTATAATAATAATCAATATCACCAAAACTATAAATATCAATTTTGGACACTATATCAAGCATGTAAGAGAAAATATAAAACACAGTTGTGATCACAAAAAATAAGGGCCCGTTTGAATTAGCTTATTTTAGAGCTTATATAAAACAACTTATGAAAATAAATAAGTTTTTATGTATTATTTATAAGTTTTTAAGGTAGTTTATGAAAAATGGTATTCAATAATAAAAAAAATGCTGGCATTAATAAATTACAATACTCAAACTCATTACTTTTCTCATATTTTGTAGTCATACTTCTTTGTGTGTTTTTTACACTTTTTTTTATTAGTTTAAGCAAACTATGTTCATTGTTTGCGTGTTTTATATTGTATGCATATATGAACTATCATTTCTTAACTAAAATATTATGAATATGTATTATAATCGAACCCATGCGTTTGCACGGGTTTCCACCTAGTATAAATTAATTTGTACTCCCCACCCATAATCGACTGTGAATGAAGTAGAAAAATGTAAATATTATATTATCTAGTTTTACTCAATACCTATAATAAACCTTAAAGAATGGATATATTAACATATTATTCAACATAGGTTGGAAGAGATATTATGAGTGAAATCAAGAAAAATGAAAAGTGGAACCGAAAAAACATGATAAGACGAAAAGTTGGAAGGGACATTATCTGCAAATCCATATTAGTGAAATCCATCAGGAGGCCGTTGGAAAACACGTGTACGGTGTCTGATGCACGGAGGCATGCTCAGGTGGGGTGGTGTGCACTGAAGTTAGGGTGTTCGCCCAAGTGATGTGTGTTGCTCCGGTGGGCTTCTTGTTCACATGTTAGCGTTGGATTGGCTTTCTAGCCGGTCCAAAACAAAAGCCATGCTTAATAATTCAGGGAACTTTCCAAGCTACTCCCTTCTTTGATTTTTATTTGTGATAACATATTTTTTATATTTTAAATTTAAACGAACTGGTTCTTACACAATTAACTTCTTTTTCCAATGATATTCAACTTCAAATAGAATGTTAATTTCAAGTTTCAATAACATGCATATATTTGTCTCCCCGATACGCCTTACCGCACCGGAGCACCAACGAATTCATTTCCAACCGTCTTCCGTGCTACACGAACCTATGTTTTGTGGGTCCCTGCCCCTCCATCGGAGGACGGTTACCGCCGTATTGGGATACATTTGCCGCTGTACCTAATCGTCATCACAGATACATGATAGATTAGTTAGTAATTGTAAGGACTGAATTGAACAACGAAAAAACACTTCAAAAGACTATTTTGACTATCTAAAAACAAATTTGATAACAAAAATGACTAACAAAAGAGGTATTTGTTTATACAATTTTGATACATCCAAAGATCAATAGGACAACAAAGAGATGAAAGTTTGAACCCCTAATATAGGGTTTGACAATGTATTTTAACTTTTATAAATATCTAAATATTTGTCAAAAATAAATAAATATCTGAGTATTACTTTTTATTGGGTTTGTCTAACCTGTGCAACATTGCACATGTTAAAACAACTAAAAGTGGAAACTTTTTATTAAAAAACAACAATTATTTATTAAAAAGATATATATTTAATATTAAATGCACAAGTTTCAATGCAAATTTACCTTTTTGAGCTTCTTAACATGTGCAAATTTGCACATTATAGAAAAACCCTTTTTTATTTCATCTATACTCACCATATCCCATCTTACTTGAAAAAAAATAATATCGCATCTACATATGACATTTCCTAGAAATGATCGGAAGTGAGCCCGGTCAACACCTCAGAAGTAGTAGTAGTAACATGTTAAACCATGTTGTATACTTTAGTCGCCGCCGCCATATGTTGCTCCATCCGCCTATGCTTAAGTCGCCGCCATATGCTTAAGTGGCCGCCATATTTTGCTCCGGAAGGGGAAAGAAATGAGAGAGAAGAAGAGGAAGAGACGATAAATGAAGTTGGTGAAGTGGCAAACGAAAGAGGGGATACTAGCTCGACATGCTCATCGTGGGATCTATTGAGGAATTCTATTTCTAGCTCGACATGCTCATCGTGGGAAGTTATTGAAGTGACAAACCAAAGGGAGGATACTAGGTCGATTAGTATATCTCCTAATGTGGGATTGAAGCCTGTTATTACTCCTGGCAGTTGGCAAAAGGGTGAACTTTTGGGTCGTGGTTCATTTGGAACTGTATATGAAGGAATTTCTCCGTAAGTGTTGTTCTGCTGTCATCCTCTTTACTTGCTGTCATCCTCTTTACCTCTGGTGTGACAATAAAATGATTGTTTTCTCTAATATACCGCCTATTCATTGGAGTTTCTATAATAAAATGATTGTATGTACCTCTGTTGTGTCTGCTAAAATTTGTTTGTTAAATAGCGCTACGTATTTGTTCTGTTGCTCATCTTGTTTCTAATGCATGTCAATTGTGAGCATTACAAAATTTAAGGCTTATAATTGTTTGGTAAGTGCTAACTATCAGTTTTATTCCCTTTCTGATTACAACTGTAGAGATGGATTCTTTTTTGCTGTAAAACAAGTGTCACTGCTTGATCAAGGGAGTCAGGGAAAGCAAAGTGTCGTTCAACTGGAGCACGTAAGACAGGCTTTCTCTTTCTATTGCTTCATAATTAGTGTATACTTCAATTTTCCATTAATCGAATTCCTTTTATAAAGATAAAAGTTTTCTTATAAATATTTTGCTGTCTTGTGCAATATCTTGAAAGTTGATAAACTATTTTCATCCATTTACGTTCTTATTATTTTTTCATCTATATGTTTTCTGACGCTACTTCTTCCTCACTCTCAGGAAATTGCACTTCTGAGTCAGTTTGAGCATGAGAATATTGTTCGATACATTGGCACTGAAATGGTACTTTTCTTGTCTCCTCTTCGTCTTCTCCTTTTCCTTTTATGTTCATTTTCATTTGAGCCCATGGTGAAAGAATCTGCTACATATATTGCTATTCATGTGCTTTAGTTGAACAACTTTGGCTTTACAGAGTTGTTGGTTCATGACATCTTCAATTGTTGTTGCCCCTATTCTTTTAGATTAAAGATAAAAGTTATATTAGTGGAGGCATGTGCATCTCTAGCTCTTGGCCTAACGGTTTAATCTTTTGGGATAGTTGGTTTGAGACAGATTGACAGCTTCCATCGACTCGAAAGAGATTGAAGGATAGTTTTCTGAATAGTATTCACTAAACATGAAATGATACAAGATTGATTTTTCACTACAGACAAAGTCTATTTACAATCCTAATAAATGCTAGCCTAGAATTACTTGGAATGTATCTGTTCTAAATGACAGACATTAAGAAAACATTAATCTATGCCAAATAATATCGAATAATAAAGGAAAATAATCAAGAGGTAATTTTGAAGCACAACACATTTCAAATTTATGTAAAATGTAATGTCCTTTTTCATCTGAAATATTCTTACTGGATGCTCTCAATGTATTGGAAAATTTGTAGCGAAAACTGTATATTGTGCAGTTTGAGGTATTGCTAACTTCACCTTTTCTTGTTACACTACGAAGCTAGGAACTGGTTTCCAGTATAACTTTTAGCATATAAAGTAGAACTCACGTTATATTTCAGGTTGCATGTTAAGAAAATTGGATGGATACCATACAACTCCTTCAATTATTTTCTTTAGTTATGCTGCAGTATTTTGTCAGCTATAAAAAAGTTTATCTTCTAACAGCCATTTTTTGTTGTTGTCAGCTTGTCATTGCATCCTATAATTACTATCTTGAACTGTAGTTTGTAATTTACATTCTGCTTGTTTATTGCAGGATGAATCAAATCTATATATCTTTATCGAGTTTGTAACCAAAGGTTCCCTTTTAAGCCTCTACCGGAGGTATAAACTTCGAGATTCTCAAGTATCTGCTTATACGAGACAGATTCTGCATGGTTTGAAGTATCTTCATGATCGCAATATTGTTCACAGGTGATCCCAAAATTTATTTATTTATTTTTCTATCCTTTGAGGTATAGAATAGAGATGAATCCTTGTATTCTGGCATGCCTATGTTCTTGCTTTCGTTGCATGAAAGAAACTTCCACTTGCTGTCACATAATTGCAATATAAATATTGTTTTAAAATGACTTTGTAATATTAGTGTTTCTTTTCCTTCTTGTTGTTAATTAGTTATTTAGAACATCCCTTTATTTTCATAATTTTGGATGTGTGTTACACATTCCTGAGGACCGTGAATGGTTCCATATATCGGGCAATACAGGAAACGGGAGTGGAAAAGAGAAAATTATTATTGGGATAAAAGGATTTATCCTCCAATTATTGTCCTTGTTGTTCTCTTCTTGTCTCAAGTGTGTATATATAACCTTTGATAATGGCTTGTTGTGATAGGGCCTAGAAGAATAAATGAGTACGGGGTTAGATTAGAGTGAGTTATACAGTTGGATATCTGTCTTGTTTGTTGTAGTTGAAATCTATCATGGGGATGGGTAGTTAGGCATAAAGGTTTAAAATAAAAGGACCTAGAGAGATGAGAAGCATTCAGTAATTTCAATGTGTGAACTGTGCAAAGGCTCTGATGTAGGTGGGAATCCTTGGTGGAGAGTTCTTTCTCCCATTCTGAGTATTTTCAATCAAACTGTTCATTTCCTTTGATTGTTTATATCAATTTCACATTTCTCTTCCCTGGGTTCCTAAACAACTTGTGTTTTTGCGGCATTTGATACCTAGTTGGATGTGAATTTTCACAAAAAAGAGATGTCCTTCTCATTGATATCAGACTAATTTGAGGTTAAAGATGTTGAATTTGAATATTTTCCGAAACCATAAGCAGATATGATATTTAGATTTTAGCCTTAGAAACAACTTAGTATATAAGCTTTAGATGTAGAGCATAAGAATCATTTCAATTTGTTCTTGGAACTTGAAACTGTAGAAACAACTATGTCACATAAGAGTTTCAGTGTCAGAAATTCTAATCGGTACAATTTTGTTTCTTTTTGGTTTAAGGTGTCACATAAGGGTTTCAGTGTCAGAAATTCTAATCGGTACAATTTTGTTTCTTTAGCATATTTGTTTTCTGTATTTCTGTAACAGTTATGTATGCAATGCCACGAAGCAATATTTACGAATATGACCAAACTATTTTCCCTCGTAATTAAAGGGATATTAAATGTGCAAATATATTGGTTGATGCAAATGGGTCTGTCAAGGTTGCAGATTTTGGATTGGCAAAGGTGACCTTTCTACTCTGCTTCAGTTTTTGTCTAACTTTGACTTCGGTCGCGGAATCTGTACTACTTTCAGTTGCATAAAATATAATTTCCATTTACTAATTTGACTTTGTGGCTGTTGTTTTTCAGGCAATTAAACTGAATGAGGTTAAATCATGCAAAGGAACACCATTCTGGATGGCACCAGAGGTTTGTTTTCAATCTTCGAAAGAGAATTATTGAAAAAATGATGGTTCAACATATTTAATAAGTGGTTGGATCTACATTGTTTTAACTTCTTAATAGTTTCTTTAACAGTTAAGTGGTTGGATCAATAATTGTTACATGTAGATTGAGTTTATGGTCTTATTCTTTTGCCTGCTGAATGAAATTAAATTTTCATAAAGATACAGTTAGATTTAACGTTCTACGTACTGGTTCAAAATTCAAATACTTGCTTTGATTGTCTCTGAAGTTATTGTGATTCCACGTAGAACCTCAGTTCATACGTAAGTCTTACCATACATAATTGATTAAGCAACAATGTGTTGTCTTAACATCTTTTAATAGGGTAAGTTGTAAAGCCGAAACAATAAATCTCTAAAGTGTAGCATGGACATCAATATGTAAATGAATACTGTTGAAATTTGGGGTCTAACTCATCCTTACAAAAGCGTCTTGTTAGGTGAGGAGTGCCTCCTCTTTATAAATCCACCCCCTCAAAGCCATCACAATGAAGGTGTTCGAGGCTGCAATGAAGGCAAACCAAAGGTTGCAATTTACAAAACCGGCTTGTTAGGTGAGGAAGGCCTTCTCTTTATAAACTCTTCTCAAGCGTCCTATCTATCCGACGTAGGAATAAATCCACCCCCTCAAAGCCAACACAATGAAGGTGTTGGAGGCTGCAATGAAGGCAAACCAAAGGTTGCAATTTACAAAACCGGCTTGTAAGGTGAGGAGTGTCTCCTCTTTATAAACTCTTCTCAAGCGTCCCATCTATCCAATGTGGAACAAATCCACCCCCTCAAAGCCAACACAATGAAGGTGTTGTAGGCTGCAATGAAGGCAAACCAAAGGTCGCAATTTAGGCGACTAGGGGCGGACCACAATATAGGCGAAATTTCCAACAAATACACTTTAATATCTACGCATTTGCATAAGCATTACCTTATAATAGGGTAAATACTCAATTTGGTCTCTGAAATTGTTGGATTATATCAACCTAGTCTCCCACTTTATCGATATTCCAAAATGATCTTTGAAATTTCCAAATGTTGATTGTGTCCGTCCGTAGTTGATATTTGCATGAACTATAATATGTGATAGAAGATCCAGACAGAGGGATCATCTTGATTGATATTTTGCAATTCCAGGGATCATTTTGGAATATTGATAATAGAGAGGACTAGGTTGATATAGTTATACTATTACAACGACTAAATTGTGTATTTCCTTTATAATGACAAGAAGTGTTTTGGCTTTGATGGGTTCATCTTTTGGATCGGCCTAATAGTTACACCTCTATCTTTAGTTACACCTCTATCTTTTTCGCATGTCCCATTTATTAATCATATATCTTTATTAAGTTTAGTAAATTGATGAATATGTATATTTTTATAGTGTTAACCCTCTCGTTCCTAGGGGAAGAGGGCCCTAGTAATCCAGAGTTCGACCGGGAGGTAAGTAATGTTTAGCCAAGAATTGTTTCACCCAGGAATCACACTCGGGTTCTCCCGAAACCTTCGTTCTCAGGGAGAGCTCATTAACCACTTGAGACCAATCACTTGGTTAAAAAGGCTTAAGAGGGAGTCAATCCCTCAACCAATGCGCAGCCAAATCTATGTTTTACCGTTGTGTTAGCATGCTACGTATGATTAGTGATAATGGTGTTGTTCTTGTACATACTTGTTGGATTAGAAACCTTTAACTTGCTGGACTTCATCAGCCTCCTTAGCGACCCCCTCCCCTTAGATACACACCTACAAAAAAGATGTTTCATTATACAATTCTTATTAGGTTAAGTAGTGATTCTGAAGCTTTGCTGTTGTAATTAATATGCAGGTTGTAAGAGGAAAAGTTAAAGGTTATGGACTTTCGGCTGATATATGGAGTCTAGGATGCACTGTGTTGGAGATGTTAACTAGGAAATTTCCATACTCTCCTATGGAATGTGTATGTATCATATTACCATTTCAATCCAACTGTTTCTTCTTTTAACCACACTAGTAACATGAGACTAAACTTAAGTGCCTTTTTGAAGTGTTGTGTGGCCTTGATTTGATCCCTATCTCTCTATATAAAATTTATATGAAACATTGCATTACTGCTAGTTTTGATTTCCAAGCTTTGTTGAATCTCTTATGACAACAGATCAGCGCAATGTTTAGAATTGGAAAAGGTGAACTACCTCCAGTGCCTGATACTGTTTCAAGAGATGCATGCGATTTTATTCTGCAGTGTCTTAAAGTTAATCCAGATGATCGTCCCACTGCGGCTCAACTCTTAGACCACAAATTTATCCAGAGGTCATTCTCCCAGTCCTCTGGCTCAGCATCTCCACATATTCCGAGAAGAGGTTAAACTTGTCATCTCCAACTATGGAACATAATTAAGGTAAATGTTTTTACGTACTACCTCATTTTTCTGCCCTGTTTATGGCTTCTTATCATGACATCTGAATTATTAATGTTTTTTTTAGAACACTATTGTTGCGACTATCCATCCTTTCAAGAATTTTTATTCATAACTCATGATATCTATTGGATGGAGATAAGTAACAGATATTAGATGCTTGAAGTGCTAGTTTCTGTTGAATTGAATGCACATATGATGCACGCTTTATTTTAATTGGGTGGAGCTCAACTGTGTTTTAATTATATTTTGGTTAAAATATTCTTCCTAATAAATAATTTCTGAAACAGGAGGTGGACAAGGAGAACAAAAGACTTTCTAACTGGTTTCCGGTGAAACTCTCAAATTGCATCTATGCAAACTGCAGCATGTGTTTATTTGATTATTTATCTCTGACATATCTGTCATTCGTTGGATTTAAAATGCTTCCAATGTTCAATATTCAACTTGTTAAGAGTTGGTCTAGGGGGTTATTATTGTAGCAATTGTTGGTCTGTCAGAGTTTTCTTGGTTGTGTTTTTTTTTTTGAGAGTTTTTTGGTTGTGTTGTAACTTATATTTTCAGGCACTGCTTCAGTTCTAGAAATAGTCTCCGGAACCGGGGTGCATGAATATCATATTTGAGAATTAGGGTCACTGTGTTGTGTAATTATGTGTTGTATAATTTATTACTCAATGATAATATGTCTGTTAAAGCACGCTGTAAGTATATTATCATCAAAATGTAATAGGTTGCCACTTGCCAGAGTCTTATACCAATTTGTAGGCTAAACTTTTGAGAGCAATAGGAGCAGAAACTTGACACTTCTGTTGCTATTTTTGTACATGTTCTTTTGTTAGCAGGAAATTATCTATCAGTGTATATTTTTATTCCCAAACTTGTTCTCATTTTCAACTTGGTTTCTTTTGTTCTTTCATGTTTTGACCCTTTGATGTTGTCGAGGGGAGAAATTAAGAGATGAGATGGGAGAAAGGCTGTAGAGATATAAAGAAAGAAGTAATAATGAGAGGGGGACAAAGAGAAAAATCGAGAAAGATGAAAATGCATAAAAAAATAAGGATGTCCAATGGAAAAATAGGTGGCTTGAAAAATTGGTTTGTATCGTTTGAAAAACAATCGGATCTAATAGACTTTTGCTATGTTTGGTTTCATGGTACAAAGACAAGCTTCTCACTAAATGTGCGGTAGCATTCTAAAACTGCTAGACCAAACACATGCTTTGTCTTTCAGCAATTCATTCCTTCATGTATATAAAGTATATAATCTTCATTTTCGCACTCTTTTTTATCTAAACCTTTACACTTTCGTGTTCGAACAATATTAGCCATGAGATTTCATTTAAAATTAATGGCATTTGAAGTGATCAAATATCAATGCTAAATAACATTTTTCGGTAGATGATGTAAACAAAGAGGACACCAAAGAACTGAAACTAATTTCCATTACCTTACATAATATCATCACTATCTTAATTAATCGTCTTTACCACTTTATCTCTTTGCATGATAGTTTTTTCAACATGCTCTTCAGTTTCATCTGAGAATACAAAAAAAAAAAAAATACACAATCAGGCAAATGCAGCTGTCACTAAACACAAAATGATAATTAATTAACAAGCCACAATGTGAAATTTTAATTACACAATTTTTATATTACCAAAAACAAGTAACAACACTTCGCTTCTCACAACAATGGGTTAGCCTGGTTTACCCAAAAAAAATGAAAATTCATTTTTTGTTGATAGTTGAGGATATTTATATGTTTTTCTACTCTAATAATATATATATATATATCCCAAATATATTTCTCAGAAAAAAAGAAAAACTATCCCAAATATAAAAAGGAAAATGCTCCTTATCGTGAATAATTTATCACGATGACATCAAGATACTAGATACTTGTATTGTAACAAAAGCTCTAATTTATATCAATCCCACCGATGCATTTTGTGCAAGGAATATCTAACGGTTGCAATAAATTCACGAGGCATTCAAGATAGTTCTGGCAACAAATATCAACGAATTTTTCTAGCTACACCTATATATTTCTGGTTACACCCAAATTTACTTTAAAGTTTACAATAATATCAAAATTGTCCTTTTATACAAGAAAGAACGATGCAAAGAGTTTTTGATGAATTTGAGAATTAAATTTTATTTAAGTGTAATTTTGTCATTTTAGTATAACAAAAATTAATTAGTATGTACCTAAAAAAATTCAATAGCAACACTCTGAGAAAATAGTAGAAGCATGAAAGTTAAAAAAAAACATATTACTTGAATCCGACGAATTAATTCAAATGGTTTTGGAAAACCAAAACCATAAACACCTCTAGCAACAACGTGGGTTCGGTTTTTTACTTTAGTGAGTGGGTAATTATTCTATTTTACAAAATGGTAAAAGAAAATTAGTAACATTAAAATAATAAATCTTAAAATAAAGAGTAAAAAACTTATAAGATATAGCTCAAGCGATACAAATAACATCTTTAAAAACTACATAAACACAAGTGAGAAAAACTTACCAAATCTCATTTGATAAACCAAGTTATAATCTAGGCGATGACAATGGTGCACCATGTATTTAGGTTTTGAACAAATCTCATTTGATCAAAAAATTCCCCCAATTATAATGAGATGCTCTCCACACCAAATCTATTTTTCTCTCATAATTGAATATGAGAACAACAACCATGTTTCAAAGGGAATGATTTTCCAATCCTATATAAACCATCACATCAGGGTCATGACTCCCGACGTGGAACTCTAAGAATGTGTTTGGATGCTACTTGCAGGCAACCCGAGAATAATGAGCTCGAATGTTCATTCATACAATCTATTCGGAGCTTACAATTCTATGTGTTTCGAAAGCAAGCTTCCTGTTGCATCGAGTGATTGAAGTCTTTGAGAAGCATACAAGTCTCATTTACCACACAATGTACACCACAATCTCTCTAAACTCAATGATTTTCCAAATTGTTTAATGAAACATATTTATCTTCGAATCTTATAACATCACATTTCTCATAGTATCATTTAAGAAAAGTGAAGATCCAAATTCTTTGAATATATTTGGTAGTAGTAGGTTAATTTTTACAACATTATGAAGCATGACTTGTTAAATTCCCACTGTACAAAAAACTAACTCATACGTGTATTTCAGATAGTGAATAGAAGAATTAAGATATACTATTTCTTTCAATTGGAATAAATCCGTAAAAAGGTCTCTACTTCAACTCAATGTTTCACTCAACATCTCTCATAGATTTAATAAAAATTATTCAATTTAATATAGTTATTATAGAATATAAAAAATCTATGATTTAGGATTAAGATAGAAAGTGAATAGCCCAAAATCAATTGACAAGGAAAATAATGTGACCAACTCTAGTTCCACTTCTCAGTTCTCATTTTATCAGCCGCATACTACTAACATGGAGACGCCAACTACACCGATCAAGTTCAACACCACTCTTCTTCTACTTCTCAGTTTTCTTTTTCTTCGCAACATAAACAATCTTTGCATTTGCAATATAGACAATCACTTTCTTGATATTGTTCAATCTTTTAATCATTTTAATATAGATATTATAAAAAAAATTGGAAAAAATCTGGTCTAGCTATAGCCACACCATGCCATTCTATAACATTCCAAGAACTTAACTAGGACTTTAGGGCATAATAATATTAGCATTTGAATTTACATTTACTACTCTTTCCTGACACCGTAAAAATTGACAAGCAAGCCCTATGTTAGGATTTGTAATGCCGCGAGCATTCTCACATGAGATAAGCAATGACAAAAGAGGTTGATCTAGAAACACCTTGTCAACAATGAGCATTGGGGAGTCTTGGCACAACGGTAAAGTTGTTGTCACGTGACTGAAAGGTTACGAGTTCAAGTTCTGAAAACAGCGTCTTGTGTAAAAAATAGGGTAAGATTGTGTACAATATACCAATTGATGGGACCCCTTCTCGGACACTGCATATGCGGAAACTTTGGTGCACTTGACCATCCTTTTTGATGGTGAAATTAAGTTGTTCTTAGTGAAATTATTACCTAATATCTTCTATTCAAAATGCTCATCTTTTGGGTTTGTTTCTCACTTTTGTAACAATGCTCAGGAGCAAAGCCTTTAAAAGATTGGCGTTTAAAAAATTTAATGTTTATAATTGTTAGGTAAGTGCTAACTACCAGTTTTATTCCCTTTCTGATTACCACTGTAGAGATGGACTCTTTTTTGCTGTAAAACAAGCTTCATTGCTTGATCAAGGGATTCGGGGAAAGCAAAGTGTTGTTCAATTGGAGCACGTAAGAGTTAAGACAGTCAGACAGGCTTACTCTTTCTATTGCTTCATAATTTTTTTTATAATTCAACTTTCCATTAATCAAAATCCTTTATGAAGATAAAGGCTTTCTTATAAATACTTTGTTGTCTTGTGCAATATCTTGAAAGTTGATAAACATTTTTCATCCATTTACGTTCTCATTATTTTTTCATCTATATGTTTTCTGACTCTACTTCTTCCTCACTCAGGAAATTGCACTTCTGAGTCAGTTTGAGCATGAGAATATTGTTCGATACATTGGCACTGAAATGGTACTTTTCTTGTCTTCCTCCGTCTTCTCCTTGTCTTTTATGTTCATTTTCATTTGAGCCTATGGTGAAAGAATCTGTTACGTATATTGCTATTCATGTGCTTTCGTTGAACAACTTTGTGCTTTCGTTGAACAACTTTGGCTTTAGATAAAATATAAAAGTTATATTAGTGCGGGCCTGTGCATCTCTCTTGGCCTAATGGTTTAATCTTTCGGGATAGTTGGTTTGTGACAGATTTTCAGCTTCCAACAACTTGAAAGAGATTGAAGGATAGTTTTATGAATAGTATTCACTAAACATGAAATGATACAAGTTGATTTATGTAAAATATAATGTGTCCTTTTTCATCTGAAATGTTTTTACTGGATGCTTTCAATGTATTGGAAAAGTTGTAGTATATTGTGTAGTTTGAGGTATTGCTAACTTCACCTTGTTTTGGATACTGTACAATTCCTACAATTATTTTTCTTTTAGTTATGCTGCAGTATTTTGTCAGCTGTAAACAAGTTTATCTTCCAGCAGCCATTTTTTTGTTGCCAGCTTGTCATTGCATCCTATAACTACTATCTTGAACTGTAGTTTGGAATTTACGTTCTGCTTGATGTTTATTGCAGGATGAATCAAATCTATATATCATTATTGAGTTGGTAACCAAAGGTTCCCTTTTACGCCTCAACCAGAGGTATAAACTTCGAGATTCCCTAGTATCTGCGTATACGAAACAGATTCTGCGTGGATTAAAGTATCTTCATGATCCCAATATTGTTCACAGGTGATCCCAAAATTTATTTATTTTGCTATCCTTTGTGGTATCAAATAGAGATGAATCTTGGTATTCTGGTATGATTATAGGGAGTTTACAGTTGGATATCTGTCTTGTTTGTTGTAGTTGAAAGCTATCATGGGGATGGGTAGTTAGGCAAAAAGGTTTAAAATAAAACGACCTAGTGATATGAGAAGCATTCACTAATTTGGATGTGTGAACCGTGCAAATTAGGCTCTGATGTAGGGGGAAACCCTTGTTGGAGAGCTCTTTCTCCCATTCTGAGTATTTCAATCAAACTGTTCATTTCCTTTGATTGTTTCTATCAATTTCCCATTTCTCTCTTCCCTAAGTTCCTAACAACTTGTTTTTTTGTGGTGTTTGATACTTTGTTGGATGTGAATTTTAACAAAAAAGTGATGTTCTTCTGATTGATATCAGACTAATTTAAGGTTAAAGTTGTTGACTTTGAATATCTTCTGAAACCATAAGCAAATATGATATTTAGCCTAAGCAAAATATGATATATAGAGTATATGAATCATTTCAACTTGTTCTTGTTACTTGAAACTGTAGAAACATCTGTCACATATGGGTTTCAATATCAGAAATTCTAATGGGTACAATTTTATTTCTTTTTGATTTATGGTGTCACAATTTCTTTAGCATATTTGTTTTATGTATTTCTGTACCAGTTATGTAGTGCTACAAAACAATTTTTGTAAATATGGCCTAACTATTTTCCCTCCTAATCGAAGGGATATTAAATGTGCAAATATATTGGTTAATGCAAATGGATATGTCAAAGTTGCAGATTTTGGATTGGCAAAGGTGACCTTTGACTTCAGTCACGGAATCTGTACTACCTTCAGTTGCATAAAATATAATTTCCATTTACTAATTTTACTCTGTGACTATTGTTTTTCAGGTAACTATATTGAATGATGTTAAATCATGCCAGGGAACAGCATTCTGGATGGCACCAGAGGTTTGTTATCAATCTTATCTTGAAAGAGAATTATTGAATAATGGTTCAGCATATTTACTACATTGTTTGTAACTTCTTAATAGTTTCTTTAAAAGTGAAGTGGCTGGATCAACAATTGTTACATGTAGATTGAGTTTATGGTCTTCTTCTTTTGCCTGCTGAATGAAATTAAATTGTTATAAAGATACATTTAGATTTAACATTCTATTGGGTCAAATGCTTGCTTTGATGTCTATGAAGTTATTAGGATTCCACCTAGAACCTCAGTTCATATGTAAATAAATCTTACCATACATGATTGATTAGGCAAAAATGTGTTGTCTTAACATCATTTAATAAGGTTAGTTGTAATGATGAAACATTAAATCTCTGAAGTGTAGCATGGACATCAAGATGTAATTAAATACAATTTAATCTCTATGCATATGGGGAAGCATTACTTTATAGTAGAGTAAATACTCAATTTGGTCTCTGAAATTGTTGGATTATATCAACCTAGTCTTCCACTTTATCGATATTCCAAAATAATCTTTGAAATTTCAAAATGTTAATTGTGTCCGTTCTTTGTTGATATTTGCATGGACTATGATGACATTACGTCGGTAATGTTCAAGATGCATTTCAAACATGTGATAGGAGATCCAAACAGAGAGACCATCTTGATTGATATTTTGAAGTTTCAGGGATCGTTTAGGGATATTGATAATAGGTTGGACTAGGTTGATACAGTCCTACAATTACAACGACTAAAATGTGTGTATTGGCTTTGATTGGTTCATCTTTTGGATTGGCCTAATAGTTATTTGTCCTAAGGGTTAGTTCATTAACCACTTGAGCTCAATTACTTGGTTAAAAAGGCTTCAGAAGGAATCGATCCTTCAACCAATACACTGCGAAATCTATGTTTTACCACTACACCAGCATGCAACATATGATTAGTGATAATGGTGTTGTACTTGTACATTTTTGTTGGATTAGAAACCTTCAACTTTCTGGACTTCGTCAGTCTCCTTAGCAACCCCATCCGCTTAGATACACACCTACAAAAAAGATTTTTCATTTTATGATTCTTGATAGGTTTAGAGTGATGTTGAAGCTTTACTGTGGTAATATGCAGGTTGTTAGAGGAAAAGTTAAAGGATACGGACTTCCGGCTGATATATGGAGTCTAGGATGCACTGTGTTGTAGATGTTAACTGGGAATGTTCCATATTTTCCTATAGAATGTGTATGTATCATATTACCATTTGAAGTTCATAATCCAACTGTTTCTTCTTTTTACCACGCTATTAACACAAGATTAAACTTAAACGAATGTGACTTTTTGAAGTGTTATGTAGTTATGATTTGATCCCTAATCTCTATACAAAATTTATATGAAACATTGCATTACTGCTAGTTTTAACTTCCAAGCTTTGCTGAATCTCTTCTGACAACAGATCAGCGCAATGTTTAGAATTGGAAAAGGTGAACTACCTCCAGTGCCTGATACTGTTTCAAGAGATGCACGCAATTTTATTCTGCAGTGTCTTAAAGTTAATCCAGATGATCGTCCCACTGCGGCTCAACTCTTAGACCACAAATTTGTCCAGAGGTCATTCTCCCAGTCCTCTGGCTCAGCTTCTCCACATATTCCGAGAAGAAGTTAAACTTGTCATATCCAAATATGGAACATAATTAAGGTAAATATTTTTATGTACTACCACATTTTGCTAACCTGTTATGCCTTCTTATCATGACATCTGAATTATTATTGTTTTTTTTTTTTTAAAACACTATTGTTACGACTGTCCATCCTTTCAAGAATTTTTATTCATAAGTCATGATATCTATTGGATGGAGACAAGTAAAAAGTATTCGATGCTTAAAGTAATAGTTTATGTTGAATTGAATGCACATATGATGCACGCTTTATTTAAATTGGATGGAGCTCAACTGTGTCTAACCATATTTTGGGGACAAATATTTTTCCTAAAAAATTATTTCTAAAACAGGAGGTGGACAAGGAGACCAAAAGACTTTCTAACTGGTTTCCAGTGGAATTCTCAAATTGCAAATTACACCTATTCAAAGTGCAGCATGGGTTTATTTGATTATTTAAATCTTGATGACACTTGATGAGTTTTTATATCATTTTATAATGTGACCCTCAGTATCAGACAGACAGAAATAATTCTTGGGTGGACACAAGAATTTAGACACTCTATTTGGTCACACACAACAAAAAGTACACATGCTATAATCATTTGAAAATTAATGATGATTTAATTATCATTTTTCTATTATTTTCTTTTTATATGTGTGTGATCAAATGGAATGTCCAAATCTTTGTGCGCATTCAAGTATCATTCTATTTTCAAGTATCAAAATTAGCAGTACAAGATTATTGATTACCTCCAAATCATCCAAATGTATGTTCAGCTTTTGCAAAAGTGCAATGCCAGAAGTATTATCCAATGGTGTCACTTGCAGGCTATTCCGAACAATTGTCCCATCATTTGATCTTGGGTCAAAAAGATTCTTTTTTTGTAGTTTCTTTAACCACTCCATTATTACCGTAATAGTAAGTAGGAATGTCTTCTTCACTTCTGTGCAAGTTGTCCATACATCAAATTGCTCTAGAATAGATCCAATAGGTGCTGTGAGGAAACTGAGAAGAAAATTAACAAAATTTCCCCCAGCTTCAGCATACACCACTTTCTTCTGTGATTTACTTACCGTTACCTAATTAAGCTTCATAATAGTAGTATTATTGGTAATATAAGCGGAGGCATTCGGGATGAAATGTGCATTCGATAAAAACCTCGTTTCGGCAAGAATACATCACTGGGAGGAGACTTGGAGGTTAATGATTTCTTTAGCAAGTCCAATATCTAAAAAGAAAAACAGATCTATAACATAAACATTTTCTTAAACAAGAAAAACAAATGTGAATTGCTAGTTCTAAAAGCTTACAAGCTAATTAATGGTCAAGATTGTTTTATACTGATTTTTCTGTTTTGTAATCTGAGCCGTCCAATCTGGATTTAACAGTCAAGATTTATTACTGCATGTAAATGTTTGATTCTCTTACTGCGGGGAATCTAGATCCGTTTTTTCTTTGGTATCCGTTGATGTAATTCGTTCTCTTATTATCAATATAATTTTCATTTCACTTTTTCAATTTTCCTTATATCAATGCTTCTATCAAATATAGTAATATGGTATCAGATATAAACATTCTGCTTTATTCTTTCTCAAAATCTTCATTGAAGCTTTATTTACTTTACTTTTCTATTTTATTGAATTCTTGAGGCTTCTTATCAAGGAGTACATATGACTTATATAGTCAATGAGAAGAACAACCAACTAGTATATCTAACATTTAATAGTTATGTTGCAAACTTTTATATTTCGTCAAAAAACATACGAATATGGCTAGTGCAATGTAAGTGTGATAGTGATGCAGTTGCTTGATAAAAATTAAGAGATGAGATGGGAGAAAGGTTGGAGAGATATAAACCCAAGAAATAATAAAAGAGACATGTAAAGGCATAAAAAATAAGATGTTCGATGGAAAAATAGTTAGCTTGAAACAATTCAAGGTGGACCACTTTGATGGTAGTCTACGGTGGACAAATACTTAAAAATATTTCCAAACTCAATACTTAAATATCAGTTGAAACTATTAACGGCTATTGATGACAACTTGGTCGGGTGACTGTTCCACTAACAAAGTAAACAAACATAGAAATGATATTTGTACGGCCATTTGATAACAACTTTTGTATAACTTTTTCTTTCATACACTCGTTATATTCTTATTCTCTTTCTTTTTCCTCCATTGTTTTTTACCAACAAGAAGAGATAAAAAGAAGGTTGTTTGAAAACTTGTCAAAAAATGGTTGTACAAATACTATTATTCAAACAAATATGAGTTGCATTTTAAGTCACACATTCATTTTTTCCTTGTTTTGAACTTCTACTTTCACAAGACAAAATCTATTGTGGTTATAATTGCACCAATTTATTATGAGATGCCCTCCGCACCAAATCTATGTCCCTTTCATCGTCATCCTTAACCATTCATCATCTTGATATTGATTAAACATAACTCCACCTTAACACTTTGTCTCAAAGGGAATGATTTCCCAATCTTATATAAACCCTTACATCATGGTCACGACTCCCGATGTGAACTCGAAGTTGAAGATTTGAGAACTGAAAAGCTACTTGCAGGCAACACGAGAATAATGAGCTACACGCTGTTCGGATCTTACAATTCCAAGGATGTTTCGAAAGCTTCCTGTTGCATCGAATGTTCGAAGTCCTTAATTTTTACAAATTCTGTTTCGAAAACTTATTTATCTTTGAATATTATAACATCACATTTGTCATAGTATCATCTTCGAACATTTGGCAGTAACTGGCTATTTTTACAACATTATGAAACATGACTTGTTAATGAAGCATGAGCAGCCATAACTATATCAACAAGCTCATTACTTAACATGAATCACACACCTGTCATAATATCTAAGTAAATTGAGTATCCAAAATATTAAAATGTATGTTAGTGACATTCTCCTCTGATGCATTTCTTGTGAAATAGTTATTGATGTCAAACTTGCTGTGAAACTATTTGTCACAATGAAAATAACAAATAACCACGGCGTCAGTACAACCTGAGCTAATGGTCTTCTTATTGGTTCTCCTACATATTGAAAATGTATCAAGAATTAGGAATATGCTTTTCAAAATTAGAAAAGAATGTGACTGAAAAGAGATGAGTTAAGCCTTATCCTATAAAATCATCGTGTAAGATGAGGGATGTTTTCCACTTTAAAACATATTTTCATGTCATATCTAATTCAACGTGAGATTCTCAATACATTCATTAGCTCTAATACCATCGTAACATTTAGATTGCGCGTAAGTCACCCTACAAACTGGTTTGTAATGTGAGAGACGTCTTACGCTGATAACCACTACTAAAGTTTTGGTCTTCAATTTATACTGATATTTAGTAGCTATGGAATTTACTCAAATAAACATGTTTAGAGGTCTTCAATTTAGAGGACTTACTATGTGCATAAAATAGTACTGTGACTAAAAACCAAAGCATCGATCCAAAACCACTAAGATATGGGTTAGCTTCCCGTTCAATCAACCAAATAACAACACCTACAAAAATATGCATAGTTGCTGTCATCAGCCACATCTCTTTCGTAAAAGCATCCAAAAACATCCACGTTTCTTTTGATTTTTGCTGGTTGCTCAGTAACCACCATCTGGAGGCCAGATTCAACATACGGTTGTGAAAAGTCAACTAAATGATATCTTTATTCCACTGTGGCTGTGTCACCAACTGCAGCATCCAATGTCTGTATTAGAAGAAAAAACTATAAAAAAAAAACTAGTGCTCTAACCATAAGGTAAACGTTACCATACCTTATTTTAGCCCTGATAAACCATTTCATCGTATGAGCCATTGAACGGAATAAACCTGTAAATCATGTTGTTTTCGAGTTTAGAAAGAGTACCTTTAAAAAATCAGAATTGTACCACCGAAGATATTACCGGGTTGAGCCACGACCAGGTCGCTTCTTTAAGACGTTTCGCGGCACTACCCGAGTTTGTGCAAGGTAGACTAACAACCGCGCTGCCTCCAGGATAAAACAGCCCAGTTCACCTGTTCGATTACGTACTGCACCGTAAGTAATCGTTAGAGAATTTACACCCTCAATATGGTATTAAACCACTCGAAACCGAAGGGACAGAAAAGAGTAGAAGAAGAAGGACTCGTCAACACAAGTCGAAGGAGGGATAAGAGAAGAAAAGCACAGGAAGCATCCACTGTGATTTTCGGGGTGAGGAATAAGTGAGGCCGAACTCTCCTTTTATAGGGAGAGTTCGTAACAAATCCGACGTGATTTTTGGGATTAAGTTCGTAAAAAATTAATTTAACAATTTCAGGTGACAAAAAATATATTCTTTTTTTTCGAACCCGGACGCAAGCCCAAGCCCAGCCGGACGGCGGCGGCGTCGCGCGTGATATATATATATATATATTTTCGTAAGCGCTCACCCGTTCGCAAAAGTGGGTACCCCAATGGCACACCCTTGGAGGTCACCCCCCACTTATATAAACACTACTAGTGGGTATGTCCTATCAAATGTGGGACATTTTTCAATTCATACCAACACTAGTTCTTTCCCAAGGGACATGTGTTTATTCTTTCCAACTTCCACTCATATTCACTAGTGTTCCAACAAATCATAAGGTAAACGTTCGACAACTACTTTAAAGACGCCGATAGAGAAACCAGTTATGAAAGTTCCATTCCTACTGTCATGTGTTACATTCACAAACTGAGTAATTAAAGACACCATTGGCAGGCACTACTATTTTCAATGACCTTTCCTCGTTACCGTGAATCCATCCCTTGGGAACCGATTGTAAATCTCCAGGCCAATAAACGGTGCTGAAAACTCCATTAGAATCATTTATTGTAATTGTCGTCTCCATTACTTGATGTCTAACTATGTTCTTTGAAAAACCAAGTGTTGAAGACCAAAGTGCCAATCACATTAATTATGTTGAAGGTTGGTGATTGGAGAAATTGTCCATTCTTGAAGTGCAAAGTTCAGCAATAGCTTTAGTTGCATAATATGCTTGAAGTGCAAAGTTACTTGGGTTAATGCTATCTTCTTCCGGGTATTCCAGTGCAAACTTTCTTTGGAATAGGAATTTAAACTTTCTGAAAGCCTTATTCATTTCTATGAAGTGTGTTATAAATCCAACAACACCTTGCATGTTGAAGATAACAGAAGAGTTAACTGAATCAAGTAGGCCAGCAACCTCGTCAGGGATAATCCACACAGAACCTTTGAGCATGAGTATTGATAGTTGTTTTTCTCCAACAATACTTGAATATTCAATTTGTAGCCTATTAAATAGTATTGATAATTGTCAACAAATTCCAACTCAAGTGGCAATGTAGCCTATTAAATAGTGTTGATAATGGTCAACAAGTTCCAACTCAAGTGGCAAAGATGTCAAAATTACTAGGTCGAATGCCGTGATTGGGGTTTAAACCCCCAACAAAGATGCCGAAATTGCTAGGCTTTACGTCGTGATCAGGGTTTGAACCACATATCATCCACTTTTGTGTGTGAGTTTCTAATGATAATTGTCATTTTCAACAGGCGGACCGCAATAAAGGCGGAATTCCCAACAGTAATTGTCAAAAGTCGCCAATTAACTTTCGTATATCTATTACAAAAATATTAATAATTATTTTTCTTTTTCAAAAGTCTCCCCAATACTTTGTAAAAAATCGTTGATTATCTACATGATCAGTTGAAAAAAGTACTCCGATTAAATTAGTTACATACCAAACAAACTAGATGTTTGACTAGAGAAAAGTCAACGGAAGACTATGCACGATGAATAATGTCATGTTTGATCAGAGCAGTCACATTCACTGCTGCTTAAAAAACTATTTTGGTTTCAGTTAGTCTTAACAGGAAACTTTCCAAGCTCCTCTCTGCTTTCATTTTTTCTTTCTTGCGAATATTTTTTATTTTTTTGAATAAACTAAACTAACCTACCGAAATTAGCACCAAGGAGAATCGAACATGCAAACTTGAGGAGGAACTAATTTCAATTTTACAAGACAAGTTTTTTCCCAATAATATTCAACTACAAATCGACTGTTAATCAAGTTTCAACTAGCTAGAAGAAATTTTCACACAAAATAAAATTAGGCTAAAATATGTTTGAAGTTCTTGCAAATATGACTTACTTGAATTTTTGTCCGTGAAAAAATATAAATTAATATGTAATCCCCACCAATAATCAATTGTGAATGAAGTAGAAAAATGTAAATATTATATTATCTAGTTTTACTCCCTACCTATAGCAACATTAAAGAATGGATATGTAACACCTATACTAAATTGTCTAAAATATTTAGCATACGTATTAAACTTGATACTGGATATATTAAAATTTTCAATATTAACAAAACACTACTGAATGAAAAACAAATCTACACGTCTCATACATCTGATAAAGTACCATTAACGTGTTCATGTATATAAATATGCTGACAAATCCTGAATTGGTACATGACGAGCAATTGTACTCCACTCAACTTCTCCCTGATAAACTTCATCAGAACCACTTGCTTACCTGAAACTGAATCAAAAGGATTGGGATGAGACATAATGTCTCAGTGAGTTCCACCTATCCTAGGCTGCTGGCAACCTCAGGGAGACCTACGATTGCCATATTCTAAACTCAACCCATTCTGGGTTTATACATGCTCTTGTTTGCTTCAATGAGTAATCGGAGAACTAGATTACTATCTGCATAACTTAGTGATCAAGGGGAAACTAGGATCACTATCTGATTACTGACATAGTCTGATCGTAATTATAATCATCTTAATGTTATCATTAAGTTAGAGAGTTAGCGTGTGACAAACAATTATTATCTTGGTTCATTTTATGGAATGGACCCGAGTGGAGTAACCCCAGATACATTCCCTGCTACCGATGAGACTCCTATCATATCAGGCTAACACCGGACTCCTCTTGCTTTTGTGCAGCTATCCACGCGGATGGTAACTACACCGTCCCAGCTATATCCGGAACCCCCCGTGCTCTAACTAGCGAGAACACAGGAGACACAACTTTTAATTAATTTCTTAACTTATATGTGGCCCTTGACGCTCCAACTAATGAGAACTACAAGACGCACGTCTCTGTATTGTTGATGTTCTTAGTATACTAGGTGTGCGCACCTCGTTTTTTTCCTGAGAAAAAGACGCGCAAATCCTCCGAGGTCGTTCGTAAACGCTCGGAGGGCCTTTGTGAAGCCGCCACCAAAGTTTTTGTGTAAAGGGAACGTTGATAAACCCTTAAGTTTTTTTTGTTTAAAGGGAAACGATAATAAAACCCTTTGACGATGAGGAAAGGATGGTCATCGCAACCATTGTCGGGTTCGGAAGTCGATTACGCAAGGGGAAGGTATTATCACCCCTCACGTCCGTTGTACTCAACGGGAACCTTCTATTTGGCTAAAGCTTAAATTGTTTTTAAATGTTTTGCGCGCATGCTTATCCATGTCAAAAGAAAATATACTAAAAAGGGGGGGAAAGAGATAAAAACAAACGAAAGAAAAGAAAAAAAAGTTTTTATTATTGCGCTTGACAAGATGTCGATCTTGCTCCTACGTATCTCCCGGTAGTCGGAGAATTCAAAGCGTACGTAGTTCTTTGGTAGAAAAAACGTACATGTGTTGGTTAATTTTAAATGGACGATGTTTTAACCGAATTCTTGCGATTAAAACGTAGCTTGTATGCTCGCGCTTGGGAGACTTATTAAGCGTTTGTTCACGAATCGCACTAGAATTGTTAAAAGGTACGTCCGTTAGGGTAAAAGGGTTCGAATTGGTCGCTATGGGACCAAGAGAGGTGCAATGGACTCAAACGAGTCAATCATTGACCGAGGGGACTCCAACGAGTCGGGCGATTGTTCGGTTGATCCACTGAGATCAAGAACGGGTACAATGGACTCGGACGAGTCGAACATTGACCGAGTGACTCAAACGAGTCGAGGGATGGAATCTAGTGGCCACGGGGGACCAAAAGGTTCGGATTGACCACAAGGGGCCAAGATTTGGTTTGGTTATGGTTGAATACGTTAAAAAGGAATGACGATTGTCCGAACGACGAGACATACGTCACGCATTCGTACAATCGGGGCAATGGAGAGACATACGTCACACCATCCCTTTTTCATTCAAGTTTTTGGGTAGAATTCTTTTAGAAATCCCAAGGTATATCAAAACATTTGGTTTGAAAACCCAAAATGGAAAGATATAGCAATTTTGCTAGAAAACGCACAAGTTCGGCTCGTTTTGCGAATTGTTTTGAAAAAGCGAACGCATTTGGCGTATGTTCATGTTTGAGTTTTGAACATCATGAACAATATTCATTGTTCAAGTTTTGATTGAAATGATGAACATAGCTTGTTTGTTCATGCTGTTTTGAAAGTTTAGGAACATAACTTGTTTTGCAAGTTATCCACAAAAGGTCATACGAACTTGTGAATTTGTCAAGATTGTGCAAAATCCTTGTTATGGTTTGAAAAACATGGGTTTAAAAACTCTTAGGTTCTGAGCTCTTGGGCTAGAACCTCAAAAATTGCCCATTTGGGCTCCTAAACTCAGATTCTGAGTTCTGTCATGGTCGCTCTGCGACCATGACTTCGCACTGCGAAGCATGCGAATTTTTGAGTTCAGAAGCTGTTTCTGAACTTTTGTTCAGAAACAACTTCTGTACACACTCAGGACCTTTTAGGTGGGTGAAAAACTTTGAGTTTTTGGGACGAAAAAGGCTGGACAAACCAGCTTTGATGTTTTGAAAACCCTTGGGATTTCTTTGAAACTAAAAAGGGGTTTTTTTAGAAACAAGAGGTTTTGAACCAAAATTGCTATGCAAACACAATTGTAAATGCAAGATAAAAGCTTGGAAACTTACAGAGATCCTTAGCAAAGCTCCAGCTGCAATGGATTTGAATTGATTGAAGGTTCTTGCAAAAGGTTTGAATGTTGGTGATAGTTTTGAACTTTGTAATGCTTTGTGTTTGAATTGGTTTTTTTCTGGTTGTTTGTGAGTGTTTGTAAGCTGGAATGAGTAGTGTTTCTGCTCTTGAATTGCTGTTATGTGATGTCTTTGTAACCTTGGGCATTGCCTTCTATTTATAGGCCAAAACCAAATCAAATTCATCATTAGAAAATCCCAAAATCCAGCTGATTTGTGGGCTAGGATCAGGCTGAATCCCTTTGCATTAAATGCTAATGGATAGAGGCAACCTTGCCTTGTGCCAAGGGGCAAGACTCAGCCTGATTTCAGCCACAAATTCAAAGGTTTTAGGATAGTAATGATGATGAAATAGGGCTGAATTGCAATTGGCTAAGCTTGGGGATCAATCCTTGCAATCTCAATGGTTGATCAATAAAAACGTGCACTGTGATGTGCAGAGATTGGGGGATGTAAAAGGCTACAATTGGCTGGTGTGAGAGGGTGAAAAGCTGCTGCAAAACAGAGTAGGCACTCATGGCTTTTTCAAGTGAAAAATCCAGCTGGTTTGACTGGTTTTGAGGGGAGCAAGCAGGAGGAAAGTCATCAAGCAGGTGGCTGGCAACCTTGGGGTGGTTAACAGGTCACTTGGGAGGGACAAAAGCTGCCCAAGGGCAAGCCCACTTGCTTGTCACATGCTAGGTTGGAAGAAAAAGCTTCCAACCTTGGCATTAATGGCAAGTCTCTCAATTCTGGTTTTGCTTGGCCCAATTAGCCATGAATGCTGATTAAAATAAATATGGAAATGATATGCAACAAAATTTGGAATTAAATCAAAAACACCAAAAATCTGCAGAAAAATCGCAGACTTCGCAGTGCGAAGTCATCATTTTTGAAATGTTGACTTTTCTGTTGACTTTTGTTGACTTTGACTTTTTCTCCCTCTTTGATTTTTTGATTTTTTTGTTTTAAAAGGCTTAGGACAAAATTGGGGTACTACAGCTGCCCGTACTTAATTGTGTCTTCGCATAGAGTGCGTGAGTGCCGGGGGCATCTCATGAACTCTTTGCGAAGATCAATTAAGTAAAAGAAGGACCCGAATTTTGTCCTTCGCGGAATGGAAAAAATTTGCAGTAAAAGTAAAATATGCACATGCAATGATTTTGAAAAGGTTGATCGTATCCAGCCGCTAACACTGGAGGTAGATCCACTGGGGATGAAGGTAATCGTATCCAGCCGCTTACACTGGAGGTAGATTCCTAAAGGGGAAGTGATCTTATTCAGCCGCTAACACTGAAGGTCGAACACTGATGGAGGTGATCTTATCTAGCCGCTTACACTAGAGGTCGATACCTAAGGATAGACAATCTTATTCAGCCGCTTACACTGAAGGTCGATTCCTAAACAGGGGAGTGATCTTATTCAGCCGCTTACACTGAAGGTCGAAACACTGAGGGAGGTGATCTTATCTAGCCGCTTACACTAGAGGTCGATACCTAAGGATAGGCAATCTTATTCAGCCGCTAACACTGAAGGTCGATTCCTAAACAGGGGAGTGATCTTATTCAACCGCTTACACTGAAGGTCGAACACTGAGGGAGGTGATCTTATCTAGCCTCTTACACTAGAGGTCGATACCTAAGGATAGGCAATCTTATTCAGCCGCTAACACTGAAGGTCGATTCCTAAACAGGGGAGTGATCTTATTCAGCCGCTAACACTGAAGGTCGAACACTGAGGGAGGTGATCTTATCTAGCCGCTTACACTAGAGGTCGATACCTAAGGATAGGCAATCTTATTCAGCCACTTACACTGAAGGTCGATTCCTAAACAGGGAAGTGATCTTATTCAGCCGCTAACACTGAAGGTCGAACACTGAGGGATGTGATCTTATCTAGCCGCTTACACTAGAGGTCGATACCTAAGGATAGGCAATCTTATTCAGCCGCTTACACTGAAGGTCGATTCCTAAACAGGGGAGTGATCTTATTCAGCCGCTAACACTGAAGGTCGAACACTGAGGGAGGTGATCTTATCTAGCCGCTTACACTAGAGGTCAATACCTAAGGATAGGCAATCTTATTCAGCCGCTTACACTGAAGGTCGATTCCTAAACAGGGAAGTGATCTTATTCAGCCGCTAACACTGAAGGTCGGACACTGAGGGAGGTGATCTTATCTAGCCGCTTACACTAGAGGTCGATACCTAAGGATAGGCAATCTTATTCAGCCGCTTACACTGAAGGTCGATTCCTAAACTGAAATGGTCTTACCCTAAATAGGTGCCCCTGGTTGAACCGGAAAACATGATTGTATGATGCATGTTATGCAGTATGAAATGCAATGCAATATGATATGAGATAGACTCAATCTAAGATTCCTGCTGGGGAATTGGGGACAGTTTGTGAAGGAGGTTCACTGGGGAACGCTTACTTAACTGTTGATGGATGCTGGTGAATATGTGATACTCACTGGAGAATCCTTGTTGAGGATGCATGACATGATTATGAAATGCATGTGTATGAATGATTTGGATATGCATGCATGAATGAAATTGACATGATGCATGAATTATGTTATGCATGATATGCATGATATGTGGGATGCATGTTGGGTGCCGAGCAAGGTCGGTCTTGGTTGTGGTTGTGCCAATGATGATTGGTCTTTTTGTTTGTTTGGTTTGGAAGGACAAGGTCCTTTGCCTACATACCCGAATGGGATCAAAACCGGTGTAGTTCGGGCTTGCCCTGGGGATTTGTGTTGGTCTGCCAATAATGATTGGACTTTTGTTTGGGGTTGAGACTCCTTGGGGAATGTCAATGAAAATTGTTTTGGTTGGAAATTTGTGAGTAGGCGCCAATGATGATTGGGCTTTGGTTTTGTTGGTGAGTGCCAATGAAAATTGGGCTTTGGTTTGCCAATGATTATTGGACTTTTTGTTTGGTTGCCGAGCGAGGTCGGGCTTTTTGTTTTGGTTGCCGAGCGAGGTCGGGCTTTTTGATTTTGGTTGCCGAGCGAGGTCGGGCTTTTTGATTTTGGTTGCCGAGCGAGGTCGGGCTTTTTGGTTTGATTGCCGAGCGAGGTCGGACTTTTTGTTTTTGGTTGCCGAGCGAGGTCGGGCTTTTTGTTTTTGGTTGCCGAGCGAGGTCGGACTTTTTGTTTTTGGTGATCTCACCGGGGATATAAGGATCATTTTGGAAGCATGATCGATATCCGGCCTTAGTGGATGAAAAAGATGTATGGGGGTGAGCTTTATTTGGGGAAATTTGTTCCTCTGACACTCGGGATCTTTGCGTTTTACGCGCCGTGGGCTACGCACTAGTTTCTGATGAAGAGTAAGATCTTGAAGTGACTGATGAAAGTTTTCAAGTCTTGAGTCCTTTGATGCAATGCCGGAGACCAACGAAATTCTTTCGACATTTAACGTCCAAGTAAAAAACACATTTTTTTTTATGTTATTCCCATATTTCAATGCATTATCTATCATGAATAAAAACACATTTTATGAGCAAGTAAGGACGCATAACAATGAAAAGGTTTTAAAAATGATTTTGATTCAACGAAACTTAGTCCCTTGTATGGGTAACTATTCGTGAAAATGTAATCCCTATAAGAGGTGATTATCAAGATAGAGAAAAAGAAAGAAACAAAAAGGCAAATGGATATTTGCTTGGGTTTCACGTGCTACTTTCCCTATGACTTCGAAATAACCTTTTTTGAAAGATGATAATGAGGTTGATTCTTTCCCTCTTGAATTCTGTCCGGACCTCACGTGCCGCAGTCTTTTGCCTTTTTCTTTTTTTTTTTTTTGAAACCCCTAACTTTTACCTGGACCGCTCTTTCGAGTTTTCAGTCCACTGGGGTATATTTCCTTTTTTGATGTCCTTAATTTTTGCCTAGACCGCCTTTTCAGGTTTTCGATCTACCAGGACGCTCTCTATTGCCTAAACCGCCCTTTTCGGGTTTTCGATTTAGCGAGCTCTTTTTTCTTTTTGGCATATATATATTTTTTTTGACTGCGCCGGAGTTTATTGATAGGGGGATCCTTGTGGATGGGTAATACCTTTTTTCCAAGCATTAAGTCTCCTTCTCTAATTTCTCGAGAATGAACTTTCTTGTTGAACTGTTCATGCCACAATGCTGTGAGGTGTTTCTCTTTTATGGGGTTTAGCTGGTCGAACCTTGTTTGTGTTTGAATGCCAATGGAAATTGGGCTTTTTATGAGGGGATGCCGAGCAAGGTCGGGCTTTTATGATGGGATGCCGAGCAAGGTCGGGCTTTTGTTTTTTTTGGATGGGAATGGCTTCCGAGCAAGGCCGGGCTTTTGTGATTGGCTTCCGAGCAAGGTCGGGCTTTTGATTGTCTTCCGAGCAAGGTCGGGCTTTTGTGATTGGCTTCCGAGCAAGGTCGGTTTTTTGTGATTTTGGCTTCCGAGCAAGGTCGGGCTTTGTTTTTTTGGCTTCCGAGCAAGGTCGGGCTTTGTTTTTTGGATGGGAATGCCAATGAAAATTGGGCTTTTATTGGAAATGGGGTTTGTGAGCGCCAATGGAAATTGGGCTTTTTGTTTGGAAATTGTGTGCGCCAATGAAAATTGGTCTTTTGTTGGAGATGTGAGGAATGCCAATGACGACTTGGCTTTTTGTGTTTGGGGGATGCCAATGACGACTTGGCCTTTTGTGGGAAATTGTGGGGAGTGCCGTAACGGCAAATGGTTTCTTTTTTTTGATGAGTTGGACGACCACTTGTTTGGTCATGTTTGCATAGGAAGCTGCTTCGACCCATTTGGTGAAACAGTTGATGGCAACTAGTATGAACTGGTGCCCTTTTTGAAGCCTTTGGCTTAATCATTCCAAACATGTCTATGCCCCACATAGAGGAAGGTTAGGGTGATGTCATGACATTCATAGGTGTTTGTGGTATGTGCCCCTTGTTGGCATAAATTTGTCACTTGTGACATGTCTTGGCATGGGGAAAGCAGTCGGCTTCCATGGTTAGCCAATAACAACCCTCCCTTAGGGTATTCACTTATGTATTTTTTGCATGTCCAATGGCATGGGTTTGGAAGGACTCCTCATGGATTTCTTTGGTGAGCATGACTGCTTCACATTTATCCGCACATCTGAGTAAGACCTAATTTCTCTTGTAGAGTGTGCCCCCGCAGAGGGAAAATTGTAGTGCCATTCTTTTGAGGGTTCTCTTGGTGAGGTTGTATTACCCTATCCTCTTGATCCCCAAGTCTGGACAATCCTTCAGGAGGTTCAAAATCGTCCTTATTATCATCTTCCGTTTGGTTAATTTGGAGATTGAAGTCAAAAGGGATCGTAGCAGTGTTATTTTTTTGGTGTATGATGATGATTTTTTTTTTGTAGGGTTTATGAAAATTTATTTGGGAACGAAAGAAAAACGAACTCTTTTGAACATAAACTGCAACTTTATTAATGACGTAAATGATTTGAAATATGGGGGTCCCATAAAATTTAATCATTCGCCTTGGGAAGAGCAAAATGATTGTTTTTTTTGAAAAACAAGATAAATTACTTGGACAAAGAAATGATTTCCGAAATTTTGATGGCCTTCCGGCTGCTCGGATCTCATCCGAAACGCTACTGTACACCGGGTCGGGTACTTCTTTTTTGGTGTTTTTAGTGAGGGAATGATGTGAGGGTTTTTCTTTGAAATGCATGAAAATGCATGAATGCATGAATGCAATGAGTATGCAAAAAATGTGCCCCTTTTTTCATGCAAAAATTTTTCATGAATGCAAATGTTATGACATGCAGGGGTTTGGTATATGAACGTTCAGAACTTCCCCCCATCCTCACATGTAGGCTCTAAAGGTGAGATTTCCTAAGAAGAGGTCCCTAGAGTCATAGATCTCACATGGAATTAGGGTTGTCTATGGACATACGTCGACATGACTTCAATTAATTCCACGCGAAAATCTCCTCTAAGCGGGGTTGGGCATCCTACCTCACGGACATACGTCAACGCGGGCTTCCGCTCACAACCACCATTCTAACTTAGTTTTTTCTCAAGCTCGGGTAGAGAGCCTCACACGTCCGGCATTAACCCGAACAATGTGGAGTAACATCGCTCAAGTAACCCCCGCATTTGATATATATGACATGAATATATAAAGCAAATATAAACATAAAGCATGGGAATGACACGGCTAAATAAAATAAAGCATGGCGCGCAAAGAAAATAAAAACAATTGGCTTAAAAGCCAAATAGGTTAGGCTTGACTCGCTAGTGGGAAAAGGGTCCCCAGTGAAGTCGCCAGCTGTGCGCACCTCGTTTTTTTCCTGAGAAAAAGACGCGCAAATCCTCCGAGGTCGTTCGTAAACGCTCGGAGGGCCTTTGTGAAGCCGCCACCAAAGTTTTTGTGTAAAGGGAACGTTGATAAACCCTTAAGTTTTTCTTGTTTAAAGGGAAACGATAATAAAACCCTTTGACGATGAGGAAAGGATGGTCATCGCAACCATTGTCGGGTTCGGAAGTCGATTACGCAAGGGGAAGGTATTATCACCCCTCACGTCCGTTGTACTCAACGGGAACCTTCTATTTGGCTAAAGCTTAAATTGTTTTTAAATGTTTTGCGCGCATGCTTATCCATGTCAAAAGAAAATATACTAAAAAGGGGGGGAAAGAGATAAAAACAAACGAAAGAAAAGAAAAAAAAGTTTTTATTATTGCGCTTGACAAGATGTCGATCTTGCTCCTACGTATCTCCCGGTAGTCGGAGAATTCAAAGCGTACGTAGTTCTTTGGTAGAAAAAACGTACATGTGTTGGTTAATTTTAAATGGACGATGTTTTAACCGAATTCTTGCGATTAAAACGTAGCTTGTATGCTCGCGCTTGGGAGACTTATTAAGCGTTTGTTCACGAATCGCACTAGAATTGTTAAAAGGTACGTCCGTTAGGGTAAAAGGGTTCGAATTGGTCGCTATGGGACCAAGAGAGGTGCAATGGACTCAAACGAGTCAATCATTGACCGAGGGGACTCCAACGAGTCGGGCGATTGTTCGGTTGATCCACTGAGATCAAGAACGGGTACAATGGACTCGGACGAGTCGAACATTGACCGAGTGACTCAAACGAGTCGAGGGATGGAATCTAGTGGCCACGGGGGACCAAAAGGTTCGGATTGACCACAAGGGGCCAAGATTTGGTTTGGTTATGGTTGAATACGTTAAAAAGGAATGACGATTGTCCGAACGACGAGACATACGTCACGCATTCGTACAATCGGGGCAATGGAGAGACATACGTCACACCATCCCTTTTTCATTCAAGTTTTTGGGTAGAATTCTTTTAGAAATCCCAAGGTATATCAAAACATTTGGTTTGAAAACCCAAAATGGAAAGATATAGCAATTTTGCTAGAAAACGCACAAGTTCGGCTCGTTTTGCGAATTGTTTTGAAAAAGCGAACGCATTTGGCGTATGTTCATGTTTGAGTTTTGAACATCATGAACAATATTCATTGTTCAAGTTTTGATTGAAATGATGAACATAGCTTGTTTGTTCATGCTGTTTTGAAAGTTTAGGAACATAACTTGTTTTGCAAGTTATCCACAAAAGGTCATACGAACTTGTGAATTTGTCAAGATTGTGCAAAATCCTTGTTATGGTTTGAAAAACATGGGTTTAAAAACTCGTAGGTTCTGAGCTCTTGGGCTAGAACCTCAAAAATTGCCCATTTGGGCTCCTAAACTCAGATTCTGAGTTCTGTCATGGTCGCTCTGCGACCATGACTTCGCACTGCGAAGCATGCGAATTTTTGAGTTCAGAAGCTGTTTCTGAACTTTTGTTCAGAAACAACTTCTGAACACACTCAGGACCTTTTAGGTGGGTGAAAAACTTTGAGTTTTTGGGACGAAAAAGGCTGGACAAACCAGCTTTGATGTTTTGAAAACCCTTGGGATTTCTTTGAAACTCAAAAGGGGTTTTTTAGAAACAAGAGGTTTTGAACCAAAATTGCTATGCAAACACAATTGTAAATGCAAGATAAAAGCTTGGAAACTTACAGAGATCCTTAGCAAAGCTCCAGCTGCAATGGATTTGAATTGATTGAAGGTTCTTGCAAAAGGTTTGAATGTTGGTGATAGTTTTGAACTTTGTAATGCTTTGTGTTTGAATTGGTTTTTTTCTGGTTGTTTGTGAGTGTTTGTAAGCTGGAATGAGTAGTGTTTCTGCTCTTGAATTGCTGTTATGTGATGTCTTTGTAACCTTGGGCATTGCCTTCTATTTATAGGCCAAAACCAAATCAAATTCATCATTAGAAAATCCCAAAATCCAGCTGATTTGTGGGCTAGGATCAGGCTGAATCCCTTTGCATTAAATGCTAATGGATAGAGGCAACCTTGCCTTGTGCCAAGGGGCAAGACTCAGCCTGATTTCAGCCACAAATTCAAAGGTTTTAGGATAGTAATGATGATGAAATAGGGCTGAATTGCAATTGGCTAAGCTTGGGGATCAATCCTTGCAATCTCAATGGTTGATCAATAAAAACGTGCACTGTGATGTGCAGAGATTGGGGGATGTAAAAGGCTACAATTGGCTGGTGTGAGAGGGTGAAAAGCTGCTGCAAAACAGAGTAGGCACTCATGGCTTTTTCAAGTGAAAAATCCAGCTGGTTTGACTGGTTTTGGGGGGAGCAAGCAGGAGAAAAGTCATCAAGCAGGTGGCTGGCAACCTTGGGGTGGTTAACAGGTCACTTGGGAGGGACAAAAGCTGCCCAAGGGCAAGCCCACTTGCTTGTCACATGCTAGGTTGGAAGAAAAAGCTTCCAACCTTGGCATTAATGACAAGTCTCTCAATTCTGGTTTTGCTTGACCCAATTAGCCATGAATGCTGATTAAAATAAATATGGAAATGATATGCAACAAAATCTGGAATTAAATCAAAAACACCAAAAATCTGCAGAAAAATCGCAGACTTCGCAGTGCGAAGTGAGCTTCGCAGTGCGAAGTCATCATTTTTGAAATGTTGACTTTTCTGTTGACTTTTGTTGACTTTGACTTTTTCTCCCTCTTTGATTTTTTGATTTTTTTGTTTTAAAAGGCTTAGGACAAAATTGAGGTACTACACTAGGTATCCCAAATCTATAGTTATTGGCGTAGTAACCCTTCTTAATCTATAACTTATTTCCTGGGTCAGTAACCTACCCACGTAAGTAACTTGACTTTGTTCATATAGCACTCATATGTCAATGCAAGAGTTCATTTATGTCCTTTTCTCCCATTAGTGTATGTATATAGACATTCTGACGTTGCGAGGACGGTCCCTGGTCATAAAAACAACATTTTTCTAAGGGGTGTCACACTGTTATTTTCGTGGCACGAGAGACCCCATCGTGCCACGATGATGTCCAGAAAAATATGATCGTGGCACGAAAATTCCAGTGGTGAAAGGCCCTGTAACTTTCCAGAAAATTTCCAATACGACCAGTGATGGATTCTCAGCACCAAAAAGTCCATATATCTTAAAAATTAGGGCTTTTAGCAAGAAAAGTCATAAACGTGACATGCAATAACATGGGGAACTAACAATGCAAGGAATTGAACCTATTAATCATAATTTTCTCATAGCATAACATAACCTACCCAAATAGGTAAGTTCTAACTAGAGGAACTCACCTCCATAATCAAGAATCTTTATCAGCTTGCTCATCTCTGCCATGCTTCAATTCTATATAATTAATTATCTAACAGCTTATCAAATCAGTTTATTGCTCTTGCTTTCAACTCTTCACTCCAAACAACAACTAAAACAACTTCTAACAATGTTCTTGAAACCTAACCAAGCTTCATCTACTTCTCCTTTCTCCAGAATTTGTTCTACAACATCAAGTCTTAACCATCACCATCCTCATACAAACATGCATCTCCATTGAAGCTTGAACTTGAACAACAATCCATGGTGGTGGTGTGGTTCGATTTCAGGGAGGGGAGAGAGGATTAAGGCTGGTTCTAGGACCAGTTCATGATGGGGAAGATGTTAAAAGCATCACATGTTGAAATGGGTGGAGTTCTTGATGATTTTTGGTGAATTGGATCAAGAGAGAGTGAGGGCCGAGTGGGAGGCTAGAGAGAAGGAGAAAATATGGATTTAGAGAGAGAAGTGAGTAGAGGGAATGAGGGGAAATAAGGGTTTGGCCTTTATATAGCCCTTGGATGAAATTACACGTTTGCCCTTCCTAACTAGAATTTTCTCAGACTCGTTCGTCCTCCGCTAACTAACGCTGCACAGTTAAACATTCCCCGTGGTTTGCTGGGAGAAAGTGCGTGATAGTACGAGAAGTTCTCATATTCTTCGTTATATAATTAACCCTTCGTAAACATTTATTTTCTGACACGTTCAACTGATATCGCAGTCCACTAAGAATTTAGCAGGATGTTACAGGATATATTAACATATTGTTCAACATAGGTTGGAAGGGATATTATGAGTGAAATCAAGAAAAATGAAAAGAGGAACCGAAAAAACATGATCATAAGACAAAAAGTTGGAAGGGACATTATTTACAAATCCATCTTAGTGAAACCAAATTTAGCACATCACCTATGCTCATAAAAGTGTTGAAAGGATGTCTTAACATTTCAAGCTAACATAGTGATTAGTATTAAATTCAAGCTATCAGTTAAAACTTAAAAATGTTGAAATGACCATGCACTTAATATGGCACCTTATGTGTCATGATCATTAATTAATGCTAGCTAACATAGTGATTAGTATTTAATTCAACGATTTTTTTTAGTGATTTTCATCTTTCTGATTAGGAAAATATATTTATAGAGAAATGATAATGAGTGCCTTAAGGTACTCTTAAATGATCTTAAAAGTGATTTTCAACACCTATGCTCATAAAAGTGTTGAAAGGATCTTTTGAAGTGATTAGTATTTAATTCAACGACTTTTGAAGTGATTTTCATCTTTCTGATTAGAAAAATATATTTATATACGTCCCAGATTACATAGCATAAATCAAACCTGTCATAGTATCTAAGTAAAAGTGGATATCCAAAATCTTTAAATATCAAAAATACATATAGTTCATAAAACATGAGCAGCCAGTACATTATCAACAAGCTGAACAATCTCTGCATTTCATACGTATTTCAGATAGTGAATAGAAGAATTAAGATATACTATTTCATTCGATTGGAATAAATCCTTAAAAAGGTTTCTACTTCAACTCAATATTGTTTGACTCAAAATCTCTAAAAACTATATTTATCATTTCTAAAAGACAAAATACATATACTCTATTACCACTTTTAGATTTTCATTAACGAAAATTGATTTCTAACAATAAGTTAATAATCAGAGAAAAATGTAAGAGTGAAAAATATTCTTACTTAAAGTCTAATGGCTAGTCTTTAATGTCATTCATCTGTTCTCGTTTCTTTCTCCTTCAAGTCTGTCTCTCTATATCTTTCGCTCCCTCTTTTTCTCTATATTTTTTTGGCTTAAATGCACTTTTGGCCCTCTATGTTTGAAAAAGTTGCGATTTTGACCCCCTTTTAAAAAAAATGGATTATTAGACCCCTAACTTTTGCCCCTTTTGCGAAAGGCTGATTTTAACCAAGTCAACGCATACATGACAGACACTTGTGTAATTATGAATTACAAAATAAACAAAAAAGTCACGCGTGTAATTATGAATTAAAAAAAAAACAACAAAACCCATCTTCTTCTCTTCCTTCCTCCACCATTCATCATCTTCCTAAATTCAAACCCATTTTTTTTTTAAAAGGTGGCCATTTTGTTATGGTTTGTGTTATCTCAATCTATATCAATTAAAAGCCCCCTGTCTGTTCAACTCTAGATCTGGTAAAGAAAACTCAGGAACTAGAACTAGAAAGCCGGAGATTTTTCTAATCGAGTGGAAACAATCACCGGATCAAATAACAAGTTTTTCTTCTTTTTAGTGTTTCGTCCCATTCAAATTTAACTTCTCCATTATTCTGTGCAAGGCTATTTTGCTACATTAGCTCCATTCCAAAAAAAAAATTGAATTAATTTATGAAAGAGAATTTTGCTTATCTTTTAACTATGAAACTCAGCAAGCTTTTGATTCTCGCCATAATTCCTTTAATGATGAGGGATCGAATTTCAAAGAATTGGACGAAGCAGAAAGATGGAAGCACCATGGGTTAATTCGTTCAAATTTACCCATAAATTAATAAGAATAAAAACCCAGAATATTTGATTTGTGTTGCTGGAGATAGTGATGCTTCGTTCTTGCGTTTGAGTGTGCGAGCTGGTTCTACGCCGGCGGTGCCGGAGGTGAGTTCGGTTGAATCGGCAAAATCGGTGGAGGAAGGAAGAGAAGAAGGTGGTGGTTGTTGCTGCGGCGAAATCGGCGGAGGAAGGAAGAGAAGAAGGTGGGTTTTTGTTATTTTTTTTAATTCATAATTACACGCGTGGCTTTTTTGTTTATTTTTTAATTCATAATTACACAAGTGTCTGCCACGTATGCGTTGAATTGGTCAAAATTAGCCTTTCGCAAAAGGGGCAAAAGTTAGGGGTTTAATAATCCATTTTTTTAAAAAGGGGGCCAAAATCGCAACTTTTTCAAACATAGGGGCTCAAAAGTTCATTTAAGCCTATTTTTTTCTAATACTTGTGTGAATCGTTTAGTGGAATAGTGGTACTATGTATTACAGAATGAAGAAGATGAAGATACTATTCTTCACATTGCAGCTAATCCAGTTTTCCATGAAAGGACAAAGCATTTGGAGATTGACTGTCACATTGTTAGAGAAAAATTGCTTCCAGTTTCTTCTCAAGACCAAGTAGCAGACTTTCCTAAGCCTTTCAACATTCTCTTGTCCAAGTTGGAATTGATAGATATCTATCAACCTCCAACTTGTGGGGGGATATTACAGAATGAAGAAGATGAAGATACTATTCTTTCTTGTAACTCAAGTAATAAGACTTAGGTAGTTATATGATACTTGATATACATGATAGCTTATGTTACATAGCTGCACATGTATATATACCTATTGTAATAACTGTTTCATCAATAAGAATTCACTTTTCATCATTTTCCTTTTTTTTTCTTCATAATACTATGTTTCGGTCCAATAGCACAACCCATCAAATAGGCCTAAGAGAAAGTTACACCTCCTTAAAGGCGCTTAAAGAAGGTCACCTGTGTGCTTTACTACATCGGAGCACCACTGCCAATTCATTTCCAACCGTCTTCCGCGCTACACGACACATACGAACCTGCTCGTCTATATAAATGTGGCATTGCCGCCACACCCATGTATGCATCACAATCACCATTTACCTACTTTTACATGCTTTCTCCACCTCGATCATATACTGAATTGAGCGGTTGAATGTTTTGTAGGTCCCTTCCCAATTGTCAAATGACAAATGCTTCAAGTGGTGCACCACGCAAGATCCTTTTTAACCATATGATTGAGCATATCCGTTAGATATAGTGGTGAAAGGCTCACACAATCTTTCCCTTTTTCTTTCTCTTTAATATCTATTTCTCACGTTCACCAAAAGAATCCAGAATCGTCTTATTTGACTTGTCACTCATGCTCTCTTTATTTTGTTAAAATTCTAACAATATGCAAGTCACTCAAAAATAAGTTTGAAAATTTCACTTTAATGTTAAAATGGGTGTTTTTAATGTTTAAAAAATAATTAAAATGGGAGACCTTTGAGTCTAGGAGTAAGATTGAAAGTTGAGTAAAAAAAGTAAAATGTGAATACAAAGAGTTTTCCATTAATTTGATATTTGAAATATAAATAGTAGTTGGTCTTGAGAGCAATGAGAGTTGAGATTTGCATTGCAGATGGACCAAAGAAGAGCAAACCTCTTTTTGAAAGATAAGGAGAAAACTGATGATGAGCCTTACGAAATTTTGAGGCCCTAAAATATCTTAGGTACTATGTTGTAGCCAAGCTTGAACAAACATAAGGCCGACCATGATGATGGAGAGTGAACTAGTGTGAGGGAGAGTAGAAGTAGAAAGGAAGAAAATATGTTATATGATTTACGCAAATTTTGTCATTCGATAAAGATGTGTGAAAATAATATCCTACTATTAGGTATTTAACTTAGAGTTAATAAGCAATATTTATGTAGGTTACCAATGTTGTGTCGGTATCGATTATTGATACATGTCAGACATTAGACATGTCTTTAATAAAAAATATTTGTGATGGAAACACCTATTGTTACCTACTCTGTTCTCATTGTTTCAATCTTCTTACCGGCTCCATGTCAATCATTGTTACAAATATTTTTGTAAGTGGAGAAAAAAAGGAAGGAATTGAAAAAGACTCATTATACACAAAGAATATTGGTAACAATAGAAGCCATTCACAAACAAAAAATTTCAATGACTAATGGTACATATCCTTTTACAAAAGGATTTAATTCATATAAACAATCAATGTGTGTAGTTTTTACATTGGTAAACAATCATAATCGTTAGATCATTAGAAATATTTGATTATTGATCATAATTACTTCTAAAACGACACACATAATTAGTTGTAATGTGTTGACAATTTAAATTTTTATACAGATATTGTACAAATCCAATGTTTCCTAAAATGTTGACACACTTTTACGGACAATAGTCAACTCCAAAGCTTCCTAAAATGTTCCACATTTTTAGCAGATAATCATAACACTGAGCACGGGCACACAACTTGATTTGATAAGACAGAGCGTGGATTTCTCAATACATTAAACATAATAATAACTGCACGAAATCATGGCACACATACACCGTATGAACATGTTGGAACATTTGGTTCCACATCTTGCTGGTAGATTTGGTTTAGCAAAAATGCAGCCAACAAACAAATGTCAATAAACAAATATCCAACAATTTATTTATTTATTTTTTTGTTCATAAATAAGTTAATAAGTAGGTTAAATTATTGAAGAATGAAAATTATTCTCAATATAATTTTTTTGACTACTAATAAATATTTTTAGAAACTATAGTTTCATAAAATAGTAAGGTATTATAACTTACTTAACATAAGAAAAAAGTAGTCAACATAAAAAACAGTTAAGAAAATAATTAAGGTTTACACATTAATAAAGTATAAATATTTCTTTTTGTGATATATTAGAATATTATTTCTTTGCCTATAAAGAAGTAGACGTTGTTTTAACATACAACTGAATTATCCATTTTATTGTTCTTTGCAAACTAAGCTCTGTTATAATGGAAACTATTTTCAAGTTTGTGGTGTTAATTCTTGCTATTGTATGTGCGCTGGTTGGAAATGTACAAGGCTTACCACCTTGTTGCCCACATCCCGAAATAGAATGCCAACCAATTGACTGTCCTAAACTTCCATGTTGCAAACCTCCATTGAGTAGTATCAATCCCTGAAACCTGTTAACTCTTCTATTATTAATAAAACAATCAATATATATTTAAGAAAGGTTCATATCGTATGTAATACATGTATGAACAAGATTTATTAATACATTATAGTTTGAAGTTCTCTATTATCGTGTGTCTTCTAAAGTAGTTATTTTTGTGAATATTCACATATCTTTTTTATTTTTTTACAAAATTCACATATCGTGATTATATTGAATTTTTCGTTTTAACTTGATATTCGTTTTGGTCTTATTAATTGACTATATGAGTAAATAACAGAGAGGTAAACTGCCAAATTTGCATTTGTTACTTGACAAGTTTTAGAGATAATTTTTTCCCTAAAAATAAGCTATCTTTCAAGTTTCTAGATGAATATACTATTACTATTATTATTATTACTATTATTATTATTATTATCAAACATAATCCGAATAAATATTGGTATTTTGATTTGGAATATGAAAACTCAATTGTATATACATCATCACACAGAGGGTAATTTAGTAATTGATGTACAAATTAATTTCAATACAACTTATCTTTATATATGAAAAATCATCAATGGGTTCTTATAAAAGGTGTGGGAGCGAGTAAAAAGTAAGTCCTAACAAGTAAAGTTTCAATGGATAACAAATAAAAAGTGAAAAAGACAAGATATATTTGTAGTACCCCAATTTTTTCCTAAGCCTTTTAAAACAAAAATCAAAGAGGGGAAAAAAGTCAAAGTCAACAAAAGTCAACAAAAAAGTCAACATTTCAAAAATGATGACTTCGCACTGTGAAGGTCACTTCGCACTGCGAAGTCTGCGATTTTTCTGCAGATTTTTGGTTTCTTTGATTTAATTCCAGGATTTGTTGCATATCATTTGCATATTTATTTTAATCAGCATTCATGGCTAATTGGGCCAACCAAAACCAGAAATAAGAGACTTGCCATTAATGCCAAGGTTGGAAGCTTTTTCTTCCAACCTAGCATGTGACAAGCAAGTGGGCTTGCCCTTGGGCAGCTCTTGTCCCTCCCAAGTGACCTGTTAACCACCCCAAGGTTGCCAGCCACCTGCTTGAAGTCTTTCTTCCTACTTGCTCTCCAAAACCAGTCAAACCCAGCTGGATTTTTCACTTGCAAAAGTCATGAGTGCCTACCCTGTTTTGCAGCAGCTTTTCACCCCTCACACCAGCCATTTGTAGCCTTTTTCATCCCCCAATCTCTACACATCACAGTGCACGTTTTTATTGATCAACCATTGAGATTGCAAGGATTGATCCCCAAGCTTGGCCAATTGCAATTCAGCCATGTTTCTCATCATTTCTATCCTAAAACCTTTGATTTTGTGGCTGAAATCAGTCAAAGACTTAACCCTTGGCACAAGGCAGAGTTGCCTCTATCCATTAGCATTAAATGCAAAGCCAAATAGCCTGAATTTAGCCCAAAAATCAGCTAGGTCCTATGGATTTTCATCATTACTTGAGATTGCATTTTGGCCTATAAATAGAGATGCAAGGCAAGAGGAAATGCAGCATTGCATAGCATAAGATAGAGCAGTTAATACAACATTCAAAGAGCAAAAGAAACACTACTCATTCCAGCCAAAAAGCTTTGCACAAGTTCAAAGTTCATCACCAATATCAAAAACCTTTGTGAGAACCTTCAACCAATTCAAATCCACTGCAGCTGGAGCTTTGCTAAGGATCTCTGTAAGTTTCTAAGCTTTTGTTTTGCATTTTCAATTGTGCTTGCATAGCAATTTTGGTTCAAAACCACTTTGTTCAAAAAAACCCCTTTTGAATTTCAAAGAAATCCCAAGGTTTTCAAAATATCAAAACTGGTTTGTCCAACCTTTTTCATCCCAAAAACTCAAAGTTTTTCACTCTCCTAAAAGGTCCTGAGTGTGTTCAGAAGTTGTTTCTGAACAACAGTTCAGAAACAGCTTCTGAACTCAAAAATTCGCATTGTTCGCAGTGCGAAGTCATGGTCGCAGAGCGACCATGACAGAACTCAGAATCTGAGTTTAGGTGCCCAAATGGCCAATTTTTTGAGGTTCTAGCCCAAGAGCTAAGAACCTAGGAGTTTTTAAACTCATGTTTTTCAAACCAGTTCAAGGATTTTGCATAATATTGGGAAATTCGCAAGTTCGGGTAACACTTTGTGGATAACTTGCAAAACAAGTTATGTTCCCAATCTTTCAAAACAACTAGAGCAAACCAGCTATGTTCATCATTTTCAAATTAAAACTTGAACAATAAACATTGTTCATGATTTTCAAAACTCAAACATGAACATACGCCGAATTCGTTCGCTTTTCAAAATCGCTCACAAAATGAGCCGAACTTATGCGTTTTCTAACAAAATTGCTAAAATCCCTTCACTTTGGTTTCCAAACCAAATGTTTTGATATACTTTGGGATTTCTAAAAGAATTCTACCCAAAAACTTGAATGAAAAAGGGATGGTGTGACATATGTCTCTCCATTGCCCCGATTGTACGAATGCGTGACGTATGTCTCGTCGTTCGGACAATCGTCATTCCATTTTCAAACGTATCCAACCATAACCAAACCAAATCTTGGCCCCTTGTGGTCAATCCGAACCTTTTGGTCCCCCGTGGCCACTAGATTCAACCCCTCGACTCGTTTGAGTCACTCGGTCAATGTTCGACTCGTCCAAGTCCATTGTACCCGTTCTTGATCCCAGTGGATCAATCGAACAATCCCTCGACTCGTTGGAGTCCCCTCGGTCAATGATTGACTCGTTTGAGTCCATTGCACCTCTTTTGGTCCCATAGCGACCAACTCAACCCCTTTTACCCAACAGACATGTTTTGCCCATTCTAGCGCGATTCGTAAACAAACGCTTAATAAGTCTCCCAAGCGCGAGCATACAAGCAAGACGCTTAATAAGTCTCCCAAGCGCGAGCATACAAGCTACGTTTTAATCACAAGAATTCGGTTAAAACATCGTCCATTTAAAATTAACCAACACATGTACGTTTTTTCTACCAAAGAACTACGTACGCTTTGAATTCTCCGACTACCGGGAGATACATCGGAGCAAGATCGACATCTTGTCAAGCGCAATAATAAAAACTTTCTTTTTTCTCTTTCGTTTGTTTTCATCTCTTTTCCCCCCTTTTAGTATATTTTCTTTTGACATAGATAAGCATGCGTGCAAAACATTTAAAAACAATTTAAGCTTTAGCCAAATAGAAGGTTCCCGTTGAGTACAACAGACGTGAGGGGTGCTAATACCTTCCCCTTGCGTAACCGACTCCCGAACCCGACAATGGTTGCGATGACCAGTCCTTTTCCTCATCGTCAAGGGTTTTATTATCGTTTCCCTTTAAACAAAAAAAAACTTAAGGGTTTATCAACGTTCCCTTTACACAAAAACTTTGGTGGCGACTTCACAAAGGCCCTCCGAGCGTTCGAGGACGTCCTCGGAGGATTTGCGCGTTTTTTTAAACGAGGTGCGCACAGCTGGCGACTTCACTGGGGAATCCTTTTCCCACTAGCGAGTCAAGCCTAATCTATTTGGCTTTTAAAGCCAATTATTTTTATTTTCTTTGCGCGCCATGCTTTTGTTTTATTTATCCATGTCATATCTATGCTTTATGTTTATATTTGCTTTATTTTGCTTTATATTCATATCATATATATCAAATGCGGGGTTTACTTAAGTGATGTTACTCCACATTGTTCGGGTTAATGCCAGACGTGTGAGGCTCTCTACCCGAGCTTGAGAAAAAAACTAAGTTAGAAGGAGGCTGTGTGCGGAAGCCCGCGTTGACGTATGTCCGTGAGGTAGGATGCCCAACCCCGCTTAGAGGAGATTTTCACGTGGAATTAATTGAAGTCATGTCGACGTATGTCCATAGACAACCCTAATTCCATGTGAGATTTATGACTCTAGGGACCTCTTCTTAGGAGATTTCACCTTTTAGAGCCTACATGTGAGGATGGGGGGAAGTTCCGAACCTTCATAAACCATACCCTTGCATATCATTTGCATTCATGAAAGTAATTTTCGCATCATTTTGCTTTATAGGAATTTAAAAAAGAACAACCAAATATTAGCAAAAAGAAATATGGATTCCGGGAACAAAAATACGCTCGCCTTCAAGGTTAAAGCTCCTAAGGTGGAAAGTTTGTTAGCACTAAGCAAAAGGCTCTCCTCGGCCAACAAGAATATTTTCGAGGCAAGCTATGGGATAATCCTTGATCTCCTATCCGTGAGAATAGATTCAACGGCTTTAACCACTTTGGCGCAATTCTTCGACCCACCTCTACGGTGCTTCACATTTCAAGACTTCCAACTAGCGCCGACTTTGGAAGAGTTTGAGAAGATTTTGGGTTGTAGCATGAAGGGTCATGAACTCTATCTCGGTCCGGGAAAGGACTCCACATTAGAGGCCATCGCCGAATCCTTATACCTTGACACCCAAGAAGTAGCATCTAACTTGGAAGTTAGAGGAAACCTTAAGGGATTTTCAAGAAAGTTCTTGGAAGCCAAAGCTCGGGAAATGTTAGCCAACAAAGAGGGAAGGGCATTCAACGCCATCTTAGCCCTCTTAGTCTACGGAATTGTCTTATTCCCCAACATGGACGATTTCATAGACTTTCCGGCTTTAGAGGTATTTATGACTAAAAATCCGGTTCCCACAATTTTGGCGGATTTTTATCATACCCTCTACTCTAGGCATGAACAAGCAAGGGGACGCAAAATTTCTTGTTGTACTCCCGTGGTGCAAATTTGGATGATGTCCCACATGCCAAGAAACCGAGACTTTGTGGAAAACCGGGCCAAGCTCAAATGGTCGCATTGGTTTTCACCAAATTTAGAGGACCCAGAAATTATCCTCAGTTGCGGGGACTTCCCTAACGTACCCCTCATTGGTACTAAGGGATGTATTAATTACAATCCGGTCCTCTCTCTCCGACAACTAGGTTTTTCAATGGAAGATAAACCCAATGACCTTTTGTTGGAAGCTTTCTTCTTAAGGGAAGGCGATCAAGATCCGGCATTGCTAGAAAGAATCCGGGGAGCATGGAACCAAGTACACAAAGGAAGGGTCGGCAAGAGAAATTGTGTCGCCAAACCCCTTTATATTCAATGGGTGAAGGAGAGGGTCAAAGCAATCAAGTTACCCTTTGTGGTCATAAGCCCTCCAAAACCTCCTACACCTAAACCTATTGCAACCATTCCCAACAAAGAAGTGGAGGAACTCAAAGCTAAAATTCAAGAACTCCAAAACAAAAACGGAGACTTAGAATTGAAGCACCTCCAAGCTTTAGGAGAAATCACTGGGACGAAGAGAGATCGTGATGAAGTATCAAATTCTCTCCTAGTGTGCCAAAAACGGCTAAGAATCTCCGAAGGGAAGAGAGATTGGATAGGAGGCGGCTTGGTTAGTGCGGATGCCAACCTTGTGGCCAAGGACGAAGAGTTGGAAAGAATCTTGCATTCCAACCAAGAGCTCAAGAAGTTTGGCGAACTAGCCATTGAAGCTCAACGGAAATGGAGGTTGAAATTTCAAGAGAAAAATCAACAGCTCCAAGAAGTAGTTAAAGACTACAAAGAGCAACTTCAAGCCGAACGCGTCCAGCGGCAAAGACATGAGAGCCTTTCTCATCAAGGGAGGCTAAAGTGCAATCGTCTCGAAGAGGACATCAAGAAATTCGAAGAGTACTTCGACAAGATTGCAAGAGCTCACGGGGACCATATTGCACAACTACATGATGAAATTAGAAGTGCAAGAGTCAAGCTAGACCAGCGCAAGGAAGTGATTGAGTGTGTATGGCAAGACGCCACCCGATTAAGTGAGGATTTCACTAAATTGGTTGCATTCTCGAACTTGGTAATCACCCAACTTCCAAAGAGGCTAGCGGAGGCCGAGATGGTCATGCCCTACTTTGTCATCCCTGTGGAGATCCAGAAGTTTATGAAGTTCTGCAAGGACACCATAGATTTCTATAGGGAGGAGATGAGCAAAGCCGAGAAGCGAGCGGCTATTTGATTTGTAATAGCATTAGTTACACTTTGTAAACAAATGTTATTTAATCAAATATATTTTGAAGCATAATCAGTTTCCCGGTCTTTAATATTTCGATTTGCTAATATTAATTGTGCACCTTTAAATTCCTCCATAAAGCAAAAAAAAAAACGCATATTTTGCATACTCATCGCATACATACATCCACATGCATCTTCATGCATTTTTTTCAAAAAAAAAAAAAAAACTCATTCATTTCCCTAAAAACAGTTCAAAGCAATCATAGCCCGAAAACCCCGAAAGCCCTCGGTCCAAGAACCAGATCTCCAACACTCGTACGGAACACGAGCTAACAAACAAAGGATCATGGACAATTTGGAACAAACTCAAGCGGCTTTGAGAGAAGAGGTTGATGGAATGAAGGGGAAGATGGATCAAATGCTAGAATTAATGCAAACTCTATCGGCCCGAGAAAGTAATCCTCGCCCAGTAACGGACGCGGCCAATGTGCAATGGCCTCTTTACGGTTTACCTCCAGATTATACCCCACCATTTGAAAATGAGGGCCATGGACCACCTCCACCACCGCTCACAATCCCCGTAAGGAATGAAGAGCGCCGTCCTCAAAGAACTTCCACTACTCAGCATGAGGTGATTTCCCATGATGTGGAAAATAATCAGCCAAGACAGTCTGCTCCCGACACCACCCACCAAGACAATGATACCACCCAAATGTATCGAGTTTTGGAAGAAAGGTTGAAAGCTGTCGAGGGGTTCAGTTCATACGGCGCCCACAACGCTTTGGACATGTGCCTAGTGCCCGACGTGGTAATCCCTCCGAAGTTCAAAACACCAGATTTCGAAAAGTACAAGGGAATACAATGCCCTCGGAACCATCTACGGATGTTCTGTAGAAAGATGGCAGCTTACGCAATGAACGAGAAACTCATGGTGCATGTGTTTCAAGATAGTTTAAGCGGAGCGTCCTTGGATTGGTACATGCAGCTTGAGCGTACCCACGTCCAAACTTGGAAGGATCTAGCCGATGCCTTCCTAAAGCAATACAAATATAATTTGGACATGGCTCCAAATAGGATGCAACTACAAAACCTCCTGCAAAGAAGCAACGAGTCCTTCAAAGAGTATGCTTAGCGGTGGAGAGAACTAGCTTCTCGTGTGCAGCCACCACTATTGGAAAGGGAGCTTGTTGACACCTTTATGGGCACGCTTCAAGGCCCATATTATGACAAGATGATTGGAAGCACATCTTCCGGCTTTTCCGATCTAGTCATGGTTGGTGAAAGAATAGAGGACGGAGTAAAGAGGGGAAAGATCCAAGGCCCTCTAGAAGCTCAAAGTGGAGCTAGGAGACCCCCCAGCAACTTTCACAGAAAGAAGGAGGGGGAGACGAATGCTGTTCTAGTGGGACCGTCCTGCCCACCACCAAATCAAATGCCTCACTACCATTATCCTTATGTGGCAACAGCAACGGCTCAAGGGCGTTACTCACCTCAAGTAATTCCCGCAACTCCACCACGACAACCAGTAGTGTTGCCTCAACAAAATCAACAACAAAAACAACAAGGCGGGTACCCATCAAGGAACCAAGCGGGCCCAAGGAACAATTATAACAATAGGCAGTTTGATCCTGTACCTATGCCTTATGGTCAAATCTTGCCATATCTAATCCAAAAGGGGATGGTCGAGCCAAGACTACTACCACCAATGTTGCCACCATATCCACATTGGTACGACACAAATGCAAAATGTGATTACCACGCAGGAACCGTGGGGCACAATGTCGAGAACTGTAGAGTTTTCAAACACAAGGTTCAGGACCTTATTGACAAGAAGCTGCTATCCTTCAAAGAGGAAAACCCCAATGTAAAAAATAACCCATTGCCGGGGCATGCGGGTCCCTCTGTAAATGCGGTGGAGGAGCAAGAGGACTTTGGTCCAATCAAGAGGGTAGCCAATGTTAAGACTCCCCTGTCAACCATAAGGGAGCGTTTAACCGGTTTTGGTTTGTTCGAGGAAATGCACGCCAACTGTGAAGCCTGCAAAGTCAACCCGGACAAGTGCGGAAAGTTGAAGAGTTGTCTTCAAGAGCTAATGGACCAAGGTTGGATCCAAATTGGCTATATAAAGGATGGCACGGACGTTGCTACCTTGGAGTCTAACGACCCAAAACCTCTCGAAATCCCATACCAAAGGAGAGAGGTACCAATGCCTATACAACCCATAATATTCCACGTACCTGCACCCTTCTCTTTTGAAAGCACGAAGAGGGTACCATGGAATTACCAACCTGTGGCCTATGTGGAAGGAAAACCACTAGCCAAAATTGAGCCCAGCATCACTAACATTACCGGTGTTGGAGGAATAACCAGAAGTGGTAGAGTCTTCGCTCCGAAAGAACTCGGGAAGACGCCAGCCGTACTACCAGGAGAGCCGCTCAAAGAAAAGAGCGTGGAGGAAAAGGAGAACCAAGCGGGGCCCTCTCAAAAGGCAACCCCACAAAAAGAGGCCGAGGAGTTCCTAAGGATAATCCAAAAGAGCGAGTATAAGATCATTGACCAGCTAGGTCAAACTCCCTCCAAGATCTCCATGCTATCCCTACTACTAAGCTCGGAAGCACACCGAGAAGCACTGCTGCGGATCCTCAGTGAGGCACATGTCACCAAGGACATTCCTGTGGACCAATTCGACGGGATAGTCGGAAATATTACCTCAAGTAGGTACTTGGGTTTCAATGGCGATGAGCTACCTGACGAGGGGCATATTCATAACCGCGCCTTACATATCTCCGTGAAATGCATGGACCATATCCTCTCTCGAGTGCTAGTGGACACGGGGTCATCATTGAATGTCATGCCCAAGACTACCCTCCTCAAGCTATCTTGTGAAGGGACAGTAATGAAGCCCAGCGCCTTGGTCGTAAAAGCTTTCGATGGGTCAAGAAGAGCCGTCGTAGGGGAGATCGACTTACCAGTCCAAATCGGACCTAAGGTTTTCACCATAACCTTCCAAGTCATGGATATTAATCCGACTTACAGCTGTCTTCTCGGACGACCATGGATTCATGCGGCCGGAGCCATTACCTCTACTCTGCACCAGAAACTTAAGTTCATCATTGATAACCAAATGATTGTAGTTTCCGGGCAAGAGGACATGATGGTAAGCCATCTCTCGTCATTCCGTTATATAGAAACGGACGAAGAAGCTGTGGATGTTCCATTCCACTCTTTGGAAGTGGCGAATGTCGTGACTTTGAGCTCAAAGCCCAAGAAAGAGGCTAGGACAGCCATGTCATCATGGAGGGCAATTAGAGAGGCCCTAGAAGAAAGCCGACCTACCGGATGGGGCAAATTAGTGGAAATACCGGAGAAGAAGAATCGCTTCGGGTTGGGGTATCATCCATCAGCCGAAATCTCCTCAAAGCCTCCAAAACAAGGGATCCTCCCCATTTCAGAAACATTCATCAGTGCGGGATTTATCAATGAAGATCAAATGGCTCTACTTGAAGACATAGGTGAAGACGTGCCTGATTTGGTGTACCGTTGCGCTTCGGATGAAGCTTTGAACAATTGGAGGGATATCACGATTCCCGAGATCATTACCAAGATCAAGTAATAAACCATGTTTGTATTTTGCTAAAAAAAAAAATCATTTAGCTCTGCCCAAGGCAAATGATTAGTTGTGTGGGGCCCCCATGTTTTAAAAAGTTATTTTCAATCATGAATAAAATCACTCTTTTATGTTCATTTGAGTCTTTTTCTTTTTTGCATTTGTTTTAAAAAATTTTTTTTTTTTCTTCAAAAAGCCTAAAAAAAATCATACTCATGCAGATCTACAAATCCACCCTCCAAAAACAACACTGCCTTAATCCCTTATGACTTCGATTTCCCGATTAATCAAACGGAAGATGATGAAGAGGACGATTATGAACCACCTGAAGAATTGTCTAGACTCGCAAATCAAGGGGATAGAGTAATATAATGTAACACCCTAACCCTTAACCGCCGATTATTAACTTTAATAAAGAAAACGTTAAGGACATAGGAAGTTACAACATGATGAAAACTCATTTTCATAAACATCAACAGCAATCAAAATATATTTGATTCCCAAACAGCAGCGGAAAAATAACAAACACAGCTTATAACCAAGCATGCATATATTACACAAAAATATATACATAAGATTTCGAAATGGGCAATTCTACAACAGAGACCATTGCCAAATTCATACATACGCGTTCAGATACCCAAAATAGTGTTACAAATATCAGAGCCCTAGACTCTAACTAGGATTCAACTCCTAGTACAAAAAGAGTAAGGATAGCTAAGCTAAGCCCTCACCACTACGCTGACTTCTATACAGCAAAACGCTACTCCTCGACGGTAGTCTCGTCAATCTGATAATCTGGATCCCCAAAGATCCAGCACATAACACAAAACAGAGAGTGTTAGTATCACAACCAAATAAACATGTATAAATAACACATTATTATACATAACCATACCACAACACGTAATTGACAACGCACAAAACTCATCAATAACAATTATCACTTAACAACCATTATGCACACATAATTCCTAAATGAACACTAATGTCACAAAGGATGCATGCCTCAAAATGCATTCACTAATGCATGTGGTACCAAATCATTTGGATAAACTTATATCCTTATCAAGCACTCTTGATAACCAAGCACTCTTGGATTTCTTATCCGCACACGGATATCATACAATCATGAAATGCATGATGATTCACTTAGTAAATATATGATACTTACTAATACAACTAATTATCAGCACTCTGATAATTATCACAACAACAACAACACAACCTCTAAATTATCAGCACTCTGATAATTATCACAACAACAACAACAAACACAACCACTAGGCTCTCATGGCCAAATCATAATATACAACATGTATATACTCAACCATGTTCAACAATATCAAACACATAAGGGTTCCAAAGGATAACCCACACACTTTGATAATTTATCCATTTCAAACATATATAACACATATGCACACAAAACCACCATGTTAGGGTTTTACTCAAACCTTTCTTGAACAAATAAACTTTAGGAAGTATTAAGAATGAATTAAAATGGTGGGCAAGGTTTCCAAAAATGTATTATAAAAATGTAGTAGCAAAAAGTCATCCCCGCGCGCACCAGGACCTCCAGAACAACTCAACTAAGTTGGCCTGTCCAGGGTTGGTCGCTACAAGCGAGCCCTTGGTCGCTACAAGCGAGCCTGGTCGCTACAAGCGCCAGTGTGGTCGCTACAAGCGCGGATAGGCAGGGAATTATCCTGCCTGGTCGCTACAAGCGACGGTCCGTCGCTACAGCGACCGTATCAGTACAAAATCATGTAAAAATGTGATTTTTCCACCATTTTAGCCCATTCAAGGTTACCCAACTTCCAGAACATGTTAAAAACAACTTTCCATCATAAAACATCACTTAAAAACAATCACAAGCAAGGATTGCATCTAGCAAAGAAGTTAGGGTTAAAAACACTAACTTTTCATAACTTTTCTTATGAATTCAAAACACAATAACTCTCAACCAAACATACTAGCATCATCACTTAGCATCAAATAAGCATAATCATGATCATTTAACATCTTTAAACCATAAAAACTTCTATAAAAACCTAGACAAAGTGAGAGGAAGTTTGGGATGGAGAAATAGACATTCTCCCCTTCTCAATCACTTGTGAATAAGTAATACTACCTCTCTTACCTTCTCAAAATCAAAGAATCTCTAGCAAACTCAAGCTTTCTCCCTTGTTCACTTGCCCTAGCTTTTCTCTTGTTTTTCTTCTCCTCTTCCACGTTTTCTTCTTCTCCACAAAGCAATGAATAGTGATTCACAAGTCTTTGTGATAATCTCTTATAATCCAAGCAAAACAATCTTGGCCATCCATCCTTACTAACTCTCAAGGACTAATCCTAGCCCTTCAATCCAATCCAAGCTCACTAAATCTCATCCATAGGATCATTACTACTCATAAACTCAAAAGCCCAATACTATTCATCCTCTTGGCCCAAAACCTTAAAAAAAACTCGATTACGAACTTATCCTCGCGCCAAATAATTATTTCTAGATTATGCGAAAATATTTTTAAATGCAAATCCATAAAATAAAATATATAAAAATACAATATACGAAAATAGGGTCGTTACAACTCTACCCCCCTAAAAAGAATTTTCGCCCTCGAAAATACCTGAAAACAACTCTGGATAGGAATCCCGCATCTTGCTCTCGAGCTCCCACGTAGCATATTCACCGGCTGGGCCTCCCCAAACGACTTTCACCGATGAAATCTCTTTGTTCCTGAGCCTCTTCATCTCTTGTCCTTCAATCCTTAAGGGTACCGTTGTAACCGTTAAATTCTCTCTCACTTGTATCTTGTCCGACTCAATCACATGTGACGGATCCGATACGTATTTCCTTAATTGAGACACGTGAAAAACATCATGTAGATTTGACAACGACGGCGGTAACGCAATCCTATACGCCACCTTCCCAATCCTCTTCAAAATCTGATACGGACCAATGAACCTCGATGCTAACTTCTTCGATTTCAAAGCCCGTCCAATACCCGTAGTCGATGTAACTCTTAGAAACACATGATCTCCTTCTTGAAATTCTACATCCTTTCTTCTCTTGTCGGCATAGCTTTTCTGGCGACTCTGCGACGCTCTCATCTTTTCTTGGATCATCTTGATCTTCTCGGTCGTTTGTTAGCCTGATATGATAGGAATTTCACCGGTTTATAGGGAGACGTATCTCGGGGTTGCTCCACCCGGGGTGCCCTCCGTAAAATGAACCCAGATAATTGTTTGTTCAACGCTAACAGCTAACATAAAACTGCTATCGAACTGTTTATATGTTTTATGTTTTACAGTTATAGTCAAAGTTACAGTTACAGTTATAGTCACAGGAAACATACAGTTATAGATATAGACAGTTATCAGAAAGTGATCCTAGGTCTTCCCCTCGATCACTAAGTCATAAATACAGACATGATCACAGTTAAGGATTTAGGCAATTATAGTTATAGTCATAGGCCGCTATGGCAATGGTTATAGACAGTTACAACAAAGGTTATAGGCAGTTTAAGTTATAGTTACAAGAGGACTTATAGTCATAGACAGATAAAGACTTGGCGATCATAGGAAATCCCCAAGATTGCCAAGGTAGGCATGGCGACCCTAGGTTCCCTGTGGTTGCCAACAGTAGGTTGGGCTAGAGCTCACTGAGACATTATGTCTCATCCCATTCCTTCTGGTGCAGGTTTACAAGTAAGTCAGAGGTTCGTGATGAAGTTCTTCACAGAGATGCTGGATGGATTACAGTTGCTCGTTGTGTACCAGCTCAGGAGCTTGATGGTTATAGTATGAGTAATGTTATAGTATTGGATATTTGTACAAACGAGTAAACTTGTATTCAATCTTTTGTGATGTAATATTGTTATTATTGAAATTTTTAAATGTATCCAGTATCAGTTTAATGCACATGCTAATATACTAGTTAAAGTTAGTGTGGGTGTTACAATTGGTATCAGAGCAGGTCGATTCAGACCGTGCCATGGGTCATTTAAGATTCAATAAAAGTAGTGGAATCATTGGGTTCCGGATGTTGTTCTAAAGGTCACATCTAGTTGAGCCTGATCAACTCAGTCTAGTATATGACAGTTAGGACAAATATCCGAGAGCTGAATGTGACCAAGGAGGAAAGAAGTGTACGAAGGGTAAAGGTTAAGACGTCAGATTCTAAGACGATATTGGCCAAGTGTTTAATGTCAAAGGATGGTTCGCTAACAGTGAAGTAACTGAGCCAGTTAATGGCAAAGTTTCAGGAATTTGATAGGTATTAAAGAGGTATTTAAGAGTAAGGTCAAGTACCTTAACTAGTTGGACGTATCCTTGAGCGATGCTTTCTCCGGGGAGATGTGTAGAGTAAAGGATTATAGAATACTCCGAAGAATGATTTGGAATCCTAACGGGAACCGTAATTTGGAAAGTTAAAGTTAAGGGTCGATTAGAGTTTTAATTCCGGCTGCAGATGCAATGGATTGTGTTACCAAACCCAGCGACTTGGAATAAGGAATGAATAGTTAATTATTGAAAACTCCGGGCTTCCAGTGAGGATATAGTGTGTAAGGTGGAAGGACTTGCACACTTAAAACGGACGAGATTTAAATATCTGATAGGTAAGAGACTCATTTATGGATTAAGCGAGATAATGAACAGATGGAACAGGTTACTTTCTTTTTGAAGGGAAATCGACATATAAAGTGCAGCGGAAGTTTAAAAATTTGATTTCCTTTCCTTGGATCATTACGAATATCACATGAATCAGTGATAGAATTGTTACCTTTTAGTAATGCTGAAACACTTTCGTTGATCACAGCTGAGCAAATAAGCAAAGCCTCTACTCGTCCACACGAACGGCTTCCTTTGATTCCCGGTGCTAGCCAAGCGATCAGAGGTTAGGGAGAGAAGTGGGGATTCGTTTCTGCTTTAGGGTTACACGAAAAGCACTAGCTGATTTCAGCACTAGAGCTTCTATTTATAGAACTCCTTGCTGCACAAAATCAGCTTGAGCTTCAAAAGCCCATTAGCCCATCAGCTTCCGCTAACTAATTAGCGCCTATTGCTAAACGTACCCCATCATATAAGTACTACTTATATTTCTCCTTTTTACCGTTCTTTTGTGTGTGACCCTATAGGTTCTTGTAACGTTGGCAATAATATTAAATCCTATATTTAATATTATAAACAGTGAGCGGTATCTAGCAACACATCACTGCTACCCAAGTGACAAGAATGTCAAGTGATCTGACGAAACCTTTTCCATGATAATATCTATGTGTACGATTACTCCTTTGTCCTAATATCTTTATTGAACACAAGGCATAGATTACGTCACCCTTGTTTAGCTCAATATTTATATTTCTTGATCCTGAAATATACTGAACAACGAATAAGTCCAATATCTCATATTGACTTAATTCGGCATGGCCATGCATTTTTCCAGTCATATTCCATCAAGAGGCCTAAAGATATATCTCCTGTTATGAGGAGGGACAAATCCCATCTAGGACACTCATGTCCCTCAGCATGATTCGTCAAGTGCCCATTAACCAACGTTATAGTCATCTTGTTACAGACAACGTTTGAATGGCAATAAAACACTTGAGTCCACATCTAGGGATCATAGTGGTTTCAGGTCTAAGAGTGATATACACTATTATCATTGTGAGAATAACTTATGACGATTTCATAACATACTATGTAGTATTCTCACGATGGGTCAATCCAGTATAAATATTACTCCTAATACTTATACCTATGTATAGACTTAATATCTCATATTCATGACCCATGAGATGTGGTCATCAGTCTACATACATAATAGTCTCCACGCTTTAATATTATCCCAATTCATATTAAAGCTTGACTACGGATACATTTAAGAATAGTGTTCTTTCGTTGATGTAATCTCATGATTAAGTCACACTTAATATTCCATCACATGAACCAACTATTCTAGGGACTTTATTTATCTTATAACAAGTGTAATAAAGAACGCCATATTTTATTCAATAATAAAAGTCATGATACATATAAAAGTTTGACATAAACTATTGGCCTCTAGGGCTTATACCAACACTTTTATTTTGGGTCATCAAGATACTTGGTATGAGGAACGCGAGTTTAGCAACAAGTGAAGGAAACCCCGGTAAGGGTATGAAGTAAAGGTTGAATTTTATGTTGTCGGATTATAGCAGACCGCTTTCGAGGATTAAACAGGAATTAGCTAAGAACTATTGTGAGGCTCTGGCAACAGGAAGAACGTCACTTATATATAAGTTACAGTTAAAGTATGGTTGAAGTTAAGGAGTTCTATATTCTCTTTCGATGAGCTCCTTGCACACGTATTCGGGTAAGCCGACAAAGATCACACTATGTTGGTATATGTTAAGATGGTAGAAAATACATACCTTGGATCGTTCGAAACCATGAAGAGGGCAACGGTCGAGAAGTCAGATGGACTATTATTCAGATAACAGGATTAGAATGGAATTGTGATTACAGTAATAAGTTATAGGAAGGACCCAATGGAAAATGTTAAGTATTGAAGCTTACAGATTTATTAATCGGGTATTCGAAGAGGTGTATCATGTATTTGAATTTACTGGAGAGCCGGAGAAAGTTGAGTTATATCCAGACGGATTGTTTTCGGAGAAACCCGAGGAGTAACCAAGAGTTATGTTAGAGTTTTGTGGACCTAAGTGTCTTGGAAAAAGGTTGTGGATGTGAGATTCTTACGGATAAGTATAGGATGAGACTCGATTCATTAATCGATTAAGTATATGAAAGACGAGAATTTCCGGAAGTCATAGAATGTTTCTAGAAGTTACCACAAGTAAATAATGTATGAACTTAAGTTGTTTTAATAGGATCATCATTGGGCTCGTATTCGTTGTCAAAGACTGTCTACAGGGTTCGGTGTATTTCGTGAAAGTAAGAATTTTGTTTATGTTCGAAAGGAAACGCAAAGTCAAGCGTCGGGCAATCAGTAAGTTTAACAGGTGGATTAAATCACAAGAGGAATTATAATGTAAGATAGCTATGTGTGGTAACTACAAAGTTATAAAGTCAAAGGATTGGCCAAGGAGATTTTATATGGTAATAGTGATCCCAAAGCAAATTGTTAAAATCAGAGTTGCGCAGCGGAGAAGTAATCCAATTATGAGTTAACAGACAAATCAAAGCTGAAGTTTAGGGAAAAGGATGTTTGTGAAGTCCTTGTCAGAGGAATTACAGGAAAGGCATTCATAGATTAATTCTCAAGCTACAGAATATGTGTAAGTAGTGATGACTTGAACTTATCATTAGTTCTAACAGGAAATTTTAATAGATAAGTCGAGGAATGTTTCAGACCCCGCAACTCATGAGATAAAAGAATCGAAGCAGTTTGATAACTTTAAAGGATGTGTTTATAGCACGCAAAGGAGGCCACATTTCATACGGTGATCTAGCTGTTTAGCTCAGTAACTAAAAGTTAACTTGAATAGTAGGTTTAACCAAAGAGGAATTATGCCGTGGCATACAGCTAATCCATATCGTACCCACGTTATGCTAGCATGTCGCATGTAACAGGCATGTAACAGGTTATGATTAGTATTATGTATACTGATCAGGCGTAGTTTATGCTACTTAGATAGTAGTGTAACATATTTTATAGTCGTGTGACATGTATCGGTAACCGTGGTACGCAGTCGGTAATGTTTTAGCGGGAAAGTCTAAGTTGAGAAGTTCAGAAATTTTTGAACTTAATGTTAACAGTTAAAGGAAGGAAATGTTTCACACCGATCAGAGGACTACTCATAGTTTACAGTAAAGGACTACGTGAATTGAAGTTATGAATTAAAGGATTCAGAGTTTAAGAGTGCTATTTTTGATAGCGAACAGAATAGAGTTTTCTTTTCGAAACGGAGAATGTCCTTGGACAAAATAAGTTATAACGCCAACAGAATGTAACCATAACTTACGTTATGGGATTATGAATGTTTAAAGGATAGAAGGATGAATTAAGAGTTAAGAGAGTGACCTTGGTTGACGTGGTTTGTCTCAAGTATAATTTTTTTTTTTATTAAGTATGACGTCCCATTAGTTGGACAATGACAATGCGGCGTACTGTGTACCCGATAGGAGTGTACACGTACTCGATCATGTGTAGAAGCGATGTGCTATGGATAATATTATATGATGGTATGTGAGACGACTTATGCTACACGTCACTTGTACTAAACTTTCATAAGTTGAAATTATTGGTAAAGCAAGTATTAATTCCCATGAGTAAGGAATATCTTGATTGAAGTAAGATTGTCAGAATCATAGAAAGAAGAAAGCCCTAAGACCTTTAGCTACGTGTTATCGTTGATTAATTAAATGGAGCAGGAGTGGCTCATAAGATTTCTCGAGCTTTAAGGATTACTGCAGTGGGAATGTGAACAATGGTCATGGTTGTGATAATAGTTACATCAGGATTTCGGATAGAAAGGAATTTGTACCAAAAGTACAGCCACCTCCTTGAAATTGAATCGTGAAAGTACTTGCATTGGACTTTATTTCCGTTTGAGAATGTTTGATATTAGATGCTTTGCAGTGCAAGACTAGTCTATATGAAGAATGATACGAATGTAACAGTAACAGGTCGTCTTACGAGATGAAAGTTAAAAATAAAAGTTCTTTGAACTAAAAGTAATGTAATAGATCCCTCGGAAAGTTGGAATAATTGAAGAAAAACAGAATGACTCGACGACTTCAGGTTAATATGGATATGTTAGTTCAGATAACCATACGCCTTAACAGATAATAGTTATGTAATATACGTTAGACCTTTCGGCAGGAAAGAGATCGTCTTATGTTTTGTTTTACAGTGATGGGAATCATGGCTAAAGAACAAGTTTTAACCAATATGGTTTAATCGAGACGCGTGACTAATCTACATGACAAACATTAGAGTTGCCATGGAATTCCAATAAGCATAAAGAATTGGAAACTTTAATAGTAAAGAAAGAGGTAGAAAGAATTTATCCTTACAGGATCTCATAAGGATTATCTAAATTTCGAGGACGAAATTTCTTTTAAGGGGGGTAGAGTGTAATATCCCGCTCAGAAGCATCAGTTAAACGTGTTAGAAACTTCGTTTGCAAGCAATGGCAAGGTTGTAATTAAGAGGAGTGGCATAGTTGTAATTAAGGGCATTTGGGCATTTGGATAAATATGAAAATTGTTGAGTTTTCTACTCATTTTCTCACACTCCAAAAACAGAAAAAAATTGCTCTCTCCTTCTCTCTCTTTTCGTCCCTCTCACTCACTCATTCATAATCCATCTTCACTTCACCATCATCATCCCTTAACCTAGTAACTCCTCCCTAAACTTATGTGTGGCAAGCAAGCTTTTGTTGGTGAACTTTGGAGCAAGGAGAAGCTAGGAAAGCCAAGGAATAGAGGTTGTCTTGAGTAGAGATTTTGGAGCTTGGAGCTAGGGTTTGGATTCTAAACTTAGCAAGCATCTTTTGAGATTAAGGTAAGCTCTTAGAGGGTTTTAGAAACCCACTTTGTTTAAGCTTGAAAGTTATGTTATTAAGAGCTAATTTGATAGATTCATGCCTTAATCCCTTGTTGGTTTGTGAATACATGAATTACTATGTGATAACTTGATCATATGTCATGGAAAATCCATTCCCATAAGCTGTTTGATGATTGGGTATGTTTGGGTTAGCCAAGGAAGCAAAATTTTGTATGCTGCTGAAGCCAAAATTGTGCTCCGATTTATGGGCATCGTGCTACGATTTTATGTCCTGATTTTCAAGAAACTTTCGCATAAAATCGTGCTCTGATCCCTTGAAATCGTGCTACGATTTTCACGTTTTCCAGCTTCTTGTTTATGGGCTTTGGCTTGGAATTAAGGTAGGATGAGGGATAGGCATGGCCTTAGGAGATGTATACTTACACTCCTAAGTTATATAAACATATAGAGGGATTAGTAATGGGATTATCTCTTTGTAAGTGAAGTCCCTATAATTACTTAAGCATTGTGCAAGCTTAAGAGCAATGAGAATATGAGTGATGTTTCAATCATAGTTATAGGCATGTTTATCGTGTTGGTTCTCCAACAATCATAGGTGACTCATGAGAACGATGAGCCAAGAATCATAGGTTATATGTTATATGTCATAGAAATGTTATACGATCATAGTATTGGTTATATGATTATATGTCAAAGTTAAAGAATTAAAGAATTATTCAAAGATATTGGCGTGCTTGCACGTTTCACAGTCATAGGGCGTGTTCATCAGACTCCGGGATTCGCCGGATGGGACTTCTCCGAGAGGGTTGTCCACACGTTTCATAGGGAGTCCGGTGTTAGCCTGTTATGATAGGAATTTCACTGGTTTATAGGGAGACGTATCTCGGGGTTGCTCCACCCGGGGTGCCCTCCGTAAAATGAACTCAGATAATTGTTTGTTCAACGCTAACAGCTAACATAAAACTGCTATCGAACTGTTTATATGTTTTATGTTTTACAGTTATAGTCAAAGTTACAGTTACAGTTATAGTCACAGGAAACATACAGTTATAGATATAGACAGTTATCAGAAAGTGATCCTAGGTCTTCCCCTCGATCACTAAGTCATAAATACAGACATGATCACAGTTAAGGATTTAGGCAATTATAGTTATAGTCATAGGCCGCTATGGCAATGGTTATAGACAGTTACAACAAAGGTTATAGGCAGTTTAAGTTATAGTTACAGGAGGACTTATAGTCATAGACAGATAAAGACTTGGCGATCATAGGAAATCCCCAAGATTGCCAAGGTAGGCATGGCGACCCTAGGTTCCCTGTGGTTGCCAACAGTAGGTTGGGCTAGAGCTCACTGAGACATTATGTCTCATCCCATTCCTTCTGGTGCAGGTTTACAGGTAAGTCAGAGGTTCGTGATGAAGTTCTTCACAGAGATGCTGGATGGATTACAGTTGCTCGTTGTGTACCAGCTCAGGAGCTTGATGGTTATAGTATGAGTAATGTTATAGTATTGGATATTTGTACAAACGAGTAAACTTGTATTCAATCTTTTGTGATGTAATATTGTTATTATTGAAATTTTTAAATGTATCCAGTATCAGTTTAATGCACATGCTAATATACTAGTTAAAGTTAGTATGGGTGTTACATTATGCTATTCAGCAAAGGCAAGTACATAGCTCACGGCACGTGGAGCGCAAAGACGCCAAGGGTTAGAGGAACAAAATTCCCCAGTAAACACCCTTGACATCCAAACATGAAACAAGGCTGGATATCGATCATGCTCCCAAAATGATCCTTATATCCCCGTGAAGCCAAACCTTATTGACATTCCCCAGGGAGTCTCAACCCAAAACAAAGAGTCCAATCATCATTGGCAGACCAACACAAATCCCCAGGAAAAGCCCGACCTTGCTCGGCATCCAATCATAACTCCCAGCATTCAACATGCATCCCACATATCATGCATAGCATAATTCATGCATCATGTCAATTTCATTCACGCATGCATATTCAAAACATTCATACACATGCATTTCATAAATCATGTCATGCATCTTCCACGAGGATTCTCCAGTGAATATCACATATTCACCAGCATCCATCAACAGTTAAGTAAGTGTTCCCCAGTGAACCTCCTTCACAAACTGTCACCAATTCCCCCAACGGGAATCTTTGATTGAGTCCATCATATCATGTTGCATTGCATATCATACTGCATAAGTTAACATGAAGCATAACATGCATCATACAATCATGTTTTCCGGTTCAAAACCGGGCACCTATTCAGGGTAAGACCATTTCAGTTTAGGAATCCACCTCTAGTGTAAGCGGCTAGATAAGATTACCTATCCTCACCGTTAGGAATCGACCTTCAGTGTTAGCGGCTGAATAAGGTTACCTATCTTAAGGTATCGACCTCTAGTGTAAGCGGCTAGATAAGATCACCTTCCTCAGTGTTCGACCTTCAGTGTTAGCGGCTGAATAAGATCACTTCACCGTTAGGAATCGACCTTCAGTGTTAGCGGCTGAATAAGGTTACCTATCTTAAGGTATCGACCTCTAGTGTAAGCGGCTAGATAAGATCACCTTCCTCAGTGTTCGACCTTCAGTGTTAGCGGCTGAATAAGATCACTTCACCGTTAGGAATCGACCTTCAGTGTAAGCGGCTGAATAAGGTTACCTATCTTAAGGTATCGACCTCTAGTGTAAGCGGCTAGATAAGATCACCTTTCTCAGTGTGTCGACCTCTAGTGTAAGCGGCTAGATAAGATCACACCCATCCTCAGGGATCTACCTCCAGTGTTAGCGGCTGGATACGATTACCTTCATCCCCAGTGGATCTACCTCCAGTGTTAGCGGCTGGATACGATCAACCTTTTCAAATCATTGCATTTGCATATTTTACTTTTACTACAAATTTTTTCCATTCCGCGAAGGACAAAATTCGGGTCCTTCTTTTACTTAATTGATCTTCGCAAAGAGTTCATGAGATGCCCTTGGCACTCACACACTCTATGCAAAGACACAATTAAGTAGGGGCAGCTGTAGTACCCCAATTTTGTCCTAAGCCTTTTAAAACAAAAATAAAAAAAAATCAAAGAGGGGAAAAAAGTCAACAAAAGTCAACAAAAAAGTCAACATTTCAAAAATGATGACTTCGCACTGCGAATGTCACTTCGCACTGCGAAGTCTGCGATTTTTCTGCAGATTTTTGGTTTCTTTGATTTAATTCCAGGATTTGTTGCATATCATTTGCATATTTATTTTAATCAGCATTCATGGCTAATTGGGCCAACCAAAACCAGAAATGAGAGACTTGCCATTAATGCCAAGGTTGGAAGCTTTTTCTTCCAATCTAGCATGTGACAAGCAAGTGGGCTTGCCCTTGGGAAGCTCTTGTCCCTCCCAAGTGACCTGTTAACCACCCCAAGGTTGCCAGCCACCTGCTTGAAGTCTTTCTTCCTGCTTGCTCCCCAAAACCAGTCAAACCCAGCTGGATTTTTCACTTGCAAAAGTCATGAGTGCCTACCCTGTTTTGCAGCAGCTTTTCACCCCTCACACCAGCCATTTGTAGCCTTTTTCATCCCCCAATCTCTGCACATCACAGTGCACGTTTTTATTGATCAACCATTGAGATTGCAAGGATTGATCCCCAAGCTTTGCTAATTGCAATTCAGCCATGTTTCTCATCATTTCTATCCTAAAACCTTTGATTTTGTGGCTGAAATCAGTCAAAGACTTAACCCTTGGCACAAGGCAGAGTTGCCTCTATCCATTAGCATTAAATGCAAAGCCAAATAGCCTGAATTTAGCCCACAAATCAGCTAGGTCCTATGGATTTTCATCATTACTTGAGATTGCATTTTGGCCTATAAATAGAGATGCAAGGCAAGAGGAAATGCAGCATTGCATAGCATAAGATAGAGCAGTTAATACAGCATTCAAAGAGCAAAAGAAACACTACTCATTCCAACCAAACAACCAGAGAAAACCAATCAAACACAAAGCTTTGCACAAGTTCAAAGTTCATCACCAATATCAAAAACCTTTGTGAGAACCTTCAACCAATTCAAATCCACTGCAGCTGGAGCTTTGCTAAGGATCTCTGTAAGTTTCTAAGCTTTTGTTTTGCATTTTCAATTGTGCTTGCATAGCAATTTTGGTTCAAAACCACTTTGGTCAAAAAAACCCCTTTTGAATTTCAAAGAAATCCCAAGGTTTTGAAAATATCAAAACTGGTTTGTCCAACCTTTTTCATCCCAAAAACTCAAAGTTTTTCACTCTCCTAAAAGGTTCTGAGTGTGTTCAGAAGTTTTTTCTGAACAACAGTTCAGAAACAGCTTCTGAACTCAAAAATTCGCATTGTTCGCAGTGCGAAGTCATGGTCGCAGAGCGACCATGACAGAACTCAGAATCTGAGTTTAGGTGCCCAAATGGCCAATTTTTTGAGGTTCTAGCCCAAGAGCTAAGAACCTAGGAGTTTTTAAACTCATGTTTTTCAAACCAGTTCAAGGATTTTGCATAATATTTGGAAATTCGCAAGTTCGGGTAACACTTTGTGGATAACTTGCAAAACAAGTTATGTTCCCAATCTTTCAAAACAACTAGAGCAAACCAGCTATGTTCATCATTTTCAAATTAAAACTTGCACAATAAACATTGTTCATGATTTTCAAAACTCAAACATGAACATACGCCGAATTCGTTCGCTTTTCAAAACCGCTCACAAAATGAGCCGAACTTATGCGTTTTCTAACAAAATTGCTAAAATCCCTTCACTTTGGTTTCCAAACCAAATGTTTTGATATACTTTGGGATTTCTAAAAGAATTCTACCCAAAAACTTGAATGAAAAAGGGATGGTGTGACGTATGTCTCTCCATTGCCCCGATTGTACGAATGCGTGACGTATGTCTCGTCGTTCGGACAATCGTCATTCCATTTTCAAACGTATCCAACCATAACCAAACCAAATCTTGGCCCCTTGTGGTCAATCCGAACCTTTTGGTCCCCCGTGGCCACTAGATTCAACCCCTCGACTCGTTTGAGTCACTCGGTCAATGTTCGACTCGTCCAAGTCCATTGTACCCGTTCTTGATCCCAGTGGATCAATCGAACAATCCCTCGACTCGTTGGAGTCCCCTCGGTCAATGATTGACTCGTTTGAGTCCATTGCACCTCTTTTGGTCCCATAGCGACCAACTCAACCCCTTTTACCCAACAGACATGTTTTGCCCATTCTAGCGCGATTCGTAAACAAACGCTTAATAAGTCTCCCAAGCGCGAGCATACAAGCAAGACGCTTAATAAGTCTCCCAAGCGCGAGCATACAAGCTACGTTTTAATCACAAGAATTCGGTTAAAACATCGTCCATTTAAAATTAACCAACACATGTACGTTTTTTCTACCAAAGAACTACGTACGCTTTGAATTCTCCGACTACCGGGAGATACGTCGGAGCAAGATCGACATCTTGTCAAGCGCAATAATAAAAACTTTCTTTTTTCTCTTTCGTTTGTTTTCATCTCTTTTCCCCCCTTTTAGTATATTTTCTTTTGACATAGATAAGCATGCGTGCAAAACATTTAAAAACAATTTAAGCTTTAGCCAAATAGAAGGTTCCCGTTGAGTACAACAGACGTGAGGGGTGCTAATACCTTCCCCTTGCGTAACCGACTCCCGAACCCGACAATGGTTGCGATGACCAGTCCTTTTCCTCATCGTCAAGGGTTTTATTATCATTTCCCTTTAAACAAAAAAAAACTTAAGGGTTTATCAACGTTCCCTTTACACAAAAACTTTGGTGGCGACTTCACAAAGGCCCTCCGAGCGTTCGAGGACGTCCTCGGAGGATTTGCGCGTTTTTTTAAACGAGGTGCGCACAGCTGGCGACTTCACTGGGGAATCCTTTTCCCACTAGCGAGTCAAGCCTAATCTATTTGGCTTTTAAAGCCAATTATTTTTATTTTCTTTGCGCGCCATGCTTTTGTTTTATTTATCCATGTCATATCTATGCTTTATGTTTATATTTGCTTTATTTTGCTTTATATTCATATCATATATATCAAATGCGGGGTTTACTTAAGTGATGTTACTCCACATTGTTCGGGTTAATGCCAGACGTGTGAGGCTCTCTACCCGAGCTTGAGAAAAAAACTAAGTTAGAAGGAGGTTGTGTGCGGAAGCCCGCGTTGACGTATGTCCGTGAGGTAGGATGCCCAACCCCGCTTAGAGGAGATTTTCACGTGGAATTAATTGAAGTCATGTCGACGTATGTCCATAGACAACCCTAATTCCATGTGAGATTTATGACTCTAGGGACCTCTTCTTAGGAGATTTCACCTTTTAGAGCCTACATGTGAGGATGGGGGGAAGTTCCGAACCTTCATAAACCATACCCTTGCATATCATTTGCATTCATGAAAGTAATTTTCGCATCATTTTGCTTTATAGGAATTTAAAAAAGAACAACCAAATATTAGCAAAAAGAAATATGGATTCCGGGAACAAAAATACGCTCGCCTTCAAGGTTAAAGCTCCTAGGGTGGAAAGTTTGTTAGCACTAAGCAAAAGGCTCTCCTCGGCCAACAAGAATATTTTCGAGGCAAGCTATGGGATAATCCTTGATCTCCTATCCGTGAGAATAGATTCAACGGCTTTAACCACTTTGGCGCAATTCTTCGACCCACCTCTACGGTGCTTCACATTTCAAGACTTCCAACTAGCGCCGACTTTGGAAGAGTTTGAGAAGATTTTGGGTTGTAGCATGAAGGGTCATGAACTCTATCTCGGTCCGGGAAAGGACTCCACATTAGAGGCCATCGCCGAATCCTTATACCTTGACACCCAAGAAGTAGCATCTAACTTGGAAGTTAGAGGAAACCTTAAGGGATTTTCAAGAAAGTTCTTGGAAGCCAAAGCTCGGGAAATGTTAGCCAACAAAGAGGGAAGGGCATTCAACGCCATCTTAGCCCTCTTAGTCTACGGAATTGTCTTATTCCCCAACATGGACGATTTCATAGACTTTCCGGCTTTAGAGGTATTTATGACTAAAAATCCGGTTCCCACAATTTTGGCGGATTTTTATCATACCCTCTACTCTAGGCATGAACAAGCAAGGGGACGCAAAATTTCTTGTTGTACTCCCGTGGTGCAAATTTGGATGATGTCCCACATGCCAAGAAACCGAGACTTTGTGGAAAACCGGGCCAAGCTCAAATGGTCGCATTGGTTTTCACCAAATTTAGAGGACCCGGAAATTATCCTCAGTTGCGGGGACTTCCCTAACGTACCCCTCATTGGTACTAAGGGATGTATTAATTACAATCCGGTCCTCTCTCTCCGACAACTAGGTTTTTCAATGGAAGATAAACCCAATGACCTTTTGTTGGAAGCTTTCTTCTTAAGGGAAGGCGATCAAGATCCGGCATTGCTAGAAAGAATCCGGGGAGCATGGAACCAAGTACACAAAGGAAGGGTCGGCAAGAGAAATTGTGTCGCCAAACCCCTTTATATTCAATGGGTGAAGGAGAGGGTCAAAGCAATCAAGTTACCCTTTGTGGTCATAAGCCCTCCAAAACCTCCTACACCTAAACCTATTGCAACCATTCCCAACAAAGAAGTGGAGGAACTCAAAGCTAAAATTCAAGAACTCCAAAACAAAAACGGAGACTTAGAATTGAAGCACCTCCAAGCTTTAGGAGAAATCACTGGGACGAAGAGAGATCGTGATGAAGTATCAAATTCTCTCCTAGTGTGCCAAAAACGGCTAAGAATCTCCGAAGGGAAGAGAGATTGGATAGGAGGCGGCTTGGTTAGTGCGGATGCCAACCTTGTGGCCAAGGACGAAGAGTTGGAAAGAATCTTGCATTCCAACCAAGAGCTCAAGAAGTTTGGCGAACTAGCCATTGAAGCTCAACGGAAATGGAGGTTGAAATTTCAAGAGAAAAATCAACAGCTCCAAGAAGTAGTTAAAGACTACAAAGAGCAACTTCAAGCCGAACGCGTCCAGCGGCAAAGACATGAGAGCCTTTCTCATCAAGGGAGGCTAAAGTGCAATCGTCTCGAAGAGGACATCAAGAAATTCGAAGAGTACTTCGACAAGATTGCAAGAGCTCACGGGGACCATATTGCACAACTACATGATGAAATTAGAAGTGCAAGAGTCAAGCTAGACCAGCGCAAGGAAGTGATTGAGTGTGTATGGCAAGACGCCACCCGATTAAGTGAGGATTTCACTAAATTGGCTGCATTCTCGAACTTGGTAATCACCCAACTTCCAAAGAGGCTAGCGGAGGCCGAGATGGTCATGCCCTACTTTGTCATCCCTGTGGAGATCCAGAAGTTTATGAAGTTCTGCAAGGACACCATAGATTTCTATAGGGAGGAGATGAGCAAAGCCGAGAAGCGAGCGGCTATTTGATTTGTAATAGCATTAGTTACACTTTGTAAACAAATGTTATTTAATCAAATATATTTTGAAGCATAATCAGTTTCCCGGTCTTTAATATTTCGATTTGCTAATATTAATTGTGCACCTTTAAATTCCTCCATAAAGCAAAAAAAAAACGCATATTTTGCATACTCATCGCATACATACATCTACATGCATCTTCATGCATTTTTTTCAAAAAAAAAAAAAACTCATTCATTTCCCTAAAAACAGTTCAAAGCAATCATAGCCCGAAAACCCCGAAAGCCCTCGGTCCAAGAACCAGATCTCCAACACTCGTACGGAACACGAGCTAACAAACAAAGGATCATGGACAATTTGGAACAAACTCAAGCGGCTTTGAGAGAAGAGGTTGATGGAATGAAGGGGAAGATGGATCAAATGCTAGAATTAATGCAAACTCTATCGGCCCGAGAAAGTAATCCTCGCCCAGTAACGGACGCGGCCAATGTGCAATGGCCTCTTTACGGTTTACCTCCAGATTATACCCCACCATTTGAAAATGAGGGCCATGGACCACCTCCACCACCGCTCACAATCCCCGTAAGGAATGAAGAGCGCCGTCCTCAAAGAACTTCCACTACTCAGCATGAGGTGATTTCCCATGATGTGGAAAATAATCAGCCAAGACAGTCTGCTCCCGACACCACCCACCAAGACAATGATACCACCCAAATGTATCGAGTTTTGGAAGAAAGGTTGAAAGCTGTCGAGGGGTTCAGTTCATACGGCGCCCACAACGCTTTGGACATGTGCCTAGTGCCCGACGTGGTAATCCCTCCGAAGTTCAAAACACCAGATTTCGAAAAGTACAAGGGAATACAATGCCCTCGGAACCATCTACGGATGTTCTGTAGAAAGATGGCAGCTTACGCAATGAACGAGAAACTCATGGTGCATGTGTTTCAAGATAGTTTAAGCGGAGCGTCCTTGGATTGGTACATGCAGCTTGAGCGTACCCACGTCCAAACTTGGAAGGATCTAGCCGATGCCTTCCTAAAGCAATACAAATATAATTTGGACATGGCTCCAAATAGGATGCAACTACAAAACCTCCTGCAAAGAAGCAACGAGTCCTTCAAAGAGTATGCTCAGCGGTGGAGAGAACTAGCTTCTCGTGTGCAGCCACCACTATTGGAAAGGGAGCTTGTTGACACCTTTATGGGCACGCTTCAAGGCCCATATTATGACAAGATGATTGGAAGCACATCTTCCGGCTTTTCCGATCTAGTCATGGTTGGTGAAAGAATAGAGGACGGAGTAAAGAGGGGAAAGATCCAAGGCCCTCTAGAAGCTCAAAGTGGAGCTAGGAGACCCCCCAGCAACTTTCACAGAAAGAAGGAGGGGGAGACGAATGCTGTTCTAGTGGGACCGTCCTGCCCACCACCAAATCAAATGCCTCACTACCATTATCCTTATGTGGCAACAGCAACGGCTCAAGGGCGTTACTCACCTCAAGTAATTCCCGCAACTCCACCACGACAACCAGTAGTGTTGCCTCAACAAAATCAACAACAAAAACAACAAGGCGGGTACCCATCAAGGAACCAAGCGGGCCCAAGGAACAATTATAACAATAGGCAGTTTGATCCTGTACCTATGCCTTATGGTCAAATCTTGCCATATCTAATCCAAAAGGGGATGGTCGAGCCAAGACTACTACCACCAATGTTGCCACCATATCCACATTGGTACGACACAAATGCAAAATGTGATTACCACGCAGGAACCGTGGGGCACAATGTCGAGAACTGTAGAGTTTTCAAACACAAGGTTCAGGACCTTATTGACAAGAAGCTGCTATCCTTCAAAGAGGAAAACCCCAATGCAAAAAATAACCCATTGCCGGGGCATGCGGGTCCCTCTGTAAATGCGGTGGAGGAGCAAGAGGACTTTGGTCCAATCAAGAGGGTAGCCAATGTTAAGACTCCCCTGTCAACCATAAGGGAGCGTTTAACCGGTTTTGGTTTGTTCGAGGAAATGCACGCCAACTGTGAAGCCTGCAAAGTCAACCCGGACAAGTGCGGAAAGTTGAAGAGTTGTCTTCAAGAGCTAATGGACCAAGGTTGGATCCAAATTGGCTATATAAAGGATGGCACGGACGTTGCTACCTTGGAGTCTAACGACCCAAAACCTCTCGAAATCCCATACCAAAGGAGAGAGGTACCAATGCCTATACAACCCATAATATTCCACGTACCTGCACCCTTCTCTTTTGAAAGCATGAAGAGGGTACCATGGTATTACCAACCTGTGGCCTATGTGGAAGGAAAACCACTAGCCAAAATTGAGCCCAGCATCACTAACATTACCGGTGTTGGAGGAATAACCAGAAGTGGTAGAGTCTTCGCTCCGAAAGAACTCGGGAAGACGCCAGCCGTACTACCAGGAGAGCCGCTCAAAGAAAAGAGCGTGGAGGAAAAGGAGAACCAAGCGGGGCCCTCTCAAAAGGCAACCCCACAAAAAGAGGCCGAGGAGTTCCTAAGGATAATCCAAAAGAGCGAGTATAAGATCATTGACCAGCTAGGTCAAACTCCCTCCAAGATCTCCATGCTATCCCTACTACTAAGCTCGGAAGCACACCGAGAAGCACTGCTGCGGATCCTCAGTGAGGCACATGTCACCAAGGACATTCCTGTGGACCAATTCGACGGGATAGTCGGAAATATTACCTCAAGTAGGTACTTGGGTTTCAATGGCGATGAGCTACCTGACGAGGGGCATATTCATAACCGCGCCTTACATATCTCCGTGAAATGCATGGACCATATCCTCTCTCGAGTGCTAGTGGACACGGGGTCATCATTGAATGTCATGCCCAAGACTACCCTCCTCAAGCTATCTTAAGGGACAGTAATGAAGCCCAGCGCCTTGGTCGTAAAATCTTTCGATGGGTCAAGAAGAGCCGTCGTAGGGGAGATCGACTTACCAGTCCAAATCGGACCTAAGGTTTTCACCATAACCTTCCAAGTCATGGATATTAATCCGACTTACAGCTGTCTTCTCGGACGACCATGGATTCATGCGGCCGGAGCCATTACCTCTACTCTGCACCAGAAACTTAAGTTCATCATTGATAACCAAATGATTGTAGTTTCCGGGCAAGAGGACATGATGGTAAGCCATCTCTCGTCATTCCGTTATATAGAAACGGACGAAGAAGCTGTGGATGTTCCATTCCAGTCTTTGGAAGTGGCGAATGTCGTGACTTTGAGCTCAAAGCCCAAGAAAGAGGCTAGGACAGCCATGTCATCATGGAGGGCAATTAGAGAGGCCCTAGAAGAAAGCCGACCTACCGGATGGGGCAAATTAGTGGAAATACCGGAGAAGAAGAATCGCTTCGGGTTGGGGTATCATCCATCAGCCGAAATCTCCTCAAAGCCTCCAAAACAAGGGATCCTCCCCATTTCAGAAACATTCATCAGTGCGGGATTTATCAATGAAGATCAAGTGGCTCTACTTGAAGACATAGGTGAAGACGTGCCTGATTTGGTGTACCGTTGCGCTTCGGATGAAGCTTTGAACAATTGGAGGGATATCACGATTCCCGAGATCATTACCAAGATCAAGTAATAAACCATGTTTGTATTTTGCTAAAAAAAAAAAATCATTTAGCTCTGCCCAAGGCAAATGATTAGTTGTGTGGGGCCCCCATGTTTTAAAAAGTTATTTTCAATCATGAATAAAATCACTCTTTTATGTTCATTTGAGTCTTTTTCTTTTTTGCATTTGTTTTAAAAAAATTTTTTTTTTCTTCAAAAAGCCTAAAAAAAATCATACTCATGCAGATCTACAAATCCACCCTCCAAAAACAACACTGCCTTAATCCCTTATGACTTCGATTTCCCGATTAATCAAACGGAAGATGATGAAGAGGACGATTATGAACCGCCTGAAGAATTGTCTAGACTCGCAAATCAAGGGGATAGAGTAATATAACCTCACCAAGAATCAGTTGAAAAGGTCAACTTGGGGACCGAAGAGGATAGGAAAGAGGTCAAGATAGGAGCCTCCCTACATGAGGATGTGAAAGGAAAGTTGATTAAGCTTCTGCAAGAGTACGTGGACGTATTCGCTTGGTCGTACCAAGACATGCCGGGTATAGACCCTAACATCGTTGTACATAAGCTGCCACTCAAGCCGAAATGCCCGCCAGTGAAGCAGAAATTGAGAAGAACTCGACCTGATATGGCTCTCAAGATCAGAGAAGAGGTCAAAAAGCAATTCGATGCCGGCTTCTTAGCCGTAACCAAGTATCCTACATGGCTTGCCAACATTGTGCCAGTTCCAAAGAAGGATGGCAAAGTTAGAATGTGTGTGGATTATCGGGACTTGAATAGAGCAAGCCCAAAAGACGATTTCCCGCTACCACACATCGACATATTGGTGGACAACACAGCCCAATTCTCAGTCTTTTCCTTTATGGATGGCTTCTCGGGATATAACCAAATCAAGATGGCTCCAGAGGACATGGAGAAAACCACATTCATCACCCCGTGGGGGACATTCTGCTATAAGGTAATGCCTTTTGGATTAACAAATGCCGGAGCAACATACCAAAGAGCAATGGTGACTCTTTTCCATGACATGATCCATAAGGAAATTGAGGTCTACGTCGACGACATGATTGCCAAATCCCAAACGGAGGAGGATCATCTAGTCCATCTACAAAAGCTTTTCGAACGTCTAAGAAAATTCAAGCTGCGCTTAAATCCTAACAAGTGCACATTTGGCGTTAGATCCGGGAAGTTATTGGGTTTCATCGTCAGCCAAAGAGGTATCGAAGTGGATCCCGACAAGGTAAAAGCTATCCAAGAAATGCCAGCGCCAAATACCGAGAAAGAAGTCCGGGGTTTCTTAGGAAGATTGAACTACATCGCTAGGTTCATCTCACACATGATAGCTACCTGCGAACCAATCTTCAAATTGCTAAGGAAAAACCAAGTCGTTCATTGGAATGAGGATTGCCAAGAGGCGTTTGACAAAATCAAACAATACCTACAAGAACCACCAATTTTAATACCTCCGGTTCCGGGTAAACCCCTCATCTTATACCTAACCGTACTTGAAGGATCAATGGGTTGTGTGTTAGGACAACAAGATGAAACGGGAAGAAAAGAGCACGCAATCTACTACCTAAGCAAGAAGTTTACCGACTGTGAAACAAGGTATACTTCACTTGAAAAGACTTGCTGCGCTTTAGCATGGGCCGCTCGACGCCTAAGGCAATACCTGTTGACCCATACAACTTGGTTGATATCAAAGATGGATCCCATCAAGTACATCTTCGAAAAGCCTGCCCTCACAGGAAAGATAGCCCGTTGGCAAATGCTGCTGTCTGAGTACGACATCCAATACGTTGCTCAAAAAGCCATCAAAGGGAGTGTTTTATCCGAGCACCTTGCTCACAAACCATTGGAGGATTATCAGCCCATACAATTCGACTTCCCGGATGAAGATGTCGTAGCTTTGAATGACGAAAAGGTCACAAGCAATGATGAAGGGCCAGAACCGAAAGCTCGATGGAAGCTCGCTTTCGACGGCGCCTCAAATGCCATGGGGCACGGGATCGGGGCAGTTTTAATCTCCCCAAGAAATGGATATCAACCATTCACAGCAAGGTTATGCTTTGACTGCACCAATAACATGGCAGAATATGAAGCATGTATCCTAGGCCTCGAAGCAGCAATTGATCTAAGGATCAAAAACCTTGAAGTATACGGTGACTCAGCCTTAGTCATCTATCAAGTCAAAGGAGAATGGGAAACAAAACATCCCAATTTAATTCCCTACCGAGCCCGGATTGTAGAGTTGATTGAGCATTTTGATGAAATCAACTTCCATCACATACATCGAGAAGAAAACCAGGTGGCGGATGCTTTGGCTACATTATCGTCAATGTTCAAGTAAATTTCTACAATGAAGCACCAATCATAAAGATGGATCGTAGAGACAAACCGGTTGTATGTGCAGCAGTCGAAGAAGGACTTGACAACAAACCTTGGTACTACGACATCAAGAGATACCTTGAAGAGCAAGAGTATCTAGACAATGTCTCGCACACCGACAAGAGAACCCTCAGAAGATTGGCATCCCAGTTCTTCCTCAGTGGAAATACCCTCTACAAAAGAAACTATGACATGGTCCTGCTCAGATGTGTGGATAAACATGAAGCGGACATGCTCATCAAAGAAATCCACGAGGGATCATTTGGAACCCATGCCAATGGGCATGCAATGGCAAAGAAAATTCTAAGGGCGGGCTATTATTGGCTAACCATGGAAGCTGACTGTTTCCACTATGCCAAAACTTGTCATAAGTGCCAAATTTACGCCGACAAGGTGCATGTACCACCGACCCCCCTGAACATCATGACCTCACTTTGGCCATTCTCTATGTGGGGCATAGACATAATTGGAATGATCGAGCCCAAAGCGTCAAATGGACATCGCTTCATCCTCGTTGCCATCGACTACTTCACCAAATGGGTAGAAGCAGCTTCGTATGCAAACGTAACCAAACAAGTGGTAGCCCGATTCATCAAGAAGGAAATCATTTGCCGTTACGGCACTCCCCACAAAATCATAACCGATAATGGGGCAAACCTAAACAACAAGACAATGAAGGAATTGTGCAAAGATTTCAAGATTGAGCACCATAATTCCTCCCCTTACCGACCAAAGATGAACGGTGCGGTAGAAGCAGCCAATAAGAACATAAAGAAGATCATCCAAAAGATGGTAACAACATATAAGGATTGGCACGAGATGCTTCCCTTTGCGCTACATGGCTACAGAACAGCCATTCGCACTTCAACCGGGGCAACCCCTTTCTCCTTGGTATACGGTATGGAAGCCGTGCTTCCCGTAGAGGTGGAAATTCCTTCGTTAAGGGTCTTGATGGAGACCAAGCTAGAGGAAGCTGAATGGGTCCAAACAAGGTTTGACCAACTGAATCTCATAGAGGAAAAGCGTCTAACGGCAATATGTCACGGACAACTCTATCAAAGGAGACTCAAGAGGGCATTCGACAAGAAGGTCCGTCCTCGAGAATTCAAAGAAGGAGACCTAGTGCTCAAGAAGATATTACCTATCCACAAAGATCCCCGCGGGAAGTGGACTCCCAGCTATGACGGACCGTACGTGGTAAAGAAAGCCTTCTCTGGCGGAGCCTTGATCATCACCACTATGGACGGAGAAGAGTTCCCACTCTCAATAAACTCTGATGCAGTCAAGAAGTATTATGCCTAAGAAAAAAAAAAAGAAAGCTCGCTAAATCGAAAACCTGAAAGGGCGGTTTAGGCAATAGAGAACGTCCTGCTAGATTGAAAACCTGAAAAGGCGGTCTAGGCAAAAATAAAGGACATCAAAAAAGGAAATACACCCCGGTGGATTGAAAACTCGAAAGAGCGGTCCAGGCAAAAATTAGGGGTTAACAAAAAAAAAGAGGGCAATGACTGCAACATCCAAGCTCCGGACAAGATTCAAGAGGAGAAGAATCGGTCTCGTCAGCATCTTCCAAGAAAAATCTCTCGAAGTCATAAGGAAATAGCAAGTGTTGTGCCAAAACCAACAAATTTCTTTTTGCTTTTTTCTTGTCTTTCTCTATCTTTTTCCTCAGAGAAGTAATCACTTCTCACTTCATGTATTTTTACCCATTCAAGAAGTCAAATCTGCATTGAATAAAATTCCTTTTATTATTTTGTGTTCTCATTAGCGCATAAAATTTTGTTTTATTCATGATAAAAATGCATTGAAACATGGGAAATAAACAAAGGAATTTTCTTCCAAAAAACAAACAAACGTTGTCTTTATTTGAATTTTCGTAAATTTCGAAAGAATTGCGGTAATTCCCACCAAATATTGCACCAAGGGATTTATGTGTAATATCCCGCTCAGAAGCATCAGTTAAACGTGTTAGAAACTTCGTTTGCAAGCAATGGCAAGGTTGTAATTAAGAGGAGTGGCATAGTTGTAATTAAGGGCATTTGGGCATTTGGATAAATATGAAAATTGTTGAGTTTTCTACTCATTTTCTCACACTCCAAAAACAGAAAAAAATTGCTCTCTCCTTCTCTCTCTTTTCGTCCCTCTCACTCACTCATTCATAATCCATCTTCACTTCACCATCATCATCCCTTAACCTAGTAACTCCTCCCTAAACTTATGTGTGGCAAGCAAGCTTTTGTTGGTGAACTTTGGAGCAAGGAGAAGCTAGGAAAGCCAAGGAATAGAGGTTGTCTTGAGTAGAGATTTTGGAGCTTGGAGCTAGGGTTTGGATTCTAAACTTAGCAAGCATCTTTTGAGATTAAGGTAAGCTCTTAGAGGGTTTTAGAAACCCACTTTGTTTAAGCTTGAAAGTTATGTTATTAAGAGCTAATTTGATAGATTCATGCCTTAACCCCTTGTTGGTTTGTGAATACATGAATTACTATGTGATAACTTGTTCATATGTCATGGAAAATCCATTCCCATAAGCTGTTTGATGATTGGGTATGTTTGGGTTAGCCTAGGAAGCAAAATTTTGTATGCTGCTGAAGCCAAAATCGTGCTCCGATTTATGGGCATCGTGCTACGATTTTATGTCCTGATTTTCAAGAAACTTTCGCATAAAATCGTGCTCCGATCCCTTGAAATCGTGCTACGATTTTCACGATTTCCAGCTTCTTGTTTATGGGCTTTGGCTTGGAATTAAGGTAGGATGAGGGATAGGCATGGCCTTAGGAGATGTATACTTACACTCCTAAGTTATATAAACATATAGAGGGATTAGTAATGGGATTATCTCTTTGTAAGTGAAGTCCCTATAATTACTTAAGCATTGTGCAAGCTTAAGAGCAATGAGAATATGAGTGATGTTTCAATCATAGTTATAGGCATGTTTATCGTGTTGGTTCTCCAACAATCATAGGTGACTCATGAGAACGATGAGCCAAGAATCATAGGTTATATGTTATATGTCATAGAAATGTTATATGATCATAGTATTGGTTATATGATTATATGTCAAAGTTAAAGAATTAAAGAATTATTCAAAGATATTGGCGTGCTTGCACGTTTCACAGTCATAGGGCGTGTTCATCAGACTCCGGGATTCGCCGGATGGGACTTCTCCGAGAGGGTTGTCCACACGTTTCATAGGGAGTCCGGTGTTAGCCTGATATGATAGGAATTTCACCGGTTTATAGGGAGACGTATCTCGGGGTTGCTCCACCCGGGGTGCCCTCCGTAAAATGAACTCAGATAATTGTTTGTTCAACGCTAACAGCTAACATAAAACTGCTATCGAACTGTTTATATGTTTTATGTTTACAGTTATAGTCAAAGTTACAGTTACAGTTATAGTCACAGGAAACATACAGTTATAGATATAGACAGTTATCAGAAAGTGATCATAGGTCTTCCCCTCGATCACTAAGTCATAAATACAGACATGATCACAGTTAAGGATTTAGGCAATTATAGTTATAGTCATAGGCCGCTATGGCAATGGTTATAGACAGTTACAACAAAGGTTATAGGCAGTTTAAGTTATAGTTACAAGAGGACTTATAGTCATAGACAGATAAAGACTTGGCGATCATAGGAAATCCCCAAGATTGCCAAGGTAGGCATGGCGACCCTAGGTTCCCTGTGGTTGCCAACAGTAGGTTGGGCTAGAGCTCACTGAGACATTATGTCTCATCCCATTCCTTCTGGTGCAGGTTTACAAGTAAGTCAGAGGTTCGTGATGAAGTTCTTCACAGAGATGCTGGATGGATTACAGTTGCTCGTTGTGTACCAGCTCAGGAGCTTGATGGTTATAGTATGAGTAATGTTATAGTATTGGATATTTGTACAAACGAGTAAACTTGTATTCAATCTTTTGTGATGTAATATTGTTATTATTGAAATTTTTAAATGTATCCAGTATCAGTTTAATGCACATGCTAATATACTAGTTAAAGTTAGTATGGGTGTTACAATTGGTATCAGAGCAGGTCGATTCAGACCGTGCCATGGGTCATTTAAGATTCAATAAAAGTAGTGGAATCATTGGGTTCCGGATGTTGTTCTAAAGGTCACATCTAGTTGAGCCTGATCAACTCAGTCTAGTATATGACAGTTAGGACAAATATCCGAGAGCTGAATGTGACCAAGGAGGAAAGAAGTGTACGAAGGGTAAAGGTTAAGACGTCAGATTCTAAGACGATATTGGCCAAGTGTTTAATGTCAAAGGATGGTTCGCTAACAGTGAAGTAACTGAGCCAGTTAATGGCAAAGTTTCAGGAATTTGATAGGTATTAAAGAGGTATTTAAGAGTAAGGTCAAGTACCTTAACTAGTTGGACGTATCCTTGAGCGATGCTTTCTCCGGGGAGATGTGTAGAGTAAAGGATTATAGAATACTCCGAAGAATGATTTGGAATCCTAACGGGAACCGTAATTTGGAAAGTTAAAGTTAAGGGTCGATTAGAGTTTTAATTCCGGCTGCAGATGCAATGGATTGTGTTACCAAACCCAGCGACTTGGAATAAGGAATGAATAGTTAATTATTGAAAACTCCGGGCTTCCAGTGAGGATATAGTGTGTAAGGTGGAAGGACTTGCACACTTAAAACGGACGAGATTTAAATATCTGATAGGTAAGAGACTCATTTATGGATTAAGAGAGATAATGAACAGATGGAACAGGTTACTTTCTTTTATTTTGGGTCATCAAGATACTTGGTATGAGGAACGCGAGTTTAGCAACAAGTGAAGGAAACCCCGGTAAGGGTATGAAGTAAAGGTTGAATTTTATGTTGTCGGATTATAGCAGACCGCTTTCGAGGATTAAACAGGAATTAGCTAAGAACTATTGTGAGGCTCTGGCAACAGGAAGAACGTCACTTATATATAAGTTACAGTTAAAGTATGGTTGAAGTTAAGGAGTTCTATATTCTCTTTCGATGAGCTCCTTGCACACGTATTCGGGTAAGCCGACAAAGATCACACTATGTTGGTATATGTTAAGATGGTAGAAAATACATACCTTGGATCGTTCGAAACCATGAAGAGGGCAACGGTCGAGAAGTCAGATGGACTATTATTCAGATAACAGGATTAGAATGGAATTGTGATTACAGTAATAAGTTATAGGAAGGACCCAATGGAAAATGTTATGTATTGAAGCTTACAGATTTATTAATCGGGTATTCGAAGAGGTGTATCATGTATTTGAATTTACTGGAGAGCCGGAGAAAGTTGAGTTATATCCAGACGGATTGTTTTCGGAGAAACCCGAGGAGTAACCAAGAGTTATGTTAGAGTTTTGTGGACCTAAGTGTCTTGGAAAAAGGTTGTGGATGTGAGATTCTTACGGATAAGTATAGGATGAGACTCGATTCATTAATCGATTAAGTATATGAAAGACGAGAATTTCCGGAAGTCATAGAATGTTTCTAGAAGTTACCACAAGTAAATAATGTATGAACTTAAGTTGTTTTAATAGGATCATCATTGGGCTCGTATTCGTTGTCAAAGACTGTCTACAGGGTTCGGTGTATTTCGTGAAAGTAAGAATTTTGTTTATGTTCGAAAGGAAACGCAAAGTCAAGCGTCGGGCAATCAGTAAGTTTAACAGGTGGATTAAATCACAAGAGGAATTATAATGTAAGATAGCTATGTGTGGTAACTACAAAGTTATAAATTCAAAGGATTGGCCAATGAGATTTTATATGGTAATAGTGATCCCAAAGCAAATTGTTAAAATCAGAGTTGCGCAGCGGAGAAGTAATCCAATTATGAGTTAACAGACAAATCAAAGCTGAAGTTTAGGGAAAAGGATGTTTGTGAAGTCCTTGTCAGAGGAATTACAGGAAAGGCATTCAGAGATTAATTCTCAAGCTACAGAATATGTGTAAGTAGTGATGACTTGAACTTATCATTAGTTCTAACAGGAAATTTTAATAGATAAGTCGAGGAATGTTTCAGACCCCGCAACTCATGAGATAAAAGAATCAAAGCAGTTTGATAACTTTAAAGGATGTGTTTATAGCACGCAAATGAGGCCACATTTCATACGGTGATCTAGCTGTTTAGCTCAGTAACTAAAAGTTAACTTGAATAGTAGGTTTAACCAAAGAGGAATTATGCCGTGGCATACAGCTAATCCATATCGTACCCACGTTATGCTAGCATGTCGCATGTAACAGGCATGTAACAGGTTATGATTAGTATTATGTATACTGATCAGGCGTAGTTTATGCTACTTAGATAGTAGTGTAACATATTTTATAGTCGTGTGACATGTATCGGTAACCGTGGTACGCAGTCGGTAATGTTTTAGCAGGAAAGTCTAAGTTGAGAAGTTCAGAAATTTTTGAACTTAATGTTAACAGTTAAAGGAAGGAAATGTTTCACACCGATCAGAGGACTACTCATAGTTTACAGTAAAGGACTACGTGAATTGAAGTTATGAATTAAAGGATTCAGAGTTTAAGAGTGCTATTTTTGATAGCGAACAGAATAGAGTTTTCTTTTCGAAACGGAGAATGTCCTTGGACAAAATAAGTTATAACGCCAACGGAATGTAACCATAACTTACGTTATGGGATTATGAATGTTTAAAGGATAGAAGGATGAATTAAGAGTTAAGAGAGTGACCTTGGTTGACGTGGTTTGTCTCAAGTATAATTTTTTTTTTATTAAGTATGACGTCCCATTAGTTGGACAATGACAATGCGGCGTACTGTGTACCCGATAGGAGTGTACACGTACTCGATCATGTGTAGAAGCGATGTGCTATGGATAATATTATATGATGGTATGTGAGACGACTTATGCTACACGTCACTTGTACTAAACTTTCATAAGTTGAAATTATTGGTAAAGCAAGTATTAATTCCCATGAGTAAGGAATATCTTGATTGAAGTAAGATTGTTAGAATCATAGAAAGAAGAAAGCCCTAAGACCTTTAGCTACGTGTTATCGTTGATTAATTAAATGGAGCAGGAGTGGCTCATAAGATTTCTCGAGCTTTAAGGATTACTGCAGTGGGAATGTGAACAATGGTCATGGTTGTGATAATAGTTACATCAGGATTTCGGATAGAAAGGAATTTGTACCAAAAGTACAGCCACCTCCTTGAAATTGAATCGTGAAAGTACTTGCATTGGACTTTATTTCCGTTTGAGAATGTTTGATATTAGATGCTTTGCAGTGCAAGACTAGTCTATATGAAGAATGATACGAATGTAACAGTAACAGGTCGTCTTACGAGATGAAAGTTAAAAATAAAAGTTCTTTGAACTAAAAGTAATGTAATAGATCCCTCGGAAAGTTGGAATAATTGAAGAAAAACAGAATGACTCGACGACTTCAGGTTAATATGGATATGTTAGTTCAGATAACCATACGCCTTAACAGATAATAGTTATGTAATATACGTTAGACCTTTCGGCAGGAAAGAGATCGTCTTATGTTTTGTTTTACAGTGATGGGAATCATGGCTAAAGAACAAGTTTTAACCAATATGGTTTAATCGAGACGCGTGACTAATCTACATGACAAACATTAGAGTTGCCATGGAATTCCAATAAGCATAAAGAATTGGAAACTTTAATAGTAAAGAAAGAGGTAGAAAGAATTTATCCTTACAGGATCTCATAAGGATTATCTAAATTTCGAGGACGAAATTTCTTTTAAGGGGGGTAGAGTGTAATATCCCGCTCAGAAGCATCAGTTAAACGTGTTAGAAACTTCGTTTGCAAGCAATGGCAAGGTTGTAATTAAGAGGAGTGGCATAGTTGTAATTAAGGGCATTTGGGCATTTGGATAAATATGAAAATTGTTGAGTTTTCTACTCATTTTCTCACACTCCAAAAACAGAAAAAAATTGCTCTCTCCTTCTCTCTCTTTTCGTCCCTCTCACTCACTCATTCATAATCCATCTTCACTTCACCATCATCATCCCTTAACCTAGTAACTCCTCCCTAAACTTATGTGTGGCAAGCAAGCTTTTGTTGGTGAACTTTGGAGCAAGGAGAAGCTAGGAAAGCCAAGGAATAGAGGTTGTCTTGAGTAGAGATTTTGGAGCTTGGAGCTAGGGTTTGGATTCTAAACTTAGCAAGCATCTTTTGAGATTAAGGTAAGCTCTTAGAGGGTTTTAGAAACCCACTTTGTTTAAGCTTGAAAGTTATGTTATTAAGAGCTAATTTGATAGATTCATGCCTTAATCCCTTGTTGGTTTGTGAATACATGAATTACTATGTGATAACTTGATCATATGTCATGGAAAATCCATTCCCATAAGCTGTTTGATGATTGGGTATGTTTGGGTTAGCCAAGGAAGCAAAATTTTGTATGCTGCTGAAGCCAAAATTGTGCTCCGATTTATGGGCATCGAGCTACGATTTTATGTCCTGATTTTCAAGAAACTTTCGCATAAAATCGTGCTCTGATCCCTTGAAATCGTGCTACGATTTTCACGTTTTCCAGCTTCTTGTTTATGGGCTTTGGCTTGGAATTAAGGTAGGATGAGGGATAGGCATGGCCTTAGGAGATGTATACTTACACTCCTAAGTTATATAAACATATAGAGGGATTAGTAATGGGATTATCTCTTTGTAAGTGAAGTCCCTATAATTACTTAAGCATTGTGCAAGCTTAAGAGCAATGAGAATATGAGTGATGTTTCAATCATAGTTATAGGCATGTTTATCGTGTTGGTTCTCCAACAATCATAGGTGACTCATGAGAACGATGAGCCAAGAATCATAGGTTATATGTTATATGTCATAGAAATGTTATACGATCATAGTATTGGTTATATGATTATATGTCAAAGTTAAAGAATTAAAGAATTATTCAAAGATATTGGCGTGCTTGCACGTTTCACAGTCATAGGGCGTGTTCATCAGACTCCGGGATTCGCCGGATGGGACTTCTCCGAGAGGGTTGTCCACACGTTTCATAGGGAGTCCGGTGTTAGCCTGATATGATAGGAATTTCACCGGTTTATAGGGAGACGTATCTCGGGGTTGCTCCACCCGGGGTGCCCTCCGTAAAATGAACTCAGATAATTGTTTGTTCAACGCTAACAGCTAACATAAAACTGCTATCGAACTGTTTATATGTTTTATGTTTTACAGTTATAGTCAAAGTTACAGTTACAGTTATAGTCACAGGAAACATACAGTTATAGATATAGACAGTTATCAGAAAGTGATCCTAGGTCTTCCCCTCGATCACTAAGTCATAAATACAGACATGATCACAGTTAAGGATTTAGGCAATTATAGTTATAGTCATAGGCCGCTATGGCAATGGTTATAGACAGTTACAACAAAGGTTATAGGCAGTTTAAGTTATAGTTACAGGAGGACTTATAGTCATAGACAGATAAAGACTTGGCGATCATAGGAAATCCCCAAGATTGCCAAGGTAGGCATGGCGACCCTAGGTTCCCTGTGGTTGCCAACAGTAGGTTGGGCTAGAGCTCACTGAGACATTATGTCTCATCCCATTCCTTCTGGTGCAGGTTTACAGGTAAGTCAGAGGTTCGTGATGAAGTTCTTCACAGAGATGCTGGATGGCTTACAGTTGCTCGTTGTGTACCAGCTCAGGAGCTTGATGGTTATAGTATGAGTAATGTTATAGTATTGGATATTTGTACAAACGAGTAAACTTGTATTCAATCTTTTGTGATGTAATATTGTTATTATTGAAATTTTTAAATGTATCCAGTATCAGTTTAATGCACATGCTAATATACTAGTTAAAGTTATTATGGGTGTTACATTATGCTATTCATCAAAGGCAAGTACATAGCTCACGGCACGTGGAGCGCAAAGACGCCAAGGGTTAGAGGAACAAAATTCCCCAGTAAACACCCTTGACATCCAAACATGAAACAAGGCTGGATATCGATCATGCTCCCAAAATGATCCTTATATCCCCGTGAAGCCAAACCTTATTGACATTCCCCAGGGAGTCTCAACCCAAAACAAAGAGTCCAATCATCATTGGCAGACCAACACAAATCCCCAGGAAAAGCCCGACCTTGCTCGGCATCCAATCATAACTCCCAGCATTCAACATGCATCCCACATATCATGCATAGCATAATTCATGCATCATGTCAATTTCATTCACGCATGCATATTCAAAACATTCATACACATGCATTTCATAAATCATGTCATGCATCTTCCACGAGGATTCTCCAGTGAATATCACATATTCACCAGCATCCATCAACAGTTAAGTAAGTGTTCCCCAGTGAACCTCCTTCACAAACTGTCACCAATTCCCCCAGCGGGAATCTTTGATTGAGTCCATCATATCATGTTGCATTGCATATCATACTGCATAAGTTAACATGAAGCATAACATGCATCATACAATCATGTTTTCCGGTTCAAAACCGGGCACCTATTCAGGGTAAGACCATTTCAGTTTAGGAATCCACCTCTAGTGTAAGCGGCTAGATAAGATTACCTATCCTCACCGTTAGGAATCGACCTTCAGTGTTAGCGGCTGAATAAGGTTACCTATCTTAAGGTATCGACCTCTAGTGTAAGCGGCTAGATAAGATCACCTTCCTCAGTGTTCGACCTTCAGTGTTAGCGGCTGAATAAGATCACTTCACCGTTAGGAATCGACCTTCAGTGTTAGCGGCTGAATAAGGTTACCTATCTTAAGGTATCGACCTCTAGTGTAAGCGGCTAGATAAGATCACCTTCCTCAGTGTTCGACCTTCAGTGTTAGCGGCTGAATAAGATCACTTCACCGTTAGGAATCGACCTTCAGTGTAAGCGGCTGAATAAGGTTACCTATCTTAAGGTATCGACCTCTAGTGTAAGCGGCTAGATAAGATCACCTTTCTCAGTGTGTCGACCTCTAGTGTAAGCGGCTAGATAAGATCACACCCATCCTCAGGGATCTACCTCCAGTGTTAGCGGCTGGATACGATTACCTTCATCCCCAGTGGATCTACCTCCAGTGTTAGCGGCTGGATACGATCAACCTTTTCAAATCATTGCATTTGCATATTTTACTTTTACTACAAATTTTTTCCATTCCGCGAAGGACAAAATTCGGGTCCTTCTTTTACTTAATTGATCTTCGCAAAGAGTTCATGAGATGCCCTTGGCACTCACACACTCTATGCAAAGACACAATTAAGTAGGGGCAGCTGTAGTACCCCAATTTTGTCCTAAGCCTTTTAAAACAAAAATAAAAAAAAAATCAAAGAGGGGAAAAAAGTCAACAAAAGTCAACAAAAAAGTCAACATTTCAAAAATGATGACTTCGCACTGCGAATGTCACTTCGCACTGCGAAGTCTGCGATTTTTCTGCAGATTTTTGGTTTCTTTGATTTAATTCCAGGATTTGTTGCATATCATTTGCATATTTATTTTAATCAGCATTCATGGCTAATTGGGCCAACCAAAACCAGAAATGAGAGACTTGCCATTAATGCCAAGGTTGGAAGCTTTTTCTTCCAACCTAGCATGTGACAAGCAAGTGGGCTTGCCCTTGGGCAGCTCTTGTCCCTCCCAAGTGACCTGTTAACCACCCCAAGGTTGCCAGCCACCTGCTTGAAGTCTTTCTTCCTGCTTGCTCCCCAAAACCAGTCAAACCCAGCTGGATTTTTCACTTGCAAAAGTCATGAGTGCCTACCCTGTTTTGCAGCAGCTTTTCACCCCTCACACCAGCCATTTGTAGCCTTTTTCATCCCCCAATCTCTGCACATCACAGTGCACGTTTTTATTGATCAACCATTGAGATTGCAAGGATTGATCCCCAAGCTTTGCTAATTGCAATTCAGCCATGTTTCTCATCATTTCTATCCTAAAACCTTTGATTTTGTGGCTGAAATCAGTCAAAGACTTAACCCTTGGCACAAGGCAGAGTTGCCTCTATCCATTAGCATTAAATGCAAAGCCAAATAGCCTGAATTTAGCCCACAAATCAGCTAGGTCCTATGGATTTTCATCATTACTTGAGATTGCATTTTGGCCTATAAATAGAGATGCAAGGCAAGAGGAAATGCAGCATTGCATAGCATAAGATAGAGCAGTTAATACAGCATTCAAAGAGCAAAAGAAACACTACTCATTCCAACCAAACAACCAGAGAAAACCAATCAAACACAAAGCTTTGCACAAGTTCAAAGTTCATCACCAATATCAAAAACCTTTGTGAGAACCTTCAACCAATTCAAATCCACTGCAGCTGGAGCTTTGCTAAGGATCTCTGTAAGTTTCTAAGCTTTTGTTTTGCATTTTCAATTGTGCTTGCATAGCAATTTTGGTTCAAAACCACTTTGGTCAAAAAAACCCCTTTTGAATTTCAAAGAAATCCCAAGGTTTTCAAAATATCAAAACTGGTTTGTCCAACCTTTTTCATCCCAAAAACTCAAAGTTTTTCACTCTCCTAAAAGGTTCTGAGTGTGTTCAGAAGTTTTTTCTGAACAACAGTTCAGAAACAGCTTCTGAACTCAAAAATTCGCATTGTTCGCAGTGCGAAGTCATGGTCGCAGAGCGACCATGACAGCACTCAGAATCTGAGTTTAGGTGCCCAAATGGCCAATTTTTTGAGGTTCTAGCCCAAGAGCTAAGAACCTAGGAGTTTTTAAACTCATGTTTTTCAAACCAGTTCAAGGATTTTGCATAATATTTGGAAATTCGCAAGTTCGGGTAACACTTTGTGGATAACTTGCAAAACAAGTTATGTTCCCAATCTTTCAAAACAACTAGAGCAAACCAGCTATGTTCATCATTTTCAAATTAAAACTTGAACAATAAACATTGTTCATGATTTTCAAAACTCAAACATGAACATACGCCGAATTCGTTCGCTTTTCAAAACCGCTCACAAAATGAGCCGAACTTATGCGTTTTCTAACAAAATTGCTAAAATCCCTTCACTTTGGTTTCCAAACCAAATGTTTTGATATACTTTGGGATTTCTAAAAGAATTCTACCCAAAAACTTGAATGAAAAAGGGATGGTGTGACGTATGTCTCTCCATTGCCCCGATTGTACGAATGCGTGACGTATGTCTCGTCGTTCGGACAATCGTCATTCCATTTTCAAACGTATCCAACCATAACCAAACCAAATCTTGGCCCCTTGTGGTCAATCCGAACCTTTTGGTCCTCCGTGGCCACTAGATTCAACCCCTCGACTCGTTTGAGTCACTCGGTCAATGTTCGACTCGTCCGAGTCCATTGTACCCGTTCTTGATCCCAGTGGATCAATCGAACAATCCCTCGACTCGTTGGAGTCCCCTCGGTCAATGATTGACTCGTTTGAGTCCATTGCACCTCTTTTGGTCCCATAGCGACCAACTCAACCCCTTTTACCCAACGGACATGTTTTGCCCATTCTAGCGCGATTCGTAAACAAACGCTTAATAAGTCTCCCAAGCGCGAGCATACAAGCAAGACGCTTAATAAGTCTCCCAAGCGCGAGCATACAAGCTACGTTTTAATCGTAAGAATTCGGTTAAAACATCGTCCATTTAAAATTAACCAACACATGTACGTTTTTTCTACCAAAGAACTACGTACGCTTTGAATTCTCCGACTACCGGGAGATACGTAGGAGCAAGATCGACATCTTGTCAAGCGCAATAATAAAAACTTTCTTTTTTCTCTTTCGTTTGTTTTCATCTCTTTTCCCCCCTTTTAGTATATTTTCTTTTGACATAGATAAGCATGCGCACAAAACATTTAAAAACAATTTAAGCTTTAGCCAAATAGAAGGTTCCCGTTGAGTACAACGGACGTGAGGGGTGCTAATACCTTCCCCTTGCGTAACCGACTCCCGAACCTGACAATGGTTGCGATGACCAGTCCTTTTCCTCATCGTCAAGGGTTTTATTATCGTTTCCCTTTAAACAAAAAAAAACTTAAGGGTTTATCAACGTTCCCTTTACACAAAAACTTTGGTGGCGACTTCACAAAGGCCCTCCGAGCGTTCGAGGACGTCCTCGGAGGATTTGCGCGTTTTTTTAAACGAGGTGCGCACAATATTAGTATTGACTAATTGTAATATGCACAAATGGTTCTAGTGGTGCACCATGCAAGATTCTTTTTAACCATACGATTGGGCAGATCCGTTATATATAGTGGTAAAATGCTTACACAATCTATTTCCCTTTTTCTTTCACTTTAATATCTATTTCTCACGTTTACCAAAAGAATTCAAATCGTTTCCTTTGATGTGTCACTCATGCTCTCTTTATTTTGTTTAAATTCTAACAATATGTAAGTCACCCAAAAATAAGTTTGAAATTTTCTCTTTAATGTTAAAATGGGTGTTTTTAATGTTCAAAAAATAATTATAATGGGAGACCTTTGAGTGTAGGAGTTAGATTGAAAGTTGAGTAAAAAAAAGTAAAATGTGAATACAAAGAGTTTTTCTAACCATGTCTAAAATATTGGATCCATTAATTTCATATTTGAAATATAAATAGCAGTTGGTCTTGAGAGCAATGAGAGTTGAGATTTGCATTGGAGCAAAGAGGAGAAAATCTCTTTTTGAAAGATAAGGAGAAAATTGATGATGGGCCTTACATTTTGAGGCCCTAAAATATCTGAGGTACTTTGATGTAGCCAAGCTTGAACAAACATAAGGCCGACCATGACGATGGAGAGTGAACTAGTGTGAGGGAGAGTAAAAGTAGAAAGGAAGCAAATATGTTATATGATTTACACAAATTTTGTCATTCGATAAAAATGTGTGAAAATAATGTCCTACTACTAGGCATTTAACTTAGAGTTAATAACCAATATTTATGCAGGTTACCAATGTTGTGTCGGTATCGATTATTGATACATGTCGGACATCAGAGACGTCTGGAATAAAAAATATTTGTGTTGGAAACACCTATTGTTACCTACTCTGTTCTGGTTGTTTCAATCTTCTTACTAGCTTCATGTCAATCATTGTTACAAATATTTTTGTAAGTGGAGAAAAAAAGGAAGGAATTGAAAAAGACTTATTATACACAACGAATATTGGTAACAATAGAAGCCATTCACAAACAAAAAATTTCAATGACTAAAGGTACATATCCTTTTACAAAAGGATTTAATTCATATAAACAATCAACGTGTGTAGTTTTTACATTGGTAAACAATCATAATCGTTAGATCATTAGAAATATTAGATTATTGATCATAATTACTTCTAAAACGGCACACATAATTAGTTGTAATGTGTTGACAATTTAAATTTTTATACAGATATTGTACAAATCCAATGTTTCCTAAAATGTTGACACACTTTTACGGACAATAGTCAACTCCAAAGCTTCCTAAAATGTTCCACATTTTTAGCAGATAATCATAACACTGAGCACGGGCACACAACTTGATTTGATAAGACAGAGCGTGGATTTCTCAATACATTAAACATAATAATAACTGCACGAAATCATGGCACACATACGCCGTATGAACATGGTGGAACATTTGGTTCCACATCTTGCTGGTAGATTTGGTTTAGCAAAAATGCAGCCAACAAACAAATGTCAATAAACAAATATCCAACAATTTATTTATTTATTTTTTTGTTCATAAATAAGTTAATAAGTAGGTTAAATTATTGAAGAATGAAAATTATTCTCAATATAATTTTTTTGACTACTAATAAATATTTTTAGAAACTATAGTTTCATAAAATAGTAAGGTATTATAACTTACTTAACATAAGAAAAAAGTAGTCAACATAAAAAACAGTTAAGAAAATAATTAAGGTTTACACATTAATAAAGTCTAAATATTTCTTTTTGTGATATATTAGAATATTATTTCTTTGCCTATAAAGAAGTAGACGTTGTTTTAACATACAATTGAATTATCCATTTCATTGTTCATTGCAAACTAAGCTCTGTTATAATGGAAACTATTTTCAAGTTTGTGGTGTTAATTCTTGCTATTGCATGTTCGTTGGTTGGAAATGTACAAGGCTTACCACCTTGTTGCCCACATCCCGAAATAGAATGCCAACCAATTGAGTGTCCTAAACTTCCATGTTGCAAACCTCCATTGAGTAGTATCAATCCCTGAAACCTGTTAACTCTTCTATTATTAATAAAACAATCAAAATATATTTAAGAAAGGTTCATATCGTATGTAATACATGTAACACCCATACTAACGTTAACTAGTATATTAGCATGTGCGTTAAACTGATACTGGATACATTTAAATTTTCAATAATAATAATAAATACATCTGAATGAGTACATGTTGTCTCGTTAATACATTTATCCAAACATCATCTATAAGTACATAAACATATCCTGATAACCTTCTGAGCTTCTCCGCGATGAGCAACTGCACTCCATCCAGCATCTTCCTGAAGATCTTCATCTGAAAACCACGTGACTACCTGAAAACCTGCACCAGAAGGATAGGGATGAGACATTGTAACGACCCTATTTTCGTATGTTATATTTTTATATATTTTATTTTATGGATTTGCATTTAAAAATATTTTCTCGTAATCGATAAATAATTATTTAGCGCGAGCGTAAGTTCGTAATCGAGATTTTAAGGTTTTGGGCGAAATTGGGCCAAGAAGATGAATAGTATTGGGCTTTTGAGTTTATGATCAAGTGGATGAGATTTAGTGAGCTTGGATTGGATTGAAGGGCTAGGATTGGTCCTTGAGAGTTAGTAAGAATGGATGGCCAAGATTGAATTGAGTGGGTTATAAGATAATCACAAAGACTTTGTCATCACTATTCCTTATCTTTTGGGAGAAGCTGAAACGTGAAGGAGAAGGGAGAAGAGCTTGCGAACAGCTAGGGCAAGAGCAAGAGAGAAGAGAAAAGCTGGAGTTTGCTAAAGATTTCATCGATTCCGGGTAAGAGAGTTAGTATTCGTAATCGGGAGTGACTCGAGAAGGGGAGATTGTCGATATCTCCGTACCCAAACTTCTCCTCTCACTTTCTTTTGGTTTTGTGAAACTTTTCTTAAACAAAACTTGAGTTTGATGATTGTAGTATGTTTCTAGTAATGATTTTGTGGATTGATATTGTGTTTCCATGTATGTTTGGATGGAAGTTTTTATGATTAAAGTTGTTAATGATTATGATTATGCTTATTTGATGCTAAGTGATGTTGATGGTATGTTTAATTGAAGTTATATGATGTTTATCTATGTTGGGTATTCGAAAGTGTTGTTGTTGTTCAAGAAAAGCTTGCGTGAAACCCTAACAATGGTGGTTTTTGTTAAGGTCATTATGTTGTGTGAGTATGAGTTATATAATGCTTAGAATGGCTGTTAGGAATTAATAGAGGGTGTCTAAGGTTTTGAAAGTGGATTTGGACTTAGTAATATTAAAGACTAAGGTGTGGGTATTGATGAATATGTTTGAATGGATAAGTTATCAGAGTGTGTGGGTTTTCCTTTGAAACCCTTATGTGTTTGAGATTTTGGTGTGATTGCTTGGTTTTATTGAGATTGTTGAACATGGTTGAGTATATACATGTTGTGTCTTATGATCTGGCCATGAGAGCCTAGTGTTCGTGTTTGTTGTTGTTGTGATAATTATCAGAGAGCTGATAATTAGTGGTGTTGTTTGTGTTTTGTTGTTGTTGTGATATCTATCAGAGAGCTGATAATTAGTTGTGTTAGTAAGTATCATATATTTGCTAAGTGAATCATTATGCATTTCATTATTCGATGATATCCGGAGCGGGAATGAAATCCATGAGAGCGTGGTTATCAAGAGAGCTTGGTAAGGATATAAGTTTATCCGAATGAAATCCATGAGAGCGTGGTTATCAAGAGAGCTTGGTAAGGATATAAGTTTATCCGAATGAAATCCATGAGAGCGTGGTTATCAAGAGAGCTTGATAAGGATATAAGTTTATCCAAAATGATTTGGTACCACATGCATTAGAGAATGCATTTGAGGCATGCATCCTTTGTGACATTAGTGATAATTGTGATTGATGAGTTTTGTGGGAACTTATGTGTGCATAATGGTTGTTGAGTGATAATTGTTATTGATGAGTTTTGTGCTTGAAGAATTATGTGTGCATGGTAATTGATGATTGATAATTTCCATCTGTTTGACTTAATTGCTTAAAGTGTTGATATGTTTTGAGTACTTGTGATTAATGAATAAATGTTTGACGATAATTGATGATGCATGTGCGTGAGTTAGAATATGCATGATGGGTAAAGTGTAGGTACCCTACTTAGTATTGTGCTGTTTATATGATGTTGATTATGTTTTACTAACACTCTCTGTTTTGTGTTATGTGCTGGATCTTTGGGGATCCAGATTTTCAGGAAGACGAGCATATCGTCGAGGATTAGCTGTTGTCGTATAGAACCTGCGTAGTGGTGAGGGCATAGCTTAGCTATCCTTACTTTTTGTACTAGGTGTTGTACCCTAGTTAGAGTTTAGGGCTCTGATAGTTGTAACACCATTTTGGGTATCTGAACGTGTATGTATAAATTTGGCAAATGGTCTCTGTTGTAGATTTGGATGTTAATTTTTCTAATGCTGTTGGTCTGATTTCTTGCATAACTTTCTGCATAATTTTCTGCACAACTTTTCCGTATTTGAAACAATTGGCCTTGGGTGTAAACATGAAAGTTTTAGATAATTTTGTTAGCTTTCCAGTGGCTTTGGTTTGACGTGAAAATGACTTTTAGTTTTTGAGTTGTGATGAAAATACTCCAAGGAGGTCTTAGTGAAATTTTGCTGTGACAGCATTTTCTGTTTCATGTTTTGGTGTCTTTTTCGCACGTCTCCGTTTTAAATTGGTCTTTGGTATAAACATGTGAGATGTTGTAATGTGTTTTGAAAACGGAAAAGAATGATGCAATCGATTTTGTGAACATTGAGTTAGAAGGGGTATGAGCTGTTTGAGTTAGAAGGGGTATGAGCTGTTTGAGCCAGAAGGGGTATGAGCTGTTTGAGCATAGAAGGGGTATCCTGTCAGAAGGGGTATCGTCTCTGTTTTTCTGTTTGTTTTTCTTTTTCCGCTGCTGTTTGTGAATCAAATATATTTTGATCGGTTGATGTTTATGAAAATGCGTTTTCATTATGTTGTAACTTCCTATGTCCTTAACGTTTTTTTTTATTAAAGTTAATAATCGGCGGTTAAGGGTTAGGGTGTTACAATAGGTGGTATCAGAGCAGGTCGATCCATTGGATCAATTAGGTGTAGATTACACTTTGTGTAACATGTGTTAGGAGAACACTGTTTATACTGTTTGAGGAGACGAAGTGTATCCTCACTCGTGGTGCGTGGTGTTGGTTCAGGTTATGGCGCAAAAAGCATTTGCCGATGCGATGGAATTGATGGCGAATGCCATGGTTCAGAAGGCTGTGAGTAGGACGGCTGATAGAGCAGCACAGGAAGCCAAGACTAACTACTACAAGGCTGTGAATGAGAAGAGGAGGAGAGCCTTCGGAAGAGGAAAGCCTTATGATAACCGGGGAAAGAAGCCGGATGGAGGTGGAAGCAGTGGTGGTAAAACTGGAGGTGGTAAGAATTGTTTTAAGCGTGGACAGCTGGGACATCGTTTCTTTGAGTGCCCGAAGAATGATGGAAAATGTTTCAAGTGTGGTGATCCTAACCACAAAGCTGATCAGTGCAAGAAGGGTATTGTGTGCTTCAACTGCAAAGAAGCGGGTCACAAGAGCAACGTGTGTAAGAAGCCTAGAGCGGCTGGAGGAAAAGTGTTTGCTTTAGATGGTGGTGATGCGAAGGCTGACAACTTGATCAGAGGTACATGCTTTGTCAATAATACTCCTTTGTCTGCTATTATTGATACGGGTGCTACCCATTCGTTTATTTCTGTGGATTGCGTGAAGAGGTTGGGTCTTAGAGTAGAGAATATGATGGGACGCATGGTTATAGAAACGCCCGCGAGTGGTTCGGTATCGACTACTCTAGTCTGTGTTGACTGTTCAGTCACTATGTATGGACGACACTTTGGAATGGATTTAGTCTGCATTCCGTTGAGCGGAATAGACGTTATCTTTGGTATGAACTGGTTAGAATTTAATCGTGTTCATATCAACTGCGGTAAGAGGACGGTTATGTTTCCAAGACCGGAGCCAGAGTTGTGTTCGAAGCTTATGTGTTGTCGAGAAGTGGTAAGATCAGTGAAGGCTCAAGAGGACGTGTTTGCTATGTTTGCTTCGTTGAGAGTGGAAGAGAAGATTGAGGTTGATGCGTTGCCGGCGGTGCGTGATTTCACAGATGTTTTTCCAGATGACATTTTGGATTTACCACCCGGGAGAGAGGTTGAATTCGCAATTGACGTAGTACCTGGTACTAGTCCAATTTCGATGGCGCCGTATCGTATGTCAGCTGCAGAGCTTGAAAAGTTGAAAGAACAATTGGAAGGATTGTTAGAGAAAAAGTTTGTAAGACCGAGTGTATCGCCGTGGGGTGCGCCGGTTCTGTTGGTAAAGAAGAAAGATGGTAGTAGGCGTCTGTGCATTGACTATCGTCAGTTGGATAAGCAACTATCAAGAACAAGTATCCACTTCCGAGGATGGATGATTTGATGGATCAGTTAGTGGGAGCCTGTGTGTTCAGCAAGATTGATTTGAGATCGGGATATCACCAGATAAGAGTTAAGGCGGAGGATATACCGAAGACTGCATTCAGGACAAGGTATGGTCACTACGAGTACGCTGTTATGCCTTTTGGAGTTACTAATGCACCTGGAGTGTTTATGGAATATATGAATCGTATATTTCATTCCTTTTGGATCGATTCGTGGTGGTCTTCATAGACGATATTTTGGTATACTCGAAGACGGAAGAGGAACATGCCGAGCATTCGAGGATTGTGTTGGAGGTGTTGCGAGAGAAGAAGCTTTATGCAAAAATTTTCTAAGTGTGAATTTTGGTTGCATAAAGTTAGCTTTTTGGGTCACGTCATTTCAAGTGGTGGTATAGCAGTGGATCCTGCTAAGGTAGAGGCCGTGCAAGATTGGGGGACGCCGGAGTCTGTTACTGAGATCCGAAGTTTTCTTGGTTTGGCCGGTTACTATCGGAGGTTCATCGAAGGATTTTCAAAGTTGGCGTTGCCGTTGACACAGTTGACTAGGAAGAGTCAAGCTTTCATTTGGGATGACAAGTGTGAGCAGAGTTTCCAAGAGCTGAAGAGGAGGTTGACATCTGCACCTGTGCTAATTCTGCCAAATCCGAAGGAACCGTTCGTGGGTTTTTTTTTGTGATGCGTCGAAGATGGGTTTAGGTGGTGTGTTGATGCAGAAGGGACAAGTTGTTGCTTATGCATCAAGACAGCTGAAGATTCATGAGAGGAACTATCCCACGCATGATTTGGAGCTAGCTGCTGTTGTGTTTGTTCTCAAGATTTGGAGGCACTACTTGTATGGGTCAAGGTTCGAGGTTTTCAGCGATCACAAGAGTCTGATGTGAGATTTACGAAGCTTAAGACGCTCATCGAGCAAGGGAAAAAGGTAAACGTTGAGATCGATGAGAAAGGCGTGATGAGGTGTCAGGGAAGGTTATGTGTACCTGATGTGCCTGAGTTGAAGCGGATGATCTTGGAGGAAGGTCACAGAAGCAACTTAAGTATTCATCCTGGTGTTACTAAGATGTATCAAGATCTGAGGAAAATGTTTTGGTGGCAAGGGATGAAGAAAGAGATCGCCGAGTTTGTTTTCGCGTGTTTGACTTGTCAGAAGTCCAAGGTGGAGCATCAGAAGCTGTCGGGGCTATTGCAACCTATGTTTATTCCAGAATGGAAATGGGATAGTATTGCGATGGATTTTGTAAGCGGTTTGCCGAAGACGTCGAAAGGTAACAATATGATTTGGGTAGTTGTCGACAGGTTAACAAAGTCTGCTCATTTCATAGCTATCAAGACCGGTATGTTAGTACCGAAGTTGGCTGAGATCTACGTGGAGCAAATAGTAAGGTTGCATGGAGTCGTATCAGATCGAGATTCCCGTTTTACTTCAAGGTTTTGGAAGAGTTTGCAAGAGGCGTTGGGGACTAAGTTGAAGATGAGTTCTGTTTATCACCCGCAGACGGATGGTCAATCGGAGAGGACGATTCAATCATTGGAGGATTTATTAAGATCATGTATTTTGGAACAAGGAGTGAGTTGGGAAGCTTGCTTACCATTGATTGAGTTTACGTATAACAACAGTTTTCATTCGAGCATTAGTATGGCACCTTTTGAAGCGTTGTATGGGAGAAGATGTAGAACACCTTTGTGTTGGTTTGAATCGAGAGCAAGATGCGGGACTCCTATCCAGAGTTGTTTTCGGGTATTTTCGAGGGCGAAAATTCTTTTTAGGGGGGTAGAGTTGTAACGACCCTATTTTCGTATGTTATATTTTTATATATTTTATTTTATGGATTTGCATTTAAAAATATTTTCTCGTAATCGATAAATAATTATTTAGCGCGAGCGTAAGTTCGTAATCGAGATTTTAAGGTTTTGGGCGAAATTGGGCCAAGAAGATGAATAGTATTGGGCTTTTGAGTTTATGAGTAGTAATGATCAAGTGGATGAGATTTAGTGAGCTTGGATTGGATTGAAGGGCTAGGATTGGTCCTTGAGAGTTAGTAAGAATGGATGGCCAAGATTGAATTGAGTGGGTTATAAGATAATCACAAAGACTTTGTCATCACTATTCCTTATCTTTTGGGAAAAGCTGAAACGTGAAGGAGAAGGGAGAAGAGCTTGCGAACAGCTAGGGCAAGAGCAAGAGAGAAGAGAAAAGCTGGAGTTTGCTAGAGATTTCATCGATTCCGGGTAAGAGAGTTAGTATTCGTAATCGGGAGTGACTCGAGAAGGGGAGATTGTCGATATCTCCGTACCCAAACTTCTCCTCTCACTTTCTTTTGGTTTTGTGAAACTTTTCTTAAACAAAACTTGAGTTTGATGATTGTAGTATGTTTCTAGTAATGATTTTGTGGATTGATATTGTGTTTCCATGTATGTTTGGATGGAAGTTTTTATGATTAAAGTTGTTAATGATCATGATTATGCTTATTTGATGCTAAGTGATGTTGATGGTATGTTTAATTGAAGTTATATGATGTTTATCTATGTTGGGTATTCGAAAGTGTTGTTGTTGTTCAAGAAAAGCTTGCGTGAAACCCTAACAATGGTGGTTTTTGTTAAGGTCATTATGTTGTGTGAGTATGAGTTATATAATGCTTAGAATGGCTGTTAGGAATTAATAGAGGGTGTCTAAGGTTTTGAAAGTGGATTTGGACTTAGTAATATTAAAGACTAAGGTGTGGGTATTGATGAATATGTTTGAATGGATAAGTTATCAGAGTGTGTGGGTTTTCCTTTGAAACCCTTATGTGTTTGAGATTTTGGTGTGATTGCTTGGTTTTATTGACATTGTTGAACATGGTTGAGTATATACATGTTGTGTCTTATGATCTGGCCATGAGAGCCTAGTGTTCGTGTTTGTTGTTGTTGTGATAATTATCAGAGAGCTGATAATTAGTGGTGTTGTTTGTGTTTTGTTGTTGTTGTGATATCTATCAGAGAGCTGATAATTAGTTGTGTTAGTAAGTATCATATATTTGCTAAGTGAATCATTATGCATTTCATTATTCGATGATATTCGGAGCGGGAATGAAATCCATGAGAGCGTGGTTATCAAGAGAGCTTGGTAAGGATATAAGTTTATCCGAATGAAATCCATGAGAGCGTGGTTATCAAGAGAGCTTGGTAAGGATATAAGTTTATCCGAATGAAATCCATGAGAGCGTGGTTATCAAGAGAGCTTGATAAGGATATAAGTTTATCCAAAATGATTTGGTACCACATGCATTAGAGAATGCATTTGAGGCATGCATCCTTTGTGACATTAGTGATAATTGTGATTGATGAGTTTTGTGGGAACTTATGTGTGCATAATGGTTGTTGAGTGATAATTGTTATTGATGAGTTTTGTGCTTGAAGAATTATGTGTGCATGGTAATTGATGATTGATAATTTCCATCTGTTTGACTTAATTGCTTAAAGTGTTGATATGTTTTGAGTACTTGTGATTAATGAATAAATGTTTGACGATAATTGATGATGCATGTGCGTGAGTTAGAATATGCATGATGGGTAAAGTGTAGGTACCCTACTTAGTATTGTGCTGTTTATATGATGTTGATTATGTTTTACTAACACTCTCTGTTTTGTGTTATGTGCTGGATCTTTGGGGATCCAGATTTTCAGGAAGACGAGCATATCGTCGAGGATTAGCTGTTGTCGTATAGAACCTGCGTAGTGGTGAGGGCATAGCTTAGCTATCCTTACTTTTTGTACTAGGTGTTGTACCCTAGTTAGAGTTTAGGGCTCTGATAGTTGTAACACCATTTTGGGTATCTGAACGTGTATGTATAAATTTGGCAAATGGTCTCTGTTGTAGATTTGGATGTTAATTTTTCTAATGCTGTTGGTCTGATTTCTTGCATAACTTTCTGCATAATTTTCTGCACAACTTTTCCGTATTTGAAACAATTGGCCTTGGGTGTAAACATGAAAGTTTTAGATAATTTTGTTAGCTTTCCAGTGGCTTTGGTTTGACGTGAAAATGACTTTTAGTTTTTGAGTTGTGATGAAAATACTCCAAGGAGGTCTTAGTGAAATTTTGCTGTGACAGCATTTTCTGTTTCATGTTTTGGTGTCTTTTTCGCACGTCTCCGTTTTAAATTGGTCTTTGGTATAAACATGTGAGATGTTGTAATGTGTTTTGAAAACGGAAAAGAATGATGCAATCGATTTTGTGAACATTGAGTTAGAAGGGGTATGAGCTGTTTGAGTTAGAAGGGGTATGAGCTGTTTGAGCCAGAAGGGGTATGAGCTGTTTGAGCATAGAAGGGGTATCCTGTCAGAAGGGGTATCGTCTCTGTTTTTCTGTTTGTTTTTCTTTTTCCGCTGCTGTTTGTGAATCAAATATATTTTGATCGGTTGATGTTTATGAAAATGCGTTTTCATTATGTTGTAACTTCCTATGTCCTTAACGTTTTTTTTTATTAAAGTTAATAATCGGCGGTTAAGGGTTAGGGTGTTACAGACATAATGTCTCAGTGAGCTCCTACCCTACCTACTGTTGGCAACCACAGGGAACCTAGGGTCGCCGTGCCTACCTCAGCGATCTTGGGGATGCCTATGATCGCCAAGTCTTAACCTTACCCATAGGGGCTACCTGACTGTCCTGCTAAACTGTGTAGTCACAAACTGGACTACATCCTGCTAAACTAGTGATCAAGGGGAAACCTAGGATCACTGCCTGAGTCTGATACTGAATAGTCATGAGATCTAGACTATATCCTGATAACTGGGTGATCGAGGGGAATCCTAGGATCACCGCCTGATAACTGATACCTGAATCTGATACCTGTCTGATAACTATTCTCTGCCTGATAACATAATAATATAATTAACTGATACATGTCTTTATGTTAGCTGTTAGCGTTGAACAAACAATATTATCTGGGTTCATTTTACGGAATGCCCCCGGGTGGAGTAACCCCGAAGCACATTCCCCTGATAACCGGTGAAAATCCTATCATATCAGGCTAACACCGGACTCCTCTTGCCTAAGTGTGTGGTTATCCTCGCGGAAGATTCCTGCCCGTTCCATCTGGAACCCCCCGTCCTCTCTAACTGGTCGAGAGCACAGGAGACACACTGTAACTCTGTGTGGTTATCCTCACGGAAAGTTCCTGCCCGTTTCAGCAATGCTGAAACCCCCTGTTCTCTCTAACTGGTCGAGAGAACAGAAGACACAAAGTTTGTCCTGATTATTAATTATTATTCCTGTTGTATATAATATACATATTCTGATAATTAATTTAACTGATATGTGTATATCTGATACACCAACTGAATCTATGCATATCTGATGCATTCTTTAAATAAATTATTCTTATAATGCTTAACCTTTAAAAGGTTCCTTAATGCTCGTCTTATGTACTTGTGCGTAGTTCTATACTTTCTATAACTTAGGCTTAGTAATGCACTCTTAGGGAGACAACCTCCCAAACATAACTTGTAAACTTATGGTCTTAGGCCTATTGTTCTCTTAAGCCTTTGCTGATTATTAGCAACTTTCCATAGCTTAAATAACTTCTATTCTTGCATCTCTAATGCTTTGCCAATTCCTTACTCTTCCATTCCTTAAATGTTTAAACAACCTTTCGGATATGTCAAGGATGGTGTTTTTCATAGAAATTTAAGTTCTCTTTGAAAACGGTTACTAAAAGCCTCGCTGAACGCGTATACAGCACCCAGAACGAACCAGAACAGACATGTGCTGTCTGACTGATTTCGCTGAGCGACCCTGAGGCGAAGTGGAGGCGAAATGTAGCAGGGAAAAATGCTAGAAATCGCCGTAATCTCGCCCCGAGTTCGCCGGGCGAAAATGACAGTTCAGGACTGGTTCAAAACATGATTTTCCACCATTTTTGACATATCTAAACATACTCAAGCACTATAACAACATAAGGAATGGATTTCTAACATAAATTGATAGTTTAAAACATGGTTAATCAAGGAATTTAGCAAGCATATGAGATTAGGGTAAAATCTCTAATCTTAGCTCAAATCGTAAAATTACTCTTAAACTTACTCAATGGGTTCTAAAACCCTGTGGAGCTCACCTTAAACCTCCTATTGGTGCTTGCTATCTCTGACTCTCAAAGCCTTGGCTTCACTCTACTACTTTCTCTTGAATCTCCTTTGGTTCTCCTTGTTTCTTCCTTACCACTTCTTGCTCTAACTTTCCAAATACCCAGCTTGCTAGCACAATTCCTACTAGAGTTGGGATGGAGTTTGAATGAGTGAGGGGAAGAAGGATGAGGGCGTGTGGGTGTGGTACAAGGGGGAGAGAAATCTGAAAATGGAATGGCAAATGGAAGAGTGTAGAAAAATCTTTCTACTTCTTTCTTAAAAACATTCTCTCCTTTTCCTCTTATTTACCAACTTGCCATTGCCTATTATTATCCAATTGCCATGCTTGCTTAATGACTTCTAACACTAATAATCGATACTTATAAGCGGGATATTACACTTGTCATATAAATAAACCCATTAACTGACAGTTTACCAAACTGTCCCTTGCTTACAACATTTCTGACACATCGTCTCAATACTAATAATTGTTCGAGTCTTAGGCGGGATGTTACAATCTACCCCCCTTAAAGAAATTTCGTCCTCGAAATTTAGAATCCACTATCATACATGAATTAATCTCACATACTACTTCCTCTACTAACCAAAACTCCAATTCGTCTTGCTTATCGGAATCCCATGGTTTTCCAACTCCGAAGGTCGAAAATACTCGACATCCTTTTCCTTTTAACTGAAATGCTTGTGATGATTGGCATAACTCTTACGTAGTAGGATGTGAGGTTATCTGAACCATTATATCCATCGTATCCAATCTGGAGTTGTCCAGCTCTGACACTTGTACTAATTCTTATAAATACCTTCATAGTCCAGGTAATCTTACTTTGATGACATCACTTATCTTAAGAACTTAGAAATCATTATTCATTACTGGGAGTTTACTAATCTCCTATCCTTCTTGTCACTACTATTCTCGAATTCTGGCCGTAACATAAATATTTTCTATATTGGTAAATCCAAACCCATAGGAGTTTAGTCCGAGTGATGAGTAGTAATCATCTCACATAACACCACATGGTAGATTTCATAGCATATAATTTACATACATAATCGAACACGTGTACACTACTGATGGGTACACAATACATCATCTCATCCTTGTCCGACCGAAGGGACATCATTCCTAATCTTAACATATTGGAGACATTATCACATCAATTGGGAATCTTTCTTACTCTTAACTTATCTTGTAACATCCGGGATTTGCCTTTCAACTGGCTTGCCAGGTTTGCCCCGCCAATGTTACTCGTGTTTATTTCTTAAGTGTACAACAACCCATAACATAGATTATGGTTACATTCTCTCAGCATCGTAAACTTATTTTCTCATTCTGAACGTCGAGTCCAAGATCCTTGTTTTCAAAAGAAGCTCTACTTGATTGCTACCAAAATAGCACACTTTAAATCCTTAAATCAAAACTTGAACTTACGTAGCTCTTTACTGTAGACTACGAATGACCTGTAATCTGCATGAAAGTTCTTCTTCTTTTACTGGTGAACATTAAGTACAATAATTTTCGAACTTTTTTGCTAAGCTATGGTGATATCAACAAATCTGCTCTGGTAAAACCTTCATATTTAAACATTCCTGATTGCGTACCACTATTACCAAAACACGTCACATAACTGAAAATCTGTTACACTACTATCTGAGTAGTTTGAGTATTGCCTGTTAAGTATATATATACTAACATAACCTGATACATATGACATGTAGGCATAACGGGATACAACACGGATTAGACTCATATGTCACTGCCGTGTCACTTCTGACCAATGCTTTGATTTCAAATATTTATCGTCTTGTAAGTGCAATCTTTACAGATGCTGCCTCATGCTTACCCTTTTGATTAAACTTACCGTATTAGTGACGACTTTCCTTGCTCTAGTCTTATTGTGTTAGAAACATATTCTTCTCATTCTTATCGCAGAATCTTAGACTGCTTCGATTTCCATTTCTCTTAAGTCTCGAGGTTTGAAATATCCCTCGGCTTTACTTTTAAAAAATTTCTGCTAGTACTTATAACAAGTTCGAGTCGTCGCTGCTTACTGATATTCTGTGGTCCACCTAACACGGACTACACAAGCATCCTTGTTCTCTAATCTTCAGTTTAGAATTGTTTGTTAACTCATTCTGGAATTACTTTTCCGCTGCGCAACTCTGATCTAACAAAACACTTTGGAGTAGGAGTAATACACCATTATCCAATTCTCCGGCTGACTTGTTCCTTAATGACTTGTAGCTATCACAGCAGATTCATCTTACGTTCGTTGATTCTCTTGTGACTTAAACCACCTGTTTAACTTACTGATTGATCGTCATCTGACATTGTACTTCCTTCCGAATATAAACCATATATTCACTTACTTTCACGATAAAACGTCAGAACTTGTATACGGTCTCCAACGACTGTCAAGAGTTCAACAATGTTCCTATCAAATAGTTTATACTCTGGTTCTAACTTTACTTTCCATATCCTGAAGTCCGTAACCATCTCTTGGCCAGCTCTTTATATATAATCATTAAAACATTGCGCAAACCGACTGAAAGCTTGCTTAAGACAACTTAAGTTCACACACACAAACACTTGTGTCAACTTCTAAAACGACTTATGGTTTCTGGAGGTTCACATCTTTTACATATACTGAATCTACTGAGGGTTTGAGTCCCATTACTAATCGGTCTGTCTTTATCCATAAAAATTCATACCCATAATCTTTTCAAAACAATTACGGTCTCTATGGTTTTACCATACCTCTTAGGTTACCTCCGAATCCCTCCAGATAACTGATCTTGAGCTTTAAAACCTCATCATTACCTTTTTGTTTCATTCAACAACTCGTTACTGCATTCACAATTCAAATCTTAATCTTAGCACTTGAATAATTCTGCATATAGTGGAACAATCCGAAATCTATACCTTATTACCGTCCTCGGAGCTTATCAACACGAGGTGACCTCTTTAAGCTTCTAGAATAACTGTGGAAGAAAACTCATCAGTTGAAAACTTAAAACTCACTAGCATTAACCACAATCTTAACCTTTCGTATAATACAGTCTCAATATAATTTCTTGGCTAAAATTTCCGATTATCCTTCAAAGCTGGTCTACTATAATCTTATGTCATCTTGGACTTGCCTTCTTCATCCACTCAAGGAAATTCAACTTTATTCGTCCATCAGTTCACTAAATCCCAATGACTGACCATTTAATATACACCTTTCGTTGAATAAAATTTCAGTTAAGCTTAGCTTATTTCCATTCTTCTTACTAACAGAACACATATGAATATCTGATTCACGCCTCGACATGCAACGGGTCTTCTTATCAACACTTAACCATCCATCTTAGTTCTTAGGTTGCATACCAACTTCTTTTCTTAATTCTCAAATCTAGCATTTATGGTTCGGGAGATGCGGCTGATCTGCCGGGGTTAATCTTACTTGCGTTTCATGCTCAAAGACCACACTTGAGTGGTTAGCTTCATTGTCCAGATAATTCTCTTAATCCACAATTTATTCCCTTAACTGCCTGAACATTAAAAATCTCACCCGATTGGAGTTTGGTTCTCAGCACTCTATCTTTACCGATAATTCCTCATTTTGAGTCTCTAGGTTTGGTACCACAATTCCTTAACTCTGTACTCAATATTGACACTTAATCCACACTTCACTTCAACTTCTCGAACTGCGGTTCCCGTTAAGGTTCCACGTCATTCTTTAGAGTAGTCCATAACTTCTTAATCCGTAAGTCTTCCGCAGACGAGGTATCATCCTACGACGCGTCCAACAAGGTTGAGGTGCTTCACCTTATTCTTAAATATCCTTTATGTTTCTGAACTTGCCACTGACAGGCTTCGTTACTTATAGTCCATTCGGCATTAATACTTCTTCGCCAAATCCGTCTTAAAATTCTGTCACCTTAATCTTCGCCCTTCATACACTTCATTCCTCCTTGGTCACATTCAGCTCTCGGACATATACCCTAACTGCCATATACTAGATTGAGTTGATCAGGCTCAACTAGATGTGACATTTAGAACAACATCCGGAACCCAATGGTCCCACTACTTTTATTGAAACTTTAATGACCCAAGGCACGGTCTGAATCGACCTGCTCTGATACCAATTGTAACACCCATACTAACGTTAACTAGTATATTAGCATGTGCGTTAAACTGATACTGGATACATTTAAATTTTCAATAATAATAATAAATACATCTGAATGAGTACATGTTGTCTCGTTAATACATTTATCCAAACATCATCTATAAGTACATAAACATATCCTGATAACCTTCTGAGCTTCTCCGCGATGAGCAACTGCACTCCATCCAGCATCTTCCTGAAGATCTTCATCTGAAAACCACGTGACTACCTGAAAACCTGCACCAGAAGGATAGGGATGAGACATAATGTCTCAGTGAGCTCCTACCCTACCTACTGTTGGCAACCACAGGGAACCTAGGGTCGCCGTGCCTACCTCAGCGATCTTGGGGATGCCTATGATCGCCAAGTCTTAACCTTACCCATAGGGGCTACCTGACTGTCCTGCTAAACTGTGTAGTCACAAACTGGACTACATCCTGCTAAACTAGTGATCAAGGGGAAACCTAGGATCACTGCCTGAGTCTGATACTGAATAGTCATGAGATCTAGACTATATCCTGATAACTGGGTGATCGAGGGGAATCCTAGGATCACCGCCTGATAACTGATACCTGAATCTGATACCTGTCTGATAACTATTCTCTGCCTGATAACATAATAATATAATTAACTGATAAATGTCTTTATGTTAGCTGTTAGCGTTGAACAAACAATATTATCTGGGTTCATTTTACGGAATGCCCCCGGGTGGAGTAACCCCGAAGCACATTCCCCTGATAACCGGTGAAAATCCTATCATATCAGGCTAACACCGGACTCCTCTTGCCTAAGTGTGTGGTTATCCTCGCGGAAGATTCCTGCCCGTTCCATCTGGAAGCCCCCGTCCTCTCTAACTGGTCGAGAGCACAGGAGACACACTGTAACTCTGTGTGGTTATCCTCACGGAAAGTTCCTGCCCGTTTCAGCAATGCTGAAACCCCCTGTTCTCTCTAACTGGTCGAGAGAACAGAAGACACAAAGTTTGCCCTGATTATTAATTATTATTCCTCTTGTATATAATATACATATTCTGATAATTAATTTAACTGATATGTGTATATCTGATACACCAACTGAATCTATGCATATCTGATGCATTCTTTAAATAAATTATTCTTATAATGCTTAACCTTTAAAAGGTTCCTTAATGCTCGTCTTATGTACTTGTGCGTACTTCTATACTTTCTATAACTTAGGCTTACTAATGCACTCTTAGGGAGACAACCTCCCAAACATAACTTGTAAACTTATGGTCTTAGGCCTATTGTTCTCTTAAGCCTTTGCTGATTATTAGCAACTTTCCATAGCTTAAATAACTTCTATTCTTGCATCTCTAATGCTTTGCCAATTCCTTACTCTTCCATTCCTTAAATGTTTAAACAACCTTTCGGATATGTCAAGGATGGTGTTTTTCATAGAAATTTAAGTTCTCTTTGAAAACGGTTACTAAAAGCCTCGCCGAACGCGTATACAGCACCCAGAACGAACCAGAACAGACATGTGCTGTCTGCCTGATTTCGCTGAGCGACCCTGAGGCGAAGCGGAGGCGAAATGTAGCAGGGAAAAATGCTAGAAATCGCCGTAATCTCGCCCCGAGTTCGCCGGGCGAAAATGACAGTTCAGGACTTTCAAAACATGATTTTCCACCATTTTTGACATATCTAAACATACTCAAGCACTATAACAACATAAGGAATGGATTTCTAACATAAATTGATAGTTTAAAACATGGTTAATCAAGGAATTTAGCAAGCATATGAGATTAGGGTAAAATCTCTAATCTTAGCTCAAATCGTAACATTACTCTTAAACTTACTCAATGGGTTCTAAAACCCTGTGGAGCTCACCTTAAACCTCCTATTGGTGCTTGCTATCTCTGACTCTCAAAGCCTTGGATTCACTCTACTACTTTCTCTTGAATCTCCTTTGGTTCTCCTTGTTTCTTCCTTACCACTTCTTGCTCTAACTTTCCAAATACCCAGCTTGCTAGCACAATTCCTACTAGAGTTGGGATGGAGTTTGAATGAGTGAGGGGAAGAAGGATGAGGGCGTGTGGGTGTGGTACAAGGGGGAGAGAAATCTGAAAATGGAATGGCAAATGGAAGAGTGTAGAAAAATCTTTCTACTTCTTTCTTAAAAACATTCTCTCCTTTTCCTCTTATTTACCAACTTGCCATTGCCTATTATTATCCAATTGCCATGCTTGCTTAATGACTTCTAACACTAATAATCGATACTTATAAGCGGGATATTACACTTGTCATATAAATAAACCCATTAACTGACAGTTTACCAAACTGTCCCTTGCTTACAACATTTCTGACACATCGTCTCAATACTAATAATTGTTCGAGTCTTAGGCGGGATGTTACAATACATGTATGAACAAGATTTATTAATAAATTATAGTTTGAAGTTCTCTATTATCGTGTGTCTTCTAAAGTAGTTATTTTTGTGAATATTCACATATCTTTTTTATTTCTTACAAAATTCACATATCGTGATTATATTGAATTTTTTGTTTTAACTTGATATTCGTTTTGGTCTTATTAATTGACTATATGAGTAAATAACAAAGAGGTAAACTGCCCAATTTGCATTTGTTACTTGAACGGTTTTAGAGATAATTTTTTCCCTAAACATAAGCTATCTTTCAAGTTTCTAGATGAATATACTATTTGTGCGCTCTCGTTAAAAACGCGCAATCCTCCGAGACGTGTACGAACGCTCGGAAGGCTGTTGTGAAGTCGCCACCAAAGTTTTTGTTTAAAGGGAACGTTGATAAAGCCTTAAGTTTTTTATTTGAAGGGAAACGATAATAAAACCCTTGACGATGAGGAAAAGGACTGGTCATCGCAACCATTGTCGAGTTCGGGAGTCGATTACGCAAGGGGAAGATATTAGCACCCCTCACGTCCGTTGTACTCAACGGGAACCTCCTATTTAGCTAAAGCTTAAAATGTTTTTAAATGTTTTGCGTGCATGCTTGTCTATGTAAAAGGGAAAAAGAAAATATGATGAAAGGGGAAAAAGAAAATATGATGAAAGGGGAAAAAGAAAATATGATGAAAGGGGAAAAAGTTTGTTTTTTATTATTGTGCTTGACAAGATGACGATCTTGCTCCTACGTATCTCCAGGTAGTCGGAGAATTCAAAGCGTACGTAGTTCTTTGGTAGAAAAACGTATATGTTGGTTAATTTTAATGAACGATGTTTTGACCGTATTCTTGCGATTAAACGTAGCTTGTACGCGCATGGGAAGCTTAAGCGTATAGCTTGTATGCTCGCATATGGGAGGCTTTAGCGTTTGTTTGAAATCGCGCTTAGAATAGATAAAACATGTTCGCTGGGTAAAAGGGTTCGAATTGGTCGATCATTGACCGGAGTGACTCAAACGAGTCGAGAAAAGGTTCGGTTGATCCAACGGGATCAAGAACGGGTACAATGGACTCGAACGAGTCGAACATTGACCAAAGTGACTCAAACGAGTTGAGAAAAGGTTCGATTGAACCAACGGGATCAAGAACGGGTACAATGGACTCAATCGAGTCGAACATTGACCGAAGTGACTCAAACGAGTCGAGGAATTGAATCAAATGGCCACGGGGGACCAAAAGGTTCAAATTGACCACGAAGGGCCAAGAATTGGTTTGGTGTAGTCGGGTGCGTTGAAAATGGAACGACGATTGTCCGAACGACGAGACATACGTCACGCATTCGTTCAATCGGGGCAATGGAGAGACATACGTCAAACCATCCCTTTTTCATTCAAGTTTTGTTTGAATTTTTTAGAAATCCCAAGGTTTATCAAAACATTAAGTTTGGTATTCAAAATGGAAAGGATTCAACAAATTTGTGAAGAAACGCACAAGTTCGGCTCAATTTTGAAAATGGTTTTGAAAAGCGAACAAATTCGGCTTAAGCTCACGTTTGATTTGAAAATCATGAACAAAGTTCTTGTTCAAGTTTGGTTTTGAAAATGACGAACTTAGCTTATTGCTCAAGTTTGTTTTAGAAAGTTTGTGAGCGTAACTTGTTTTGCAAGTTATCCACAAAAAGTGACTCGAACTTGTGAATCCTTCAATTTTATGCAAAATCCTTGATATGGCTTGGATAAAATGAGTTTCAAACCTCTTAGGTTCTGAGTTCTTGGGCTAGAAACTCAAAAATTGGCTGTTTGGGAGCCTAAACTCAGATTCTGAGTTCTGTCATGGTCGCACTGCGACCATGGCTTCGCACTGCGAACAATGCGAAATTTTGAGTTCAGAAGCTGTTTCTGAACTGTTGTTCACAAACAACTTCTGAACAATCTCAGAACCTTTTAAGGGAGTGAAAAGCTTTGAGATTTAGCAATAAAAAGAGCTGGACAAATCAGTTTGAATGTTTTGCAAACCTTGGGATTTCTTTTGAAATTCAAAAGGGGTTTTTTAGAGCAAAAAGGATTTGAGCAAAATTAGGATGCAAGCACAATTATAAATGCAAGGTAAGGACTTAGAACACTTATAGAGATCCTAGCAAAGCTTGCTGCAAGGAAATGAAATGAACTTGGATAGTTGAAGTTCTTGCAAGGTTTTGAATGTTGTTGAACAAAAGCAATGAACTTGTGTAATGCTTTGTATTGGAATTGGTTTTTTGCTAGTGTTTAGTGCTGGTTTTTTGTGGTTGTTGTGAGTGAGTGTAAGTGTTTTTTCTAAGTTTCAAAAGTATGAGAAGTGCTAGTAACCTTATGCATTGTTTCCTATTTATAGGCCAAAACCAAATCAATTTTCATCATGAGAAATCCCCAAAATCCAGCTGATTTGTGGGCTAGGATCAGGCTAAATCACTTTGCATTTAATGCAAAAGTGAAGAGGTGACCTTGCCTTGCTGTAATAGTCAAGACTTAGCCAAATCCAGCCACTAATTCAATGGGTTTTGGATAGAAATGATAATGAAAACAGGGCTGGTTTGCAATTGGTTGTGCTTGGGGATTGATCCTTGCAATCTTGATGGTTAAGCAATAAAAACGTGCACTGTGATGTGCAGAGGTTGGGGGAAACAAAAGGCAACATGTGGGCTGGTGTGAGGAGGAAGAAAAGCTGCTGAAAAACATGGCAGCACTCATGGCTTTTTGCAAGTGAAAACCAGCTGGGTTTGACTGGTTTTGGGGGAGAAAGCAGGAAGAAAGTCCACAAGCTGGTGGCTGGCAACCTTAGGGTTAGTAGCAGGTCACTTGGGAGGGACAAGAGCTGCCCAAGGGCAAGCCAACTTGCTTGGCACATGCTAGGTTGGAAGAAAAAGCTTTTTTCCTTGGCATTAATGGCAAGTGATCCAATTCTGGCTTTGCTGTGCTCAAATAGCCATGAATGATGATAAAAACAATAATAAAAATGATGTGTAATAATAATAATTATAAAAATGAAATAAATCAAAGAGATTAAAAAATCTGCAAAAAATTCGCAGACTTCGCAGAGCGAAGGTGACTTTGCTCTGTGAAGTCCCCATTTCTGAAAATGTTGACTTTTTGTTGACTTTTTGTTGACTTTGACTTTTCTCTCTTTTTTTGTTTGAAAAGGTTTAGGACAAAATTAGGGTACAACAGCTGCCCCTACTTAATTGTGTCTTTGCATAGAGGATGTGAGTGCCAAGGGCATCTCATGAACTCTTTGCGAAGATCAATTAAGTAAAAGAAAAGACCCGAATTTTGTCCTTCGCGGTACAGAAAGATTGTGGTAAATAGAAAAAAGTAAATGCAGGGTAAAAGATCGTCACTTAAACATCCGAGACGTGTATGAACGCTCGAAAGGTTAGGTGATTGGATCCGGCAAAGGAAAAGATTGCCACCTAATTAGGTGATGTAACACCCATACTAACTGTAACTAGTATATTAGCATGTGCGTTAAACTGATACTGGATACATTTAAAAATTTCAATAATAATAATAATACATCACAAATGAATGAATACAAGTTTACTCATTTGTACAAATAATCCAATACTATTACAATACTTATACAATATCCATTAAGCTCCTGAGCTGGTACACAACGAGCAACCGTACTCCATCCAGTATCTCTGTGAAGATCACCATCACGAACCTCTGACTTACCTGTAAACCTGCACCAGAAGGAATGGGATGAGACATAATGTCTCAGTGAGCTCCAGCCTAACCAACTGTTGGCAACCGCAGGGAACCTAGGGTCGCCATGCCTACCTTGGCAATCTTGGGGATTTCCTATGATCGCCTAACTTTATCCACAAATGGTATATCTGTAACACCCATACTAAACTATCTAGAATATTTAGCATGTGTATTAATCTGATACTGGGTACATTAAAATTTTCAATAATAATAATACATACATCTGAATGAGTACAAGTTGACTCATTTATACAGTTATCCAAATATCGTAAAATACACTTTCATATACATACATACATACATATATATATGTATATATATATATATATATATATATATATATATATATATGATCTGACAACCTCCTGAGCTTGTCCACAACGAGCAACTGCACTCCATCCAGCGTCTTCTTGAAGAATATCATCATGAACATCTCTTGATAACCTGAAAACCTGCACTAGAAGGATTGGGGTGAGACATTACGTCTCAGTGAGCTCCAGCCCAACCTACTGTTGGCAACCACGGGGGTAACCTAGGGTCGCCGTGCCTACTCTCGGCAATCTTGGGGATACCTATGATCGCTGTCATTCTTTACTTATTTCGCGATCGAGGGGAAACCTAAGATCGCTTCTTGTCTCAAACATTTCTCATCATATGCTAACTTAACTTATCTTGTACTTAGTGATCAAGGGAAAATATCTTATGATAACTTCTGGTTCACTAGGAACTAATTGTCCTGTCTTCTCAATACATATATAAATAACTTATTCATTTCTCATAACTTAAGTTAGAAGTTAGCGTTGACCAATCAATAATTATCTGAGTTCATTTTACGGAGTGCATCCGGGTGGAGTAACCCCGAAGTACATCTCCCTTCTTACCGGTGAAAATTCCTATCATATCAGGCTAACACCGGACTCCTCTTGTCGTCGTGCGGTCATCCTTGCGGAATAACTCGTCCCACTAGCGTGAACCTCCTGTGTCCCACTAGCGTGAACAACAGAAGACACGACTTAATAATCTTAACTTACGCGTATACCTCTCGTGTCCCACTAGCGTGAACGACAGAAGACACGATTAAATATGTTTTAACTTATGCATGAACCTTTAGTGTCCCACTAGCGTGAACGACGAAAGTCACGACTTAGTATTCTTCCTTAATAGTCTTTACCTTTGCGTGTACCATTCGTGTCCCACTAGCGTGAACGACGAAGGCCACGGCTTAATATCTTAATGATTCTTGAATACTTAACCTATAAAGGTTCTTGACTTGATCATTGGATCATTCTTATTCTCGTAAATTCTTAACCTTTGTACTTGAAAGTACTTCTAATAATTGCTATAAGCTTTGCATACTTAATGCGTTTCTTAAGGGAACTAATCTCCCAATACATAACCTATGAGTATAGGATCATAGGCTTATCGTTATTATAAGCCACTACCTAGTTGCTAGAACATTCGCATATCCGTCTTATGCTCTTGTTGGTGTTTCTTCTCTCTACTATACTTTGTGCATAAAAATGCAACACTTAGGGAGAACATTCTCCCTATGCTTAACATATGAACCTATTCCTCATGCTATATAATTATACATTCTCTAAAGATAGGTCTTCTAATGCTTATTAGCAATACTTAACCATTACATGTTGTTCCTTGAGTCTGAAGCAGTATTAGATAGCCGAAACGGTGCAAGAATTGATGAAAAACAACATGGTTCTGCCCACTGTCAAAATCGTGACACGATTTGGAAATCGTGTCACGATTTCCTACCCAGAAATCGTGTTGGTTCCTGCCTATAAAATCGTGACACGGTTGTGAAATCGTGACACGATTTTACCTGCAGTTAGACAGCATAGGGCAAGTTTAAAATGTGATTTCCACCATTTTGGCTCATCCAATCATGCCCAAACATCATATAGCTTTAAGGGATAAATTCTAATGCATATCAACAGGTTACAACATGTAATGATCAAGGATTACTCACAACATAAAATTAGGGTACTAAAATTCATAACTTTGCTTAAATACTAAATACTCATGAAACTCAACAAAGTGGGTTATATAACCCCTAGGGAGCTCACCTTAACTTCAAATGGTGCTGATTAAGCTCTGAAAACCAAAGCCCTAACTTGCTCCAATCTAACTCTTCTCTTGATACTTTCTTGTTCTTCTTTCCTTTCTCTTGTTCTAAGCTTCCAACCAAGCTTGCTTTGCAAGATTTCTTACTAGATTTGAATGAAGTTTGGATGGATGTTGGTAAGGTGAGGGAGGGCGTGTGAGATTGAGGGAAGGAGGGAGAGGGGCTGGTTTTGGAAGAGTGTGGAAGAATAGAGAAAGATGGTAAGAATGAATATCTTACCTCTTATTTCAATAATCCTCTCTTTTGAAATAATTACCGTAAAGCCATTGCCACTAATTACAAAATTGCCATTGCTTATGAATTAAACTTCTACACTGATATCAGTCGTGCCTAAGTGGGATATTACAATCTACCCCCCTTAAAGAAATTTCGTCCTCGAAATTTAGAATTCCCTTGAAATCATATATAAATATATATATATACCTTTCATATCTCTTTCTCTACTGGCTAATTCTTTACTCAACTTGCTTATCAGGATCACATGGTTTTCCAACTCCATAGGTCGAAAATACTCGACAATCTTTTCCTTAAACGGAAGGCTTGATGTTTATTACATAACTCTTACGAAAAAGGATATGTGGTTGTCTGAACCATCTTACTCAATTCACTTGACTATGTTCCTTGTTCGACTCACTTCTTACAATTCCAACTTAAGGTTACTAAACCTCAAATACTTTACTGGATAATCTTATCCTCCTTGAATACTAATTCCAATGAATTCTTATCTTTATCTTTCGTCCCATACGACAACATCTTACTCATAGACATATATCGTACCTTTCCGTATAGTATCATTCTTATACCGAACATCTGATATGGTGTACTCACATGCAAATGCAAGGATCATTCCAACTTCATTATTATCATAAGTACAAGAAGGAGTTTCACCTCTAGCACCTGCTCCTTTCTTCCTGACATCACGATGTGCTACTTATCACAATCGCAATCATTACCTTCACTATGAAAATCTTAAAGATTTGCGGAATTCTTACAGATTACTCCTGTTCCGCTCCAATTGGTCTACGACGTCTCTTATCTTAATAACTTAGAAATCATTCTTCTTTACTAGAAGTTTGATGATCTCCCACAATTTATGTCACAACTTATTCTTGTGTTCTAGCCGTAGGGTAAATATTTCCTACACCGATAATCCCAAACTCATAGGGGTTTAATTCAAATGATGGGTGGTATAAGTCGTCTCACATATTATCATATAATATAATTCATAGCACTTAATCTTTACATACATGATTGACTACGTGTACTCTGCTAACGGGTACATAGTACATCACATCATCCTTGTCCGACTAACGGGATATCATTCTTGATCTAATCATATTTGAGACACTACCACATCATCTGAGAATCTTTTTCTTTTACTCTTAACTCACTTTGTAACATCCGGGATTTGCCTTTCAACTGGCTTGCCAGGTTTGCCCCGCCAATGTTACTCGTATTTATTTCTTGTGTATAAAAAAACTCATAAATTATTGTTACATTCTATCGGTGTTAAAACTTATTTCGTTCAAAGACACCCTTCGTTTTCGAAAACAAGACTCTATTCTGGTCGCTACTCAAACGGCACACTTAATCTCATCAATTCTTTAATCCTTTATTTACTTTCTGGACGTCAAATTTAAAATCCTTGACTATTCTTAACTAATACACGTTCGGTATCACAAACCTGGTACATACGGCATGTTATTATAACGTGGTTACAATGTGGAATAACTTACATGCCACCGCATTGTCGTTTCTGACCAATGCTTCAAACTCACCAATTTCATCTTACGAGTGCAACCTGCACTGCTGCTATATCATGCTCAATTCGCTTTAGACTAAACTTATTCTTCAAGTATACTTGATATTACTGAGCTAAAAATAGTTAAACTACCATTTTAGGAATAACTTCCCATGTTTCAAACTTAATGCGCTAGAATCACTTCCTTCTTATTCCTTATCATATATTCTTAAACTATTTCGATATTCCATTTCTCATAGGTTCGAGGTATTCCTCAACTTAACTTCCGCTGCGCAACTCTGATTCTTAGCAACTCTAGTTAGATTTGGAACAATACACGACTACTGCCAAATAAAATTTCCCTGACTAATCTTCTTACTCTATCATGTTGTAGTTTCTATAATCAAAACCACCTGACGTTACTGTTCCTCTTATATCTTAAACCATCTGCTTAACTTACGGATTGATAATCACCTGACTTTGTGTTTCCATTCGGACTTAAACCATATACTAACTTTCGAGATAATAAGCCAAAACCAGTAAACGGTTTTCAGCAACTATTACGAGCCTAACTATGCTCCTATCAAACAGCTTATACTTTGGTTCTAACTTTACTCTCCATATCCTGAATTCTGTAATCATCTCTTGGTCAGTTTAGCATATATATAAACATTGTAGAAACCCTACTAAAAGTATACCTGGAGCAACTTAAATTTCATACTTAAATCACTTGTGTCAACTTCCAAAACAACTTATGACTTCTGGAGATTCACATCTTCGCACACTGAATCCACTGAGGATTAAAATCCCATTACTAATCGTTTCATCTTTATCCGTAAGGATTTCATACTCATAATTTTTTCCGAAACAACTTCAGACTCCATTACTCTATCATGCCCCCTTAAGTTACCCCTTCGGGTTTCTACGGAACAATTCGTCCTGAAAGATTCAAACTCGATTCTTAACATCTGAGTAATTCTACATATAGTTGAACAACCAGAAGTCTATACTTTATTACCGCCCTCAGAACTTATCCACGCGGGGTGATCTCTTTCAGCTTCTAGAATATTCATGGAAGAAAACTCTTCGGTTAAAACATATAACGCCTTTACACTAATCACAATCTTAACATTTCATATAAAGGACGATCTTCCATATAATAAATATCATATAATTTTCTCGGCTAAGATTCCGATTATCCTTCAAAACTGGTCTACTATGACCTTGTATTGACGTAAGCTTGTATTCTTACCCAATCAAAGAAGTCCGACTTGTTCGTCCATCAGTTCACTAAATTCCAATAACTTATTATTCAATATCCATCTTAGTTCTTAGGTTGCATACCATCTGTTCTTCTTAACCACAAATCTGGTTCAGGTGACGTGGCTGATCTGATGGGGTTAAACTTACTTGCGATTCATACTCAATGACCACACTTGAGTGGTTAGTTTCATCTGTCCAAGTAATTCACTTAATCCATAATTAATTCTCTTAATTGTCCGAACATTAAAATCTCATCCGATTCAAGTTCGATTCTTCACCACTCAATCTTTGCTGAGAATCAGAGGTTTCAGAAACAGACCGATAATTCCTCATTTCATTTCTCTAGGTTTGGTACTGCTGTTCTTCGACTCTGTACTCAGAATTGTTACTTAGTCCACACTTCACTTTCACTTCTCAAACTGCGGTTCCCGTCAAGGTTCCACGCCATTCCCTAGAGCATTCCATGATTCCTTAATCCTTATGTCTTCCGCAGACGAGGCATCGTCCAACGATGCGTCCATCTGGGTTGAGATGCTTCACCTCACTGTAAAATATCCCTTATGTCTCTGAGACGTTGCCACTATCAGGCTTCGTTACTTTACAGTTTGATGGCCACCATTTGGCATGAATACTTCTTCGCCAATTCCGTCTTAAAGTTCTGTCACCTTAATCCTCGCCCTTCATACACTTCATTCCTCCTTGGTCACGTTCAGCTCTCAGACATTTATCCTAACTGTCATATACTAGATTGAGTTAATCAGGCTCAACTAGATGTGACCTTTAGAACAATATCCGGAACCCAATGGTCCCACTACTTTTATTGAATCTTTAATGACCCAAGGCACGGTCTGAATCGACCTGCTCTGATACCAATTGTAACACCCATACTAAACTATCTAGAATATTTAGCATGTGTGTTAATCTGATACTGGGTACATTAAAATTTTCAATAATAATAATACATACATCTGAATGAGTACAAGTTGACTCATTTATACAGTTATCCAAATATCGTAAAATACACTTTCATATACATACATATACATATATATATATATATATATATATATATGATCTGACAACCTCCTGAGCTTGTCCACAACGAGCAACTGCACTCCATCCAGCGTCTTCTTGAAGAATATCATCATGAACATCTCTTGATAACCTGAAAACCTGCACCAGAAGGATTGGGGTGAGATATTACGTCTCAGTGAGCTCCAGCCCAACCTACTGTTGGCAACCATGGGGGTAACCTAGGGTCGCCGTGCCTACTCTCGGCAATCTTGGGGATACCTATGATCGCCATCATTCTTTACTTATTTCGAGATCAAGGGGAAACCTAAGATCGCTTCTTGTCTCAAACATTTCTCATCATATGCTAACTTAACTTATCTTGTACTTAGTGATCAAGGGAAAATATCTTATGATCACTTCTGGTTCACTAGGAACTAATTGTCCTGTCTTCTCAATACATATATAAATAACTTATTCATTTCTCATAATTTAAGTTAGAAGTTAGCGTTGAACAATCAATAATTATCTGAGTTCATTTTACGGAGTGCATCCGGGTTGAGTAACCCCGAAGTACATCTCCCTTCTAACCGGTGAAAATTCCTATCATATCAGGCTAACACCGACTCCTCTTGTCGTCGTGCGGTCATCCTTGCGGAATAACTCGTCCCACTAGCGTGAACCTCCTGTGTCCCACTAGCGTGAACAACAGAAGACACGACTTAATAATCTTAACTTACGCGTATACCTCCCATGTCCCACTAGCGTGAACGACAGAAGACGCGATTAAATATGTTTTAACTTATGCATGAACCTTTCGTGTCCCACTAGCGTGAACGACGAAAGTCACGACTTAGTATTCTTCCTTAATAGTCTTTACCTTTGCATGTACCATTCGTGTCCCACTAGCGTGAACGACGAAGGCCACGGCTTAATATCTTAATGATTCTTGAATACTTAACCTATAAAGGTTCTTGACTTGATCATTGGATCATTCTTATTCTCATAAATTCTTAACCTTTGTACTTGAAAGTATTTCTAATAATTGCTATAAGCTTTGCATACTTAATACGTTTCTTAAGGGAACTAATCTCCCAATACATAACCTATGAGTATAGGATCATAGGCTTATCGTTATCATAAGCCACTACTTAGTTGCTAGAACATTCGCATATTCGTCTTATGCTCTTGTTGGTGTTTCTTCTCTCTACTATACTTTGTGCATAAAAATGCAACACTTAGGGAAAACATTCTCCCTATGCTTAAAATATGAACCTATTCCTCATGCTATATAATTATACATTCTCTAAGGATAGGTCTTCTAATGCTTATTAGCAATACTTAACCATTACATGTTGTTCCTTGAGTCTGAAGCAGTATTAGATAGCCGAAACGGTGCAAGAATTGATGAAAAACAACATGGTTCTGCCCACTGTCAAAATCGTGACACGATTTGGAAATCGTGTCACAATTTCCTACCCAGAAATCGTGTTGGTTCCTGCCTATAAAATCGTGACACGGTTGTGAAATCGTGACACAATTTTACCTGCAGTTAGACAGCATAGGGCAAGTTTAAAATGTGATTTCCACCATTTTGGCTCATCCAATCATGCCCAAACATCATATAGCTTTAAGGGATAAATTCTAATGCATATCAATAGGTTACAACATGTAATGATCAAGGATTACTCACAACATAAAATTAGGGTACTAAAATTCATAACTTTGCTCAAATACTAAATACTCATGAAACTCAACAAAGTGGGTTCTATAACCCCTAGGGAGCTCACCTTAACTTCAAATGGTGCTGATTAAGCTCTAAAAACCAAAGCCCTAACTTGCTCCAATCTAACTCTTCTCTTGATACTTTCTTGTTCTTCTTTCCTTTCTCTTGTTCTAAGCTTCCAACCAAGCTTGCTTTGCAAGATTTCTTACTAGATTTGAATGAAGTTTGGATGGATGTTGGTAAGGTGAGGGAGGGCGTGTGAGATTGAGGGAAGGAGGGAGAGGGGCTGGTTTTGGAAGAGTGTGGAAGAATAGAGAAAGATGGTAAGAATGAATATCTTACCTCTTATTTCAATAATCCTCTCTTTTGAAATAATTACCGTAAAGCCATTGCCACTAATTACAAAATTGCCATTGCTTATGAATTAAACTTCTACACTGATATCAGTCGTGCCTAAGCGGGATATTACAATATCTTTGCCTATAACTATGAATCTATCAGTAGCTATATCTCTAACTATAACTATAACTGTAAACAACCTTTAACTGTAACTGTAACCTATCTGTAACTGTAATTTCTGCCTGTAACTATAACTTAGTGATCGAGGGGAAACCTAGGACCACTTTCTGTTAACGGTCTATAACTATAACTGTAACTTCCTGTAACTATATCTGTAACTGTAACTTTAACTATAACTATAAAACATAAAACAAATAAAGATGTTTTAGGTGTTTTATGTTAGCTGTTAGCGTTGAACAAACATTATTATCTGAGTTCATTTTACGGAGTGCGGCCCGGGTGGAGTAACCCCGAGGTACATCTCCCTATAAACCGGTGAAATTCCTATCATATCAGGCTAACACCAGACTCCCTATAAAACGTGTGGACAACCCTCTCGGAGAAGTCCCATCCGGCGAATCCCGGAGTCTGCTGAACACGCCCTGTAACTGTAACTGTAAAACATGTGAGCACGCCATTATCTTTGATCTTTAATTCTTTAACTTTAACCATATAAATATGCATAACTGTTACTGTAAACAAATGATAACAATCCTGTAACACTCAACCTATAACTTGTGAATCTTGGATTATTGTTCTCATAAGCCACCTATAATTGTTGGAGAACCAACACTATAATCTTATCTGTAACTATGATTGTGGAAACATTCCTATAACCCTTGTATTCGAAACTGAATACATCTATAATCTCTTATACCTAAAGTAGGTTCTTGACTTAGCAAAGTCGTCTGCATTTCCTAAGAGTTATCAACTCACAAGCAAGGGATCAATCCATTAAATCCTTGCACTCTTACTATAATTCTTGTTTTCCTATCAAAGGATTCGACACATCGTTGTCATGTGCCGCTATTAGGGTTTACCTAATCATATAACCATTGTTCTTGCATTTTCCATGCCTTGCGTATTCCTTGCTCCTATAATCTTTCAACTATTGGAAGCCTTTTTGGATGGGTGAAAATGGTGGATAATGTTTCTAAATGTTTCTGGAGAAAACGGAAGTGAAAAACCATGCCTACGCGCACCAGAATGCCCAAAACAGCAAAGCTGTCAAGTGCTGTCCTGTTGCTGTCGCTATAGCCACGGCCTTTCGCTACAACGACTGTAGGTAAAAGTCTGAAAAATAGGCTGGTCGCTTGTAGCGACGGCTGGTCGCTTGAAGCGACCGTAGGCGGAAGTCCAAAGCTGTCTGGTCGCTGTAGCGACGGCTGGTCGCTATAGCGACCATGACAGTTCAAAACTTGATAAAAATCATGTTTTTCAACAATTTTTCTCAATCCAAGTTACCCAAGCATCCCAAACATGCCAGGAATGATTTTCTATTACAAAATGATAGTTTTAAACTTATATGAGCAAGAAATTAGCAAGTATAGAGAATTAGGGTAAAACTATAAAATTTAGCATATGAAGAGATTCACTATAATCTCTCAAAGAGGGGTTCTAAAACCCCTAGGGAGCTCACCTCAAACTGGATTGGTGCTGGTTTAGCTTGCTTTCCAACTTTCTCAAAACCCTAGCTCATAACCTTTCCTTTCTTCTTGCTTCCTCAACTTCTTTTCTTGCTTTAAATCTCCCCAAACTAGCTTGTTTGCTTGTGATCCAAGAGTTGTGGAAGAAAATTGATGGATGATGGCAAGGAAGGGGAAAAGGCGTGTGCCTAGAGAGAGAGGGAGAGGAGTTATGGACTTAGAGAGAGAAGTGGAAGAAGAAAAGTGAGGAAAATATCTTAGTTCCTCTTTTTAAATAATTCTTCCTTCCAAAATTACAACACTGCCATTGCGTTCGTTTAATTCCTGTGATACTGATAAAAGTCACATTTAAGCGGGATATTACAGGTGATCTGATCTGGAAGGTAAAAAATGGTCGCCACCTAATTAGGTGATCTGATCTCCGAGACGTGTATGAACTCTCGAAAGGTAAAATGATCGTCACCTAAATAGGTGATCTGACCGGACAAAGATAAAGGATCGTCACCTAATCAGGTGGCCTTAATCTGACAAAGATGAAGGATCGTCACCTAAACAGGTGGCCTTAATCTGGAAAAGATAAAGGATCGTCACCTAAATAGGTGGCCTTAATCTGGAAAAGATAAAGGATCGTCACCTAATCAAGTGGCCTTAATCTTTAAAAGATAAAGGATCGTCACCTAATCAGGTGGCCTTAATCTTGAAAAGATAAAGGATCGTCACCTAAATAGGTGGCCTTAATCTCCGAGACGTGTATGAACGCTCGCAAGGTAAAAAGATTGTCACTTAAACAGGTGATTTCAATCTGACATGATCGTCACCTAATCAGGTGATCGGATCTGACAAAGTCGTCGCCTGAATAGGTGCTTAGACTTATCTGGGGAAATAGGACATACCGCTATGGGGATAGTGTAATCGTCTCTAGGCATGGCTAGTCCTTAGATTGTCGAAAAGGGAAACATGATCGTATGATGCATGACATGCTTCATGTTGTCTTATGCAATATGTTATGCAATATGGTATGATATGAGGTAGACTCAATCTGAAATTTGTTTGGGAAAACTCAGCTTGGGCATCCTAATGGCCCTGAGTAAGTCACTTGGGGATATGATAAATTGGGAAGAAAACCGCTGGGGTTATTCTAGGAGAACTTACTGAGGAAGCTCTGGAATGGGTTCACTGGGGAACGCTAGAGATGATTGATGGATGTTGGTGAATATGTGATATTCACTGGAGAATCCTAGTTGAGAATGCATGACATGAATATGAGATGCATGTGTTATGATTTGGATATGCATGTATGAATGAGTTTGATATGATGCATGTATTATGATATGCAGACGTCATGGTGGACGCTGGAAATTATGATTGGGTGCCGAGCAAAGTCGGGCTTTGGGTGAATCTGTATTTGGATGTGGGTAGATGCCAAGCATGGTTGGGATTTTACTGGGGATTTGTGTTTGTAAATGCCAATGATGATTGGGCTTTTGGGGTTGAGATTCCCTGGGGAATGCCAATAAAATTTGGGCTTCATTGGATATAAGGATCATTTTGGAAGCATGATCGATATCCAGCCTGGGTTGATGAAAGGGATGTTTGGGGAATTCTGCTCCTCCAACCCTTGGGATCTTTGCGCTTCACGTGCCGTGAGCTACGCACTTGCTTTTGCTGAAGAGCATGAGTCTTAAGATGACTGACTAAATTGTTTCAAGCTCTGAATCTTTTGGTGCCATATTGGGGATCACCGCAATCCTTTCGACATTTACGAAAATTCAAATAAAACAACATTTGTTTTTTTTTTTCATGTTTCAATGCATTTTTATCATGAATAAAACAAAATTTTATGCGCTAATGAGAACACAAAAATAATAAAAAGGAATTTTATTTGTAACACCCACACTAACTTTAACTAGTATATTAGCATGTGCGTTAAATTGATACTGGATACATTTAAAAATTTCAATAATAATATTACATCACAAATGAATGAATACAAGTATACTCGTTTATACAAATAATCCAATACTATTACAAATACTTATACAATGTCCGTTAAGCTCCTGAGCTGATACACAACGAGCAACTGCACTCCATCCAGCATCTCTATGAAGAACTTCATCACTAACCTCTGACATGCCTGCAAACCTGCACCAGAAGGAAAGGGATGAGACATAATGTCTCAGTGAGCTCCAGCCCAACCAACTGTTGGCAACCACAGGGAACCTAGGGTTGTTGGTATAAGCCCTAGAGGCCAATAGTTTATGTCAAACTTTTATATGTATCATGACTTTTATTATTGAATAAAATATGGCGTTCTTTATTACACTTGTTATAAGATAAATAAAGTCCCTAGAATAGTTAGTTCATGTGATGGAATATTAAGTGTGACTTAATCATGAGATTACATCAACAGAAAGAACACTATTCTTAAATGTATCCGTAGTCAAGCTTTAATATGAATTGGGATAATATTAAAGCATGGAGACTATTATGTATGTAGACTGATGACCACATCTCATGGGTCATGAATATGAGATATTAAGTCTATACATAGGTATAAGTATTAGGAGTAATATTTATACTGGATTGACCCATCGTGAGAATACTACATAGTATGTTATGAAATCGTCATAAGTTATTCTCACAATGATAATAGTGTATATCACTCTTAGACCTGAAACCACTATGATCCCTAGATGTGGACTCAAGTGTTTTATTGCCATTCAAACGTTGTCTGTAACAAGATGACTATAACGTTGGTTAATGGGCACTTGACGAATCATGCTGAGGGACATGAGTGTCCCAGATGGGATTTGTCCCTCCTCATAACAGGAGATATATCTTTAGGCCTCTTGATGGAATATGACTGGAAAAATGCATGGCCATGCCGAATTAAGTCAATATGAGATATTGGACTTATTCGTTGTTCAGTATATTTCGGGATCAAGAAATATAGATATTGAACTAAACAAGGGTGACGTAATCTATGCCTTGTGTTCAATAAAGATATTAGGACAAAGGAGTAATCGTACACATAGATATTATCATGGAAAAGGTTTCGTCAGATCACTTGACATTCTTGTCACTTGGGTAGCAGTGATGTGTTGCTAGATACCGCTCACTGTTTATAATATTAAATATAGGATTTAATATTATTGCCAACGTTACAAGAACCTATAGGGTCACACACAAAAGAACGGTAAAAAGGAGAAATATAAGTAAGACTTATATGATGGGGTACGTTTAGCAATAGGCGCTAATTAGTTAGCGGAAGCTGATGGGCTAATGGGCTTTTGAAGCTCAAGCTGATTTTGTGCAGCAAGGAGTTCTATAAATAGAAGCTCTAGTGCTGAAATCAGTTAGTGCTTTTTCGTGTAACCCTAAAGGCTAAAACCGAGTTCCCCACTTCTCTCCCTAACCTCTGATCGCTTGGCTAGCACCGGGAACCAGAGGAAGCCGTTCGTGTGGACGAGTAGAGGCTTTGCTTACTTGCTCAGCTGTGATCAAAGAAACAGTTTCTGCACTAAGAGGTAACAATTCTATCACTGATTCATGTGATATTCGTAATGATCCAAGGAAAGGAAATCAATTTTTTTAAACTTCCGCTGCACTTGTATGTCGATTTCCCTTCAGTGGTATCAGAGCCAATTACGAAACCATGAATCGGATTGTTTTGTTTACTGCTTTATGTTTTAATTGGATTAAACATAATCGAATACAATTAAATAATAAAGACGAATTAAAATTGGCAAGGCATCACGTTTCCGTGCATGGCTTTTCGGTTTGTTTGAAGCTTCGGAACCGTATCAGGTGAAGCATCAATATATCGATTATCCATATCGACGGAGATGTGTTGCTCGATCACATACGCACATAATTGAATCGTATCACTTTTCTGTGCATGGCTTTTCGAATTGTTTGAAGCTTCGGAACCGTTTTCTGGTGAAGCATCAATATTTTCGATTATACATATCGACAGAAATATGATTGATAAATTCTGTGTAACAGAAGTATATGTGATATACTCGTGATGATCGTTCACTAAATCAAGTCAGATGATATTTGTTCATATTGGATGATTGTAAACTGGAGCTTCGGAACCGTATCAGGTGAAGCATTCTAAGTTCGATCACCATATTGGATAAACAATTAGAGTACTTTGATTGGTGTGATCATACTGTTACAACGGGGTTCATAACGCCGCAAGTGTTGTGCCGTCATGATTAGGGTTACGAAAAGGCTGAAACCTGGTTCAGAATCGTGACACGATTAGAGAATCGTGACACGATTTTGTGCCCAGCAAATTGTTTGCTTCTGCCTATAAAATCGTGACACGATGCCAGAATCGTGACACGATTCTTTCAGCACCAGAATTCAAAGTGAATCGTTCATATTGAATTAGCTTCCGGGGCGCTGCCCCGGAAGCCCCGCAAGGGGCGCTGCCCCCTTGACCCCTGTCCGCTGGCGGAACCCCCGACTAATCTGCGTAGTGTGATCAATCGCCGAGTTTTAATTTAATTTATTTAATTATGAAGTGATTAATAATAATAAAAGGTGTTTTATTGTTGTTGTGTGAATGATTATGGCCTTAGTCTTATTATTTCTTTTATTTTGGATTTTGAAATACGGCCTGCGTGTCGTGCCTCTCTCTTGAATTCTATATGTACATTCTCTTCTCATCCAATCCCTCGTATGTAAAACGAGTTTCTTTATATGTAATGTAATTAGAATACAAGGAGTTAATAGGACCATTGACGTTGGATTAGCCCTAGAAGTCCAGCTTGGAGAAGCAAGGTCGTTTCTAGGATTAGTTTAGATTCTTTCATTGGCTTGAGAGAATCATAGCGTTAGGAGGCCATAATCATGTCACTTTTATTTTGTATAATTGTTATGCTTGCTTGAATGATTGGAGTGCGAATATATATGATATATAAGCCGTGGTGAGGTGAGATCAAACTAAATAAAATCCTTCAAAGTGATATATTAAGTTTAATGCTTTCCAAAAGAATAACACCCTTCAAGACTAATATCGAATGTGTGGGTTCTGCCTTAGCGAAGCACATGTTCTATGTTTGTAAGTCGCGGTGCGGTAATTTCATTTACCCGATTGTTATTCTATTGGGTCTAACTTAACTAAATTAATTTTAATATGATTAGAATAAATTTAGAAGCAAGAATTGGGAAATATCTATATGATAGATCAGAGTAAGAGTTACTCGCCCAATTGATTTGAAAGTTGTATAAGATACAATTGGAAATGTTCCTACCTAAATAGCTGAGTTTTGGGTGATCAGCCCTAGCTGACTCAAAACAAGGTGAAATAAGGATTTCAACCCGCTAGAAAATCTTCCAACGGGATTTTCCGAATTAAATGTTTGAAGGTCATTTGATTTGAGTAAAATAGTGGGAGCGTATTTAATTGAAGGCCAAATTAAATATGTTATTTTCATGATACTTATTTTGTATATTTTAATTTGTAGATGGCAAATAACACTTCAAACAACATTTTGCGATCAATCCTTGAGAAGGATAAGCTGAATGAAACAAATTTTTTAGACTGGCACCGAAACTTGAGGATTGTCCTCACACATGAGAAAAAGCTGTATGTGCTTGATGAACCTGTTCCTGAAGAGGCACCAGCTGCAAATGCTCCCAGGGCTGAGAGAGATGCTTATAGTAAGCATGTCAATGATGCCGTGGAAGTCGCTTGCATCATGCTTGCAACTATGACCTCTGAGCTTCAGAAGCAACACGAGAACATGGCTGCGTTCGATATGATCGAACACCTTAAGACTCTTTATGAAGAGCAAGCTAGGCATGAAAGGTATGATGTCTCCAAGGCCCTTTTTGGAACTAAGCTGTCAGAAGGAAGTCCTGTAGGACCTCATGTACTCAAGATGATTGGGTACGTTGAGAACCTCGCGCGATTGGGTTTACCCCTTGAGCAGGAACTTGCTATTGATCTTATCTTGCAATCGTTGCCGGAAAGCTTTAGCCACTTTGTCATGAATTTCCTAATGAATGACATGGACAAAACTCTTCCACAGCTTGCAGCAATGTTAAGAACTGCTGAAAAGAACATGAAGGGAAAGGGTAAGACCATCTTGATGGTTAATAATGGAAAGGTCAAAAAGCATAATAAGAAGCCTAAAAGGTCTAAGGGAAATGGCAAAGGCAAAGCAGTTGCTAAGCCATCAACCAAAGCCTTGAAGCCTACTGGAGGTGTGGCTAAGGAGGGCAAGTGCTTCTACTGCGGTAAGACCGGGCACTGGAAGCGCAACAGCCCAAAATATCTGGAAGATAAAAAGAATGGAACGGTTGCTTCCACTTCTTCAGGTATTTTTGTTATAGAAATTAACATGTCTACTTCTACATCATGGGTATTAGATACTGGATGTGGTTCTCATATTTGTACTGATGTGCAGGGGTTGAGAACGAGTAGAACATTGGCAAAAGGGGAGGTCGATCTACGAGTTGGCAATGGCGCAAAGGTTGCTGCTTTAGCTGTTGGAACTTATGAATTGACTTTACCTAGTGGTCTCTTAATACAGTTAGAGAACTGTTATTTTGTACCTGCAATTAGCAGGAATATTATTTCCGTTTCTTGTTTGGACAAGTCCGGTTTTTGTTTTACAATAAAAGACAAGTGTTGTTCTATTTATTTGAATAATATTCACTATGCTAATGCCATTATGAGTAATGGACTTTATATTCTTGATCTTGATATGTCAATCTATAACATAAATACGAAAAGGATGAAACCTAATGAGTTGAATCCAACTTATCTTTGGCATTGTCGTTTAGGCCATATAAACGAAAATCGCATTTCCAAACTCCATAAAGATGGAATTTTGGACTCTTTTGATTTAGAATCATATGAGACATGTCGATCTTGTTTATTGGGAAAGATGACAAAGACCCCATTCACCGGAACAGGTGAAAGGTCCAGTGATCTTTTGGGACTCATACATACTGATGTATGTGGACCACTAAACACACCTGCTAGAGGAGGGTTTTATTACTTCATTACATTCACTGATGATTTTAGTAGATTTGGATATGTGTATCTAATGAAACATAAATCTGAATCATTTACTTTCTTCAAAGAATTTCAAAATGAAGTAGAAAACCAACTTGGCAAGAAAATCAAAATGCTTCGATCTGATCGAGGTGGCGAATATTTGAGCCAAGAGTTTGACGATCATCTAAAAGAGTGTGGGATCTTATCCCAGCTCACACCTCCTGGAACACCACAATGGAATGGTGTTTCCGAAAGGAGAAATCGAACCTTGTTAGACATGGTCCGATCTATGATGAGTCATGCTGATCTTCCAAACTCCTTTTGGGGACACGCCTTATTAACTGCAGCTTACACACTTAACCAAGTTCCATCCAAAGCGATTGAAAAGACACCATATGAGATATGGAGTGGTCGAAAACCCAATGTGAAACATTTAAAGATTTGGGGTTGTGAAGTTTATGTGAAACGACTAATGTCCACTAAACTTGAACAAAGATCTGACAAATGTTTCTTTGTGGGATATCCTAAAGAAACTAAAGGATACTACTTTTACAAACCATCTGAGGGCAAAGTGTTTGTCGCTAGAGATGGAGTATTCCTTGAGAAGGAATTTGTTTCCAAAGAAATTACTGGGAAAAAGGTAGATCTTGAAGAAGTTCAAGACCCACAAAGTAGTACGCCAATGGAGGAACAAGAGCAGGATACACAAGCTGTTGTGACAGAAAATCCTACTCGAATAACACAAGAACCACGTAGGTCAAATAGGATACGTCAAGAACCTGAGAGATATGGGTATCTCATATCAGAAGAATGTGACGTATTGCTCATGGATCAAGATGAGCCTATGACTTATCAAGAGGCCATTACTGGTCCTGAATCTGAGAAGTGGCTTGAAGCCATGAAATCTGAAATGGATTCCATGTACACAAATCAAGTTTGGAACTTGGTTGAAGCACCTAAAGGAATTAATCCTATAGGATGCAAGTGGGTTTTCAAAAAGAAAACTGACATGGACGGAAAGGTTAACACCTACAAAGCGCGGTTGGTTGCTAAAGGCTTCAAACAAATTCATGGTGTAGACTATGATGAAACCTTTTCACCAGTGGCAATGATTAAATCCATTCGGATCTTACTTGCTATCGCTGCATACCATGATTATGAAATCTGGCAGATGGATGTTAAGACTGCTTTCCTTAATGGAAATCTCCTTGAGGATGTGTACATGACACAACCTGAAGGATTTGGCATTCCTAATAACATCCAAAAGGTATGCAAATTGCAGCGATCAATCTATGGATTGAAGCAAGCTTCCAGAAGTTGGAATCTTCGTTTTGATGAAACTGTACAACAGTATGGATTCATTAAAAATGAAGATGAACCTTGTGTTTACAAGAAGGTTAGTGGGAGCATAGTCTCATTTCTGGTATTATATGTGGATGACATATTGCTTATCGGAAATGACATCCCTACACTACAAGAAATTAAATCTTGGTTAGGGAAATGCTTTTCTATGAAAGACTTAGGTGAAGCTTCCTACATATTAGGAATCAGGATCTATAGAGATAGATCACAAAGATTGCTTGGCTTAAGTCAGGGTACATACATTGACAAAGTCTTGAGACGTTTCAATATGTATGAGTCCAAGAAAGGACTTGTACCTATGTCATCAGGTATAAGTTTGTCAAAAGCACAATCCCCTTCAACTGTTGAAGAAATGGATCGAATGATCAATGTTCCATATGCATCCGCAATTGGATCTATCATGTATGCTATGTTATGTACTCGACCAGATGTCTCGTATGCTTTAAGTGCTACTAGCAGATACCAGTCTAATCCAGGTAACAGTCATTGGGTTGCTGTTAAGAACATCCTTAAGTACTTGAGAAGAACTAAGGATACTTTCTTGATCTATGGAGGTCAAGAAGAGCTCTCTGTAATTGGTTACACAGATGCTAGTTTTCAGACAGATCATGATGATTTCAAATCGCAATCTGGATACGTGTTTTGCTTAAATGGCGGTGCTGTTAGCTGGAAAAGTTCAAAGCAGGAAACAGTCGCTGATTCTACAACTGAGGCCGAGTATATTGCTGCATCTAATGCCGCAAAAGAGGCTGTTTGGATCAAGAAATTCATCTCTGATCTTGGTATAGTTCCAAGCATTGTGGATCCCATTGAATTGTTATGTGATAACAATGGAGCAATCGCACAAGCTAAAGAACCTAGATCTCACCAAAGATCCAAACACATACTTAGGCGCTATCATCTCATTCGAGAAATTATAGATAGAGGAGATGTGAAAATATGCAGAGTACCAACATCAGACAATGTTGCTGATCCACTGACTAAAGCTCTAACTCAGCAGAAGCATGATGGTCATACTAGATCTATGGGTATTAGGTCTATGCCTGATTGGCTCTAGTGCTAGTGGGAGATTGTTGGTATAAGCCCTAGAGGCCAATAGTTTATGTCAAACTTTTATATGTATCATGACTTTTATTATTGAATAAAATATGGCGTTCTTTATTACACTTGTTATAAGATAAATAAAGTCCCTAGAATAGTTAGTTCATGTGATGGAATATTAAGTGTGACTTAATCATGAGATTACATCAACAGAAAGAACACTATTCTTAAATGTATCCGTAGTCAAGCTTTAATATGAATTGGGATAATATTAAAGCATGGAGACTATTATGTATGTAGACTGATGACCACATCTCATGGGTCATGAATATGAGATATTAAGTCTATACATAGGTATAAGTATTAGGAGTAATATTTATACTGGATTGACCCATCGTGAGAATACTACATAGTATGTTATGAAATCGTCATAAGTTATTCTCACAATGATAATAGTGTATATCACTCTTAGACCTGAAACCACTATGATCCCTAGATGTGGACTCAAGTGTTTTATTGCCATTCAAACGTTGTCTGTAACAAGATGACTATAACGTTGGTTAATGGGCACTTGACGAATCATGCTGAGGGACATGAGTGTCCCAGATGGGATTTGTCCCTCCTCATAACAGGAGATATATCTTTAGGCCTCTTGATGGAATATGACTGGAAAAATGCATGGCCATGCCGAATTAAGTCAATATGAGATATTGGACTTATTCGTTGTTCAGTATATTTCGGGATCAAGAAATATAGATATTGAACTAAACAAGGGTGACGTAATCTATGCCTTGTGTTCAATAAAGATATTAGGACAAAGGAGTAATCATACACATAGATATTATCATGGAAAAGGTTTCGTCAGATCACTTGACATTCTTGTCACTTGGGTAGCAGTGATGTGTTGCTAGATACCGCTCACTGTTTATAATATTAAATATAGGATTTAATATTATTGCCAACGTTACAAGAACCTATAGGGTCACACACAAAAGAACGGTAAAAAGGAGAAATATAAGTAAGACTTATATGATGGGGTACGTTTAGAAATAGGCGCTAATTAGTTAGCGGAAGCTGATGGGCTAATGGGCTTTTGAAGCTCAAGCTGATTTTGTGCAGCAAGGAGTTCTATAAATAGAAGCTCTAGTGCTGAAATCAGTTAGTGCTTTTTCGTGTAACCCTAAAGGCTAAAACCGAGTTCCCCACTTCTCTCCCTAACCTCTGATCGCTTGGCTAGCACCGGGAACCAGAGGAAGCCGTTCGTGTGGACGAGTAGAGGCTTTGCTTACTTGCTCAGCTGTGATCAAAGAAACAGTTTCTGCACTAAGAGGTAACAATTCTATCACTGATTCATGTGATATTCGTAATGATCCAAGGAAAGGAAATCAATTTTTTTAAACTTCCGCTGCACTTGTATGTCGATTTCCCTTCAAGGGTCGCCATGCCTACCTTGGCAATCTTGGGGATTTCCTATGATCGCCAAGTCTTGTATCTGCCTACGACTATAAGTCCTCCTGTAACTATAACTTAAACTGCCTATAACCTTTGCTGTAACTGTCTATAATCATAACTGTAATCTGCCTATAACTTTAACTTAGTGATCGAGGGGAAAACCTAGGATCACTTTCTGATAACTGTCTATAACTATAACTGTGAGTTTCCTGTGACTATAACTGTAACTGTAACTTTGACTATAACTATAAAACATAAAACATATAAACAGTTCTATAGCAGTTTTATGTTAGCTGTTAGCGTTGAACAAACAATTAATCTGAGTTCATTTTACGGAGGGCAGCCCGGGTGGAGCAACCCCGAGATACGTCTCTCTATAAACCAGTGAAATTCCTATCATATCAGGCTAACACCGGACTCCCTATAAAACGTGTGGACAACCCTCTCGGAGAAGTCCCATCCGGCGAATCCCGAAGTCTGATGAACACGCCCTGTAACTGTAAAACGTGCAAGCACGCCATTATCTTTAATCTTTAATTCTTTAACTATAACATATGAACATATAATCTGTTACTGTAATCGTATAACAATCCTATAACGTATAACCTATAACCTGTGATTCTTGGCTTATCGTTCTCATAAGCCACCTATAACTGTCGGAAAACCAACACTTTGATCTTATCTGTAACTTTGATTACCGAAGCATTCCTATCATCCTCATATTCTAATTTGAATACATCTATAATCTTATTCACCTAATATAGGTTCTCAACTTATCCAAGTCATATGCTTTTCCTAAGAGTTATCAACTCACAAGCAAGGGATCAATCTATTAAATCCTTGCACTCATACTATAATTCTTGTTGTCCTATCAAGGATTCGACATATCGTTGTCATATGCCGCTATTAGGGTTCACACATTCATATAACTTTAGTTCTTACATTTCCCAAGCCTTGCCAAATCCTTGCTCCTACACTTTCACAACCTTTGGAGACCTTTAGAATGAGTTAAAATGGTGGTTAAAGTTTCTAAAAAGTATTAGGAGAAAACATTTGCAAAAAGCCATGCCCGCGCGCTCCAGAACCCCCAGAACAGCTCAACTAGGTTGTGCTGTTCTGGCTTGGTCGCTACAAGCGCGGGTAGGCAGGGAAAAATCCTGCCTGGTCGCTACAAGCGACAGCTCGTCGCTACAGCGACCATGACAGCACAGTCATGTGTAAAAATGCATTTTTCCACCATTTTTGCTCAATCCAAGTTACCCAAGCATCCCAAACATGCTAGGGATGATTTTCTATACAAATTGATAGTTTAAAACATGCATGAGCAAGGAATTAACAAGTATAGGAATTTAGGGTAAAAACCATAAACTTGCCTATGAAGAAATTCACTATAAATCTCACAAAGAGGGGTTCTAAAACCCCTAGGGAGCTCACCTCAAACTTGCTTTGGTGCTGGTTATGCTCAAGCTTCAAAACCCTAGCTCAACTCTTTGATCTTTCTTGCTTTCTCTTGTTCCAACTCCTTAAACCAAGCTTCCTAGCCAATAATCCACAAGATTGGATGATGTTTAAGAGGTTGGTAGTGAGGAAGATGATGATGCACGAAAATTAGAGAGAGAGGGAGGAAGAAATCAGATTTTTAGAGAGAGAAAGGATTTGGATAAATGGGAAAAATCTCATACTTCCCTTATTTAAATCCTTCCCTTCTATAATTACCATTATGCCATTGTGTTCGTTTAATTCCTATGATACTGATAAAAGTCACGTTTAAGCGGGATATTACATTATTCAATGCAGATTTGATTTCTTGAATGGGTAAAAATACATGAAGTGAGAAGTGATTACTTCTCTGGGAAAAGGTAGAGAAAGACAAGAAAAAGCAAAAAGAAATTTGTTGGTTTTGGTACAACACATGCTATTTTCCTTATGACTTCGAAAAAGTTTTTTTTTTTTTTGGAGATGCTGACGAGACCGATTCTTTCCCTCTTGAATCTTGTCCGGATCTTGAATGCTGCAGTCATTGCCTTTCTTCTCTTGTTAACCCCTAACTTTTGCCCGGACCGCTCTTTCGAGTTTTCAGTCCACCGGGGTGTATTTCCTTTTTTTTTATGTCCTTAATTTTTGCCTAGACCGCCTTTTCAGGTTTTCGATCTACCAGGACGCTCTCTATTGCCTAAACCGCCCTTTCAGGTTTTCGATTTAGCGAGCTTTTCTTTTTTCTTTCTCTTAGGCATAATACTTCTTGACTGCATCAGAGTTTATTGATAGTGGGAATTCTTCGCCGTCCATAGTGGTGATGATTAAAGCTCCGCCAGAGAAGGCTTTTTTTACCACGTACGGTCCGTCATAGCTGGGAGTCCATTTCCCTCGGGGATCCTTGTGGATAGGTAATATCTTCTTGAGCACTAGGTCTCCTTCTTTGAATTCTCGAGGACAGAGCTTTTTGTCGAATGCCCTCTTGAATTTCCTTTGATAGAGTTGTCCATGACATAACGCTGTTAGACGTTTTTCCTCTATGAGGTTCAGTTGGTCGAACCTTGTTTGGACCCATTCAGCTTCTTCTAGCTTGGTTTCCATCAAGACCCGTAATGAAGGGATTTCCACCTCAATGGGCAGCACGACTTCCATGCCGTATACTAAGGAGAAAGGGGTTGCCCCAGTTGAAGTGCGAATGGCTGTTCTATAGCCATGTAGCGCAAAGGGAAGCATCTCGTGCCAATCCTTATATGTTTTCACCATCTTTTGGATGATTTTCTTGATGTTCTTATTGGCTGCTTCTACCGCACCGTTCATCTTTGGCCGGTAAGGTGAGGAATTATGGTGCTCGATTTTGAAGTCTTTGCACAACTCCTTCATTGTCTTGTTGTTTAGGTTTGCCCCATTATCGGTGATGATTCTATGGGGAGTGCCGTAACGACAAATGATTTCCTTTTTGATGAATCGGGCTACCACTTGTTTGGTTACGTTTGCATACGAAGCTGCTTCTACCCATTTGGTGAAATAGTCGATGGCAACAAGGATGAAGCGATGTCCATTTGATGCTTTGGGCTCGATCATTCCAATCATGTCTATGCCCCACATAGAGAATGGCCAAGGTGAGGTCATGACGTTTAGGGGAGTTGGTGGTACATGCACCTTGTCGGCATAAATTTGGCACTTATGACATGTTTTGGCATAGCGGAAACAGTCAGCTTCCATTGTTAGCCAATAATAGCCCGCCCTTAGGATTTTCTTTGCCATTGCATGCCCATTGGCATGGGTTCCAAAAGATCCCTCGTGGATTTCTTTGATGAGCATGTCTGCTTCATGTTTGTCCACACACCTGAGCAAGACCATGTCATAGTTTCTTTTGTAGAGGGTGTTTCCGCTGAGGAAAAACTGGGATGCCAATCTCCTGAGGGTTCTCTTGTCGATTTGTGAGACATTTTCTGGATACTCTTGCTCTTCGAGGTATCGATTGATGTCGTAGAACCAGGGTTTGTTGTCAAGTCCTTCTTCAACTGCTGCACATACAACCGGTTTGTCTCTACGATCCATCCTTATGATTGGCGCCTCATTGTGGAAATTTACTTGGTACATTGATGATAATGTAGCCAAAGCATCTGCCACCTGATTCTCGTCTCGAGGTATGTGATGGAAGGTGATTTCATCGAAATGCTCAATCAGCTCTATAACCCGGGCTCGGTAGGGAATCAAATTGGGATGTTTTGTTTCCCATTCTCCTTTGACTTGATAGATGACTAAGGCTGAGTCACCGTATACTTCAAGGGTTTTGATCCTTAGATCAATTGCTGCTTCGAGGCCTAGGATGCATGCTTCATATTCTGCCATGTTGTTGGTGCAGTCAAAGCATAACCTTGCTGTGAATAGTTGGTATCCATTTCTTGGGGAGATTAAAACTGCCCCTATCCCGTGCCCCATGGCATTTGAGGCGCCGTCGAAAGCGAGCTTCCATCGAGCTCTTGGTTCTGCCCCTTCATCGTCGTTTATGACCTTTTCGTCATTCAAAGCTACAACGTCTTCATCAGGGAAGTTGAATTGTATGGGTTGATAATCCTCCAATGGTTGGTGAGCAAGGTGCTCGGATAAAATACTCCCTTTGATAGTCTTTTGAGCAACGTATTGGATGTCGTACTTAGACAGCAGCATTTGCCAACGGGCTATCTTCCCTGTGAGGGCAGGCTTTTCAAAGATGTACTTGATGGGATCCATCTTGGATATCAACCATGTTGTATGGGTCAACATGTATTGCCTTAAGCGTCGAGCAGCCCATGCTAAAGCGCAGCAAGTCTTTTCAAGCGAAGTATACCTTGATTCACAGTCGGTAAACTTCTTGCTTAGGTAGTAGATTGCGTGCTCTTTTCTTCCCGTTTCATCTTGTTGTCCTAACACACAACCCATTGATCCTTCAAGTACGGTTAGGTATAAGATGAGGGGTTTACCCGGAACCGGAGGTATTAAAATTGGTGGTTCTTGCAGGTATTGTTTGATCTTGTCAAACGCTTCTTGGCAATTCTCGTTCCAATGGACGGCTTGGTTTTTCCTTAGCAGTTTGAAGATTGGTTCGCAGGCAGCTGTCATGTGTGAGATGAACCTAGCGATGTAGTTCAATCTTCCTAAGAAACCCCGGACCTCCTTCTCGGTATTTGGCGCTGGCATATCTTGGATGGCCTTTACCTTGTCAGGATCCACTTCAATACCCCTTTGGCTGACAATGAAACCCAATAACTTTCCGGATCTAACACCAAATGTGCACTTGTTAGGATTTAAGCGCAGCTTGAACTTTCTTAGGTGTTCGAAAAGCTTTTGTAGATGGACTAGATGATCCTCCTCCGTTTGGGATTTGGCAATCATGTCATCGATGTAGACCTCAATTTCCTTATGGATCATGTCATGGAAAAGAGTTACCATTGCTCTTTGGTATGTTGCCCGGGCATTTGTTAATCCAAAAGGCATTACCTTATAGCAGAAAGTTCCCCATGGGGTGATGAATGTGGTTTTCTCCATGTCTTCTAGAGCCATCTTGATTTGGTTATATCCCGAGAAGCCGTCCATGAAGGAGAAGACTGAGAATTGGGCGGTGTTGTCTACCAATATGTCAATATGTGGTAGCGGGAAATCATCCTTTGGGCTTGCTTTATTCAAGTCCCGGTAATCCACACACATTCTAACTTTGCCTTCCTTCTTTGGAACTGGCACAATATTGGCAACCCATGTTGGATACTTGGTTACGGCTAAAAAGCCGGCATCAAACTGTTTTTTGACCTCCTCTCTAATCTTAAGAGCCATGTCAGGTCGGGTTCTCCTCAATTTTTGCTTTACTGGCGGGCATTCTGGCTTGAGTGGCAGTTTATGTACGACAATGTTGGGGTCTAAACCTGGCATGTCTTGATACGACCAAGCGAATACATCCACATACTCTGGTAGGAGCTTAACCAACTTTTCTTTCACATCCTCTTGCAGGGAGGCTCCTATCTTGACCTCGTTTTTATCCTCTTCGGTCCCCAAGTTGATCACTTCAACTGACTCCTTGTGGGGTTGTATTACCCTATCCCCTTGATTTGCAAGTCTGGACAATTCTTCAGGCGGTTCCTAATCGTCGTCTTCATTATCTTCCGTTTGATTAATTAGGAAATCGAATTCATAAGGGATTAAGGCAGTGTTGTTTTTGGAGGGTGGATTTGTAGATCTGCATGAGTATGATTTGATTTTAGGCCTTTTGTAGCAAAAATTTTTTTTAAAACAAATGCAAAAAGAGAAAAAAGAAACTTAATTGAACATAAAAAGGTGATTTTATTCATGATTGAAAATAACTTTAAAATATGGGGGCCCCACACAACTAATCATTTGCCTTGGGCAGAGCTAAATGATTTTTTTTTAAAAGCAAAAACAAAAATGGTATATTACTTGAGCTTGGTAATGATCTCGGGAATTGCGATAGCCCTCCAATTGTTCAAAACTTCATCCGAAGCACCACGGTATACCAAATCAGGCACGTCTTCCTCCGTGTCTTCAAGTAGAGCCACTTGATCTTCATTGATAAATCCCGCACTGATAAATGTTTCCAAAATGGGGAGGATCCCTGGTTTTAGAGGCTTTGAGGAGGTTTCGGCTGATGGATGATATCCTAAACCGAAGCGATTCTTCTTCTCCGGTATGTCCACTAATTTGCCCCATCCGGTAGGTCGGCTCTCTTCTAGAGCTTCTCTTATTGCCCTCCATGATGACATGGCTGTCCTAGCCTCTCTCTTGGGCTTTGAGCTCAAGGTCACGACATTCGCCACTTCCAAAGATTGGAAGGGAACATCCACAGCCTCTTCGTCCGTTTCTATATAACGAAACGACGAAAGATGGCTTACCATCATATCCTCTTGCCCGGAAACTACAATCATCTGGTTATTGATAATGAACTTAAGTTTCTGGTGTAGGGTAGAGGTGATGGCTCCGGCGGCATGAATCCAAGGTCGTCCAAGAAGACAACTGTAAGTTGGATTAATATCCATGACTTGGAAGGTTATGGAGAAAACCTTAGGTCCGATTTGGACTGGTAGGTCGATCTCTCCTACGACGGCTCTTCTTGACCCATCGAACGCTTTTACCACCAAGGCGCTGGGCTTCATTACTGTCCCTTCACATGATAGCTTTAGGAGGGTAGTCTTGGGCATGACATTCAATGACGACCCCGTGTCCACTAACACTCGAGAGAGGATGTGGTCCATGCATTTCACGGAGATGTGCAAAGCGCGGTTGTGAATATGCCCCTCGTCGGGTAGCTCATCGCCGTTGAAACCCAAGTACCTACTCGAGGTAATATTTGCAACTTAAGTTCATTATCGATAACCAGATGGTAATTTAGTAATTGATGTACAAATTAATTTCAATACAACTTATCTTTATATATGAAAAATCATCAATGGGTTCTTATAAAAGGTGTGGGAGCGAGTAAAAAGTAAGTTCTAACAAGTAAAGTTTCAATGGATAACAAATAAAAAGTGAAAAAGACAAGATATATTAGTATTGACTAATTGTAATATGCACAAATGGTTCTAGTGGTGCACCATGAAAGATTCTTTTTAACCATATGATTGGGCAGATCCGTTAGATATAGTGGTAAAACGCTTACACAATCTATTTCCCTTTTTCTTTCACTTTAATATCTATTTCTCACGTTTACCAAAAGAATTCAAATCGTTTCCTTTGATGTGTCACTCATGCTCTCTTTATTTTGTTTAAATTCTAACAATATGTAAGTCACCCAAAAATAAGTTTGAAATTTTCTCTTTAATGTTAAAATGGGTGTTTTTAATGTTCAAAAAATAATTATAATGGGAGACCTTTGAGTGTAGGAGTTAGATTGAAAGTTGAGTAAAAAAAAGTAAAATGTGAATACAAAGAGTTTTTCTAACCATGTCTAAAATATTGGATCCATTAATTTCATATTTGAAATATAAACAGCAGTTGGTCTTGAGAGCAATGAGAGTTGAGATTTGCATTGGACCAAAGAGGAGAAAATCTCTTTTTGAAAGATAAGGAGAAAATTGATGATGGACCTTACATTTTGAGGCCCTAAAATATCTGAGGTACTTTGATGTAGCCAAGCTTGAACAAACATAAGGCCGACCATGACGATGGAGAGTGAACTAGTGTGAGGGAGAGTAAAAGTAGAAAGGAAGCAAATATGTTATATGATTTACACAAATTTTGTCATTCGATAAAAATGTGTGAAAATAATGTCCTACTACTAGGCATTTAACTTAGAGTTAATAACCAATATTTATGCAGGTTACCAATGTTGTGTCGGTATCGATTATTGATACATGTCGGACATCAGACACGTCTTTAATAAAAAATATTTGTGTTGGAAACACCTATTGTTACCTACTCTGTTCTGGTTGTTTCAATCTTCTTACTAGCTTCATGTCAATCATTGTTACAAATATTTTTGTAAGTGGAGAAAAAAAGGAAGGAATTGAAAAAGACTCATTATACACAAAGAATATTGGTAACAATAGAAGCCATTCACAAACAAAAAATTTCAATGACTAATGGTACATATCCTTTTACAAAAGGATATAATTCATATAAACAATCAATGTGTGTAGTTTTTACATTGGTAAACAATCATAATCGTTAGATCATTAGAAATATTTGATTATTGATCATAATTACTTCTAAAACGGTACACATAATTAGTTGTAATGTGTTGACAATTTAAATTTTTATACAGATATTGTACAAATCCAATGTTTCCTAAAATGTTGACACACTTTTACGGACAATAGTCAACTCCAAAGCTTCCTAAAATGTTCCACATTTTCAGCAGATAATCATAACACTGAGCACGGGCACACAACTTGATTTGATAAGACAGAACGTGGATTTCTCAATACATTAAACATAATAATAACTGCACGAAATCATGGCACACATATTCCGTATGAACATGTTGGAACATTTGGTTCCACATCTTGCTGGTAGATTTGGTTTAGCAAAAATGCAGCCAACAAACAAATGTCAATAAACAAATATCCAACAATTTATTTTTTTATTTTTTTGTTCATAAATAAGTTAATAAGTAGGTTAAATTATTGAAGAATGAAAATTATTCTCAATATAATTTTTTTGACTACTAATAAATATTTTTAGAAACTATAGTTTCATGAAATAGTAAGGTATTATAACTTACTTAACATAAGAAAAAAGTAGTCAACATAAAAAACATTTAAGAAAATAATTAAGGTTTACACATTAATAAAGTCTTAATATTTTTTTTTGTGATATATTAGAATATTATTTCTTTGCCTATAAAGAAGTAGACATTGTTTTAACATACAACAGAATTATCCATTTTATTGTTCTTTGCAGACTAAGCTCTGTTATAATGGAAACTATTTTCAAGTTTGTGGTGTTAATTCTTGCTATTACATGTGCGCTGGTTGGAAATGTACAAGGCTTACCACCTTGTTGCCCACATCCCGAAATAGAATGCCAACCAATTGAGTGTCCTAAACTTCCATGTTGCGAACCTCCATTGAGTAGTATCAATCCCTGAAACCTGTTAACTCTTCTATTATTAATAAAACAATCAATATATATTTAAGAAAGGTTCATATCGTATGTAATACATGTATGAACAAGATTTATTAATAAATTATAGTTTGAAGTTCTCTATTATCGTGTGTCTTCTAAAGTAGTTATTTTTGTGAGTATTCACATATCTTTTTTATTTCTTACAAAATTCACATATCGTGATTATATTGATTTTTTTGTTTTAACTTGATATTCGTTTTGGTCTTATTAATTGACTATATGAGTAAATAACAAAGAGGTAAACTGCCCAATTTGCATTTGTTACTTGACAAGTTTTAGAGATAATTTTTTCCCTAAACATAAGCTATCTTTCAAGTTTCTAGATGAATATACTATTACTATTATTATTAGTATTATTATTATTAATATCAAACATAATCCGAATAAATATTGGTATTTTGATTTGGAATATGAAAACTCAATTGTATATACATCATCACACAGAGGGTAATTTAGTAATTGATGTACAAATTAATTTCAATACAACTTATCTTTATATATGAAAAATCATCAATGGGTTCTTATAAAAGGTGTTGGAGCGAGTAAAAAGTAAGTCCTAACAAGTAAAGTTTCAATGGATACCAAATAAAAAGTGAAAAAGACAAGATATATTAGTATTGACTAATTGTAATATGCACAAATGGTTCTAGTAGTGCACCATGCAAGATTCTTTTTAACCATATGATTGGGCAGATCCGTTAGATATAGTGGTAAAATGCTTACACAATCTATTTCCCTTTTTCTTTCACTTTAATATCTATTTCTCACGTTTACCAAAAGAATTCAAATCGTTTCCTTTTGATGTGTCACTCATGCTCTCTTTATTTTGTTTAAATTCTAACAATATGTAAGTCACCCAAAAATAAGTTTGAAATTTTCTCTTTAATGTTAAAATGGGTGTTTTTAATGTTCAAAAAATAATTATAATGGGAGACCTTTGAGTGTAGGAGTTAGACTGAAAGTTGAGTAAAAAAAAGTAAAATGTGAATACAAAGAGTTTTTCTAACCATGTCTAAAATATTGGATCCATTAATTTCATATTTGAAATATAAACAGCAGTTGGTCTTGAGAGCAATGAGAGTTGAGATTTGCATTGGACCAAAGAGGAGAAAATCTCTTTTTGAAAGATAAGGAGAAAATTGATGATGGGCCTTACATTTTGAGGCCCTAAAATATCTGAGGTACTTTGATGTAGCCAAGCTTGAACAAACATAAGGCCGACCATGACGATGGAGAGTGAACTAGTGTGAGGGAGAGTAAAAGTAGAAAGGAAGCAAATATGTTATATGATTTACACAAATTTTGTCATTCGATAAAAATGTGTGAAAATAATGTCTTACTACTAGGCATTTAACTTAGAGTTAATAACCAATATTTATGCAGGTTACCAATGTTGTGTCGGTATCGATTATTGATACATGTCGGACATCAAACACGTCTTTAATAAAAATATTTGTGTTGGAAACACCTATTGTTACCTTCTCTGTTCTGGTTGTTTCAATCTTCTTACTAGCTTCATGTCAATCATTGTTACAAATATTTTTGTAAGTGGAGAAAAAAAGGAAGGAATTGAAAAAGACTCATTATACACAAAGAAAATTGGTAATAATAGAAGCCATTCACAAACAAAAAATTTCAATGACTAACGGTACATATCCTTTTACAAAAGGATTTAATTCATATAAACAATCAATGTGTGTAGTTTTTACATTGGTAAACAATCATAATCGTTAGATCATTAGAAATATTTGATTATTGATCATAATTACTTCTAAAACGGCACACATAATTAGTTGTAATGTGTTGACAATTTAAATTTTTATACAGATATTGTACAAATCCAATGTTTCCTAAAATGTTGACACACTTTTACGGACAATAGTCAACTCCAAAGCTTCCTAAAATGTTCCACATTTTTAGCAGATAATCATAACACTGAGCACGGGCACACAACTTGATTTGATAAGACAAAGCGTGGATTTCTCAATACATTAAACATAATAATAACTGCACGAAATCATGGCACACATACGCCGTATGAACATGCTGGAACATTTGGTTCCACATCTTGCTGGTAGATTTGGTTTAGCAAAAATGCAGCCAACAAACAAATGTCTATAAACAAATATCCAACAATTTATTTATTTATTTTTTTGTTCATAAATAAGTTAATAAGTAGGTTAAATTATTGAAGAATGAAAATTATTCTCAATATAATTTTTTTGACTACTAGTAAATATTTTTAGAAACTATAGTTTCATAAAATAGTAAGGTATTATAACTTACTTAACATAAGAAAAAAGTAGTCAACATAAAAAACAGTTAAGAAAATAATTAAGGTTTACACATTAATAAAGTCTAAATATTTCTTTTTGTGATATATTAGAATATTATTTCTTTGCCTATAAAGAAGTAGACGTTGTTTTAACATACAACTGAATTATCCATTTTATTGTTCTTTGCAAACTAAGCTCTGTTATAATGGAAACTATTTTCAAGTTTGTGGTGTTAATTCTTGCTATTGCATGTGCACTGGTTGGAAATGTACAAGGCTTACCACCTTGTTGCCCACATCCCGAAATAGAATGCCAACCAATTGAGTGTCCTAAACTTCCATGTTGCAAACCTCCATTGAGTAGTATCAATCCCTGAAACCTGTTAACTCTTCTATTATTAATAAAACAATCAATATATATTTAAGAAAGGTTCATATCGTATGTAATACATGTATGAACAAGATTTATTAATAAATTATAGTTTGAAGTTCTCTATTATCGTGTGTCTTCTAAAGTAGTTATTTTTGTGAATATTCACATATCTTTTTTATTTCTTACAAATGTAACACCCATACTAACTTTAACTAGTATATTAGCATGTGCGTTAAACTGATACTGGATACATTTAAAAATTTCAATAATAATAACATCACAAAAGAGTGAATACAAGTTTACTCGTCTGTACAAATATCCAATACTATTACAATACTTATACTATATCCATCAAGCTCCTGAGCTGGTACACAACGAGCAACTGTACTCCATCCAGTATCTTTGTGAAGATCTTCATCACGAACCTCTGACTTACCTGTAAACCTGCACCAGAAGGAATGGGATGAGACATAATGTCTCAGTGAGCTCCAGCCCAACCTACTGTTGGCAACCACAGGGAACCTAGGGTCGCCATGCCTACCTTGGCAATCTTGGGGATTTCCTATGATCGCCAAGTCTTTTATCTGCCTATGACTATAAGTCCTCCTGTAACTATAACTTGAACTGCCTATAACCTTTGCTGTAACTGTCTATAACCATAACTATAATCTGCCTGTAACTTTAACTTAGTGATCGAGGGGAAACCTAGGATCACCTTCTGATAACTGTCTATAACTATAACTATGTGTTTCCAGTGACTATAACTGTAACTGTAACTTTGACTATAACTATAAAACATAAAACATATACAGAGTTCGATAGTAGTTTTATGTTAGCTGTTAGCGTTGAACAAACAATTAATCTGAGTTCATTTTACGGAGGGCAGCCCGGGTGGAGCAACCCCGAGATACGTCTCCCTATAAACCGGTGAAATTCCTATCATATCAGGCTAACACCGGACTCCCTATAAAACGTGTGGACAACCCTCTCGGAGAAGTCCCATCCGGCAAATCCCGGAGTCTGATGAACACGCCCTGTAACTGTAAAACGTGCAAGCACGCCAAATCTTTAATTTTTAATTCTTTAACTTTAACGTATGAACATATAATCTGTTACTATAATCATATAACATTCCTGTAACTTATAATCTATAACCTATGATTCTTGGCTTATCGTTCTCATAAGCCACTTATATTCGTTGTAGATCCAACACTATAAACCTTATCTGTAACTATGATTGTAGAAACATTCCTATAATCCTTGTATTCTAAACTGAATACATCTATGATTTCTTATACCTAAAATAGGTTCTTGACTTAGTAAAGTCGTCTGCATTTCCTAAGAGTTATCAACTCACGTGCAAGGAATCTATCCATAAAATCCTTGCACTCATACTATGATTCATGTTTTCTTATCAAGGGATTCGACACATCGTCGTCATGTGTCTCTATTAGGGTTTACTTATCCATATAACCATGTTCCCGTAATCCCCATGCCTTGCGCATTCCTTGCTCCCCTAATTCCTCAATCATTATAAGACTTTGGATGAGTTAAAATGGTGGTTAAAGTTTCTAAAAAGTATTAGGAGAAAACATTTGCAAAAAGCCATGCCCGTGCGCACCAGAACCCCCAGAACAGCTCAACTAAGTTGTGCTGTTCTGGCTTGGTCGCTACAAGCGCCAAGCTGTCGCTACAAGCGCCAAGCTGTCGCTACAAGCGCCAGCTGGTCGCTACAAGCGCGGGTAGGCAGGGAAAAATCCTGCCTGGTCGCTACAAGCGACAGCCCGTCGCTACAGCGATCGTGACAGCACAAACATGTGTAAAAATGCGTTTTTCCACCATTTTTGCCCAATTAAAGGTACCCAAGCACCCAAAACATGCTAGGGATGATTTTCTATTACAAATTGGTAGTTCAAAACATGTATGAGCAAGGAATTTGCAAGTATAGGAGATTAGGGTAAAACCATAAAACTTGACTATGAAGAAATTCTCTATAAAACTCACAAAGAGAGGTTCTAAAACCTCAAGGAAGCTCACCTTAAACTTGATTTGGTGCTGGTTTAACCTTTAGCTTCAAACCCTAGCTTGAGCTTCTTGCTTTTACTTGATTTTCTTAACTTTTCTCATGTTCCAACTTTTCCCCAACAAAGCTTGTTTGAAATACATATGATCTAGAGAGAGGATTGATGGATTTGGAGCTTGAAGATGGCAAGGAGAGGGAGGCGTGTGCCTAGAGAGAGAGGGAGAGGAGTTTATGAATATTGAGAGAGAAGTGGAAGAAGAAAATGAGGAAAATATCTTAATTCCTCCTTTTAAATAATTCTTCCTTCCAAAATTACAACTTTGCCATTCTATACGTTTAATTTCTGTGATACTGATAAAGTCGCGTTTAAGCGGGATATTACACTCTACCCCCCTTAAAAGAAATTTCGTCCTCGAAATTTAGATAATCCTTATGAGATCCTGAGAAGATAAATCCTTTCTACCTCTTTCTCTACTATGAAAATTTCCAATCCTTTAAGCTTGTTGGAATTTCATGGCAACTCCAGGGCCTGACATGTAGATTAATCACGCACCCCGATTAAACTATACTGGTTAAAACTTGTTCTTTAGCCATGATTTCCATTTCTGTAAATCAAAACATGTGACAATCTCTTTCCGACCGAAAGGTCTGATGCATATTACATAACTATTACCTGTTAAGACGTATGGTTATCTGAACCAACATATTCATGTTATCTAACTATGATCTCCGTTCGACGTAATTCTTGCAAATCCAATGTAAAATTATTAAGTCTTGAATTTCCTTTACTGAATTCTATCCGTTCTTCATTCATTGACCGTTCAATCTTAACCTGAAAACGTTGGGTCAATCGTTTTCCCTCAATAATTCCAACTTTCCGAGGAATCTATTACATTACTTTTAGTTCAAAAGAACTCTTGTTATAACTTTCGCCTCATAAGACGACCTTTTACTGTTACATTCGTATCATTCTTAATATAAATTTTAGTCTTGCTCTGAAAAGCATCTGATATTGGGTATTCTTAAACCAAAGTGAAGTCTATTACAACTACCTTCACGATTTAATTTCAAAGTAGTGGCTGAACATGGTACAAGTTCACTTCTCTCTGACATCCTGGTGTAACTGTTATCTCAACCATGTACATTGTTCACATTCCCACTGCGGGAAACCTTAAGGCTCGAGGAATCTAATGAGCCTCTCGTGCTCTAATTTAATTAATCAATGACAACACATAGCTAAGGGTCTTAGGAACTCTATTCCTTCTGGGACTCTGTCGTTCTTGCAACATTCAAGATATTCCTTACTCAAGGGAATAATATTTCCTTTACCAATAAATTCAAACTTATGGAAATCCAGTATAAGTGACATGTGGCATAAGCCGTCTCACATATCATCATGTAATACAATCCATAGTACAAAGCTCCCATACACGATCGAGTACGTGTACTCTACTATCGGGTACACAATGCGTCGCATCATCATTGTCCAACTAATGGAACATCATACTTAGTCATAACATACCTGAGGCAACGCCACGCCAACTAAGGTCACTCTTCTAGTTTTTAACTCATGCTTGTATTCCTTGAGTATCCACACTCCCTTTACGTAACTATGATTACGTCCCTTTGACGTTATAACTTATTTCGTCCAAGGACATTCTCCGTTTTCAAAAAGAAAACTCTATTCTATTCGCTATCAAAATAACACTCTTAAAACTCTTAATCTTTAATACATAACTTGAATCCACATAGCCTTTTACTATAAACTATGAATAATCCTCTGATCTGTGTAAAACATTTCATTCCTTTAACTATGAACATTAAGTTCAAGGATTTCTGAACTCCTCAACTGAGATTTATTCGGCAACAACAAACCTGTTATGCATATGACTTTTCTGTTAAAACCTTACCGACTGCGTACCACGATTACTAACACATGTCTCATGACTATAAATATGTTACACTACTGTCTAAGTAGCATAAACTCTGCTTGATCAGCATACATAATACTAATCATAACCTGTAACATGCCTGTTACATGCGACATGCTAGCATAACGTGGATACGATGCGGAATAACTGCATGCCACGACATAATTCCTTTTTGGTTAAACTTACTATTCAAGTTAACTTTAAGTTACTGAGCTGAAACAGCTGAATTACCGTTTTAGTTGTGGCTTCCTTCGCCATGTACTCATTGTGCTAGAACACATCCTTTGAATTTCTAAACTGCTACAATTCTCATTTCTCAAGAGTTTCAAGGTCCGAAACATTCCTCGACTTATCTCTTAAAATTTCCTGTTAGAACTGATGATGAGCTCAAGTCCTCACTACTTACTAATATTCCGTAGCTTAAGAATTAATCTCTGAACACCTTTCCTATAATTCATCTGACAAGGACTTCACAAACATCCTTTTCTCTAAACTTCAGCTTTGATTGTCTGTTAACTCATAATTGGGTTACTTCTCCGCTGCGCAACTCTGATTTAAACAATTAACCTTGGGATAGAAGTAATACACCACTATTACCATATAAATTCTACTTGACCAATCCTTTGTCTTTATAACTTTGTAGTTACCACGCATAACTATCTTACATTATAATTTCTCTTGTGGTTTAATCCACCTGTTAAACTTACTGATTGCTCGACGCGTGACTTTGTGTTTCCTTTCGAACATAAACAAAATTCTTACTTTTCACGAAATACACCGAACCCTGTAGACAGTCTTTAACAATGAATACGAGCCCAACGATGTTCCTATTAGAACAACTTAAGTTCATACTTTATTTACTTGTGGTAACTTCTAGAAACATTCTATAACTTCCGGAAATTCTCGTCTTTCATATACTTAATCGATTAATGAATCGAGTCTCATCCTATAATTATCCGTAAGGATTTCACGTCCACAACCTTTTCCAAGACACTTAGGTCCACAAAACTCTAACATAACTCTTGGTTTGTAACACCCATAATAAGATTGCCTAGGATCTTATACGAGTATTAAAATTTCGTACTGGATACATTAATTTACAATATAAAAGTTCTTACAAATATTACATCACATTGTAATATTACAATCCAAAGTTTATACAATACTTCTTGTTACATATACATCATTATACAACAACACATATAAACCAGTCAACCAAACATAATATCAGCACGATCAATCCGTAGCCTTCTCCTTACCCTTGTTGCGTGCTGACTGCGATCCTGCCTGTGAACCTGCACCAAAAGGAATGGGATGAGACATAATGTCTCAGTGAGCTCTACCCAACCTACTGTTTGGCAACCACAGGGAACCTAGGGTCGCCATGCCTACCTTGGCAATTTAGGGGAATTCTAGAATCGCCAAGTCTTTAACCTGCCTATGACTTTAACTATAACCTGCCTGTAACTGTAAACTTTCTGTGACTGTAACTATAACTATGAATCATAAAACAAATAAAGTGTTTTATGTTAGCTGTTAGCGTTGAACAAACAATTAATCTGAGTTCATTTTACGGAGGGCATCCGGGTGGAGTAACCCCGAAGTACGTCTCCCTATGACCCGATGAAACTCCTGACAATCAGGCTAACACCGGACTCCCTATGAAATTGCATGTGGACAACCCTCTCGGAGAAGTCCCATCCGGCGTATCCCGGAGTCTGCTGAACATGCCTATGACTGTGAAATAATATTCTTTAACTTTGATCATATGAAAATACATAACTGTTACTTTGACCTATAAAAGCAATCCTGTAACTATGAAATCTTGGCTTATCGTTCTCATAAGCCACCTATGATTGTTGGAGAACCAACACTATGAACTTAAATGAAACTATGATTGGTAAACCATTCCTATTATTTTGTATCCTAAAGTGGATAAAACTATGAACTTGTTCCTCATCCTATAACCCTTGTTTTCCTATCAAGGAAATAGGCATATCGTTGTCATATGCCACTATAAGAAGTTTGCCTATTCAATAAACCTCAACTCTACATTTCCAAGCTTTGCACAATCCTTGCTCCTATACTTTTATAAACATTGGGAAGCATTTAGAATGAGTTAAAATGGTGGTTTAAGTTTCCAAAATATATTATAAGAAATCAGTTGCAAAAAGCCATGCCCGCGCGCACCAGGACCCCTAGAACAGCTCAACTAGGTTGTGTTGTTCAGGGTTGGTCGCTACAAGCGCCCCCTGGTCGCTACAAGCGCGGGTAGACAGAACCTGGTCGCTACAAGCGCCCAGTTTGTCGCTACAAGCGCCACTGGTCGCTACAAGCGCCAGTCTGGTCGCTACAAGCGCGGGTAGGCAGGGACAGATCCTGCCTGGTCGCTACAAGCGACAGCCCGTCGCTACAGTGACCGTAACAGCACAAACATGTGTAAAAATGTGATTTTTCACCATTTTTGCCCATTCAAGGTTACCCAAGCTTCCTATACATGTTAAAAACGATTTTCCATCATAAAACATCAGTTAAAAACATTCACAAGCAAGGATTCTGGCTAGCAAGGAAATTAGGGTAAAAACTCTAACTTTTTATAACTTTCTCCTATGAAGAAAAACACACAAAACTCACACTATGAGGGTTCTAAAACCTAAGATGAGCTCACCTATGATTAGTAGCAAGCTGGTTAAGCTCCAAACCCAAAACTCCAACTTGTAAACTTCCTTTTTCTTGGTTTTTCTTGTTCCAAGTTCTTCCAAGGCTTTGATTGCTTGAATCCCAAGTGTTTAAGGATGAAGTTGATGGATTAAGGGTGAAGGATAGGGGGAAACGAAAATCTAGAGAGAAGGAGGAGGGATTTCAGATTTTAGAGAGAGGAAATAATGTGATAAATATGAGTTTTTCTCATATTTATCCATTTTAATCCATATCCCCATAATTACATCTTTGCCACTCCCAATCGTTTAATTCCTGTAACACTGGTAAATGCCTCGCATAAGTGGGTTATTACACTCTACCCCCCTTAAAGAAATTTCGTCCTCGAAATTTAGAAATTACCTGTAAAAAGATGTGGATAACTCTCCTGCATCTCTGATTCCAATTCCCATGTAGCTTCACCGTAGGGAGAACCTTTCCATATAACTTTAACGATTGGAATCTCTTTGTTCCTTAATGCTTTGACATCACGTTCAATAATCTGTTCCGGTTCGGGCCGAAAGGTCAAATCCGATCTCAAGTCGATGGTTTCCAACTCTACTGGTTGATAAGGATCAGGAATAAACTTTCTCAACTGTGAAACATGGAAAACATCATGTAATCCTGACATCGCCGGTGGCAGAGCCAATTGGTAAGCTGCTGGTCCGACGCGTTTAAGTATCTGAAATGGCCCAATAAATCTTGGACTCAATTTCTTTGTTCTGAAAACACCTCGTAATCCCAACTTAGGGGTGACTTTCAAGAAAACATGATCTCCCACTTCGAATTCTAGAGGTCTTCGCCTCTTATCCGCGTAACTCTTCTGTCGACTCTGAGCAGTTCTGATCTTATCCTGAATGGATTTAATCTTTAAAGTGGTCTCTTGAATAATCTCAGGTCCCAGAATACTCTTATCTCCAACCTCTGACCAACAAAGCGGTGTCCTACACCTTCTGCCATACAATGCCTCATAGGGTGCCATTCCAATACTAGAATGGTAACTGTTATTATATGAAAATTCAATCAAAGGCAGATGATTATTCCAACTTCCTCCATCCTCTAAAATGCATGCACGTAGCATATCCTCTAACGTCTGAATGGTTCTCTCAGATTGCCCATCTGTTTGAGGATGATGGGACGTACTCAACTTTAACCTCGTTCCCAAAGCCTTTTGAAAAGCTTTCCAAAAATGAGAAGTAAAGATAGGATCTCTATCCGACACAATGCTGGTTGGAACACCATGTAGTTTCACAATCTCTGCTATAAACAATTCTGCATATTGAGCCGCCCTGTACGTAGTCCTAACCAGTAAGAAGTGAGCAGATTTAGTTAACCGGTCGACAACTACCCAAATCGAATCATGACCCCTCTGAGTCCGAGGTAACTCTGTCACAAAATCCATAGAGATCTCTTCCCATTTCCACTGAGGAATCTCCAATGGTACAAGCATTCCCGCAGGTCCCTGATGTTCGATCTTCACCTGTTGGCACACAATACATCGTGATACGAATTCCGCAATATCGGTCTTCATCCCTGGCCACCAATAATCCTTCTTTAAATCTTGGTACATTTTAGTGGTACCCGGATGAATACTGAAACTACTCTTGTGTGCCTCTTCCAAAATCAACCTTTTTAAATTAGCATCATTAGGAACACAAATTCTACCTTCAAATAGCAGGGTGCCATCAGTTGCCCTTGAGAACTCTGAATGCCCAATCCTCCTCTGAAGATCCATATCCAAAACCTGAGCTTGTGTGATTCTGGACCGCAAATCACAGGTAACATCTAATCTTTGCAACCAAGTGCCATTACCCATCTCAGTAACGCTAAGATTAAGGTCTCTAAATTTTTCATACAACCCACAAGTGTGCATCAGTACTTCTGCCCTCATCAAAGATTTCCTGCTTAAGGCATCAGCAACAACGTTCGCCTTCCCCGGGTGATACTTTAACTCAAAATCAAAATCCTTTAGGTATTCCATCCATCTCCTCTGTCTCATGTTCAGTTCCCGTTGATCGAACAAATACTTTAAACTTTTGTGGTCACTGAACAAGTCAAATTGTGCCCCATATAAATGGTGTCTCCATACTTTCAGAGCAAAAACTATAGCTGCCAATTCAAGGTCATGAGTGGGGTAATTCTCCTCGTGAGATTTAAGCTGCCGAGAAGCATAAGCTATCACATTACCTTCTTGCATGAGCACACTGCCCAGTCCTTTAGAGGACGCATCACAATAAACCACATATTTCTTTTCAGGGTCTGGTATTGCTAATACTGGAGCCTTGGATAATTTCTTCCTCAAGGTCCGGAAACTTTTCTCACATTCTTCGTCCCAGACGAAAGGCACATCTTTCCTTGTGAGGCGTGTCAAAGGCAACGCAATCTGTGAAAATCTCATAATAAATCTTCGGTAGTAACCTGCTAAACCCAGGAAACTCCGAACCTCTGTTACATTTGTTGGTCTGGCCCAATTAAGGACAGCCTCGACCTTCGACGAGTCAACTGACACTCCTCCTTTAGAAATAACATGTCCCAAAAACTGGATTTCCGATAACCAAAATTCACATTTGCTGAATTTTGCATATAACTGATTTTCTCTAAGGATGTCCAAAACAATCCTCAGATGCTGAGCATGTTCCTGCGAGTCCTTTGAATAAATCAAGATATCATCAATGAAGATTACCACAAACTGATCCAGGTAAGGCTGGAAAATTCTATTCATGTAGTCCATAAAAACCGCTGGAGCATTAGTCACTCCAAAAGGCATCACTAAGAATTCATAATGTCCGTAACGTGTTCTGAACGCCGTCTTGGACACATCTGACGATTTGATACGAATCTGATGGTATCCAGATCTGAGATCAATCTTTGAAAACATTGAAGCTCCTTTGAGTTGATCCAAAAGATCATCAATCCTTGGTAACGGATACTTGTTCTTTATTGTTACTTTATTCAGCCGACGGTAGTCGATGCACAATCTCATACTACCATCCTTCTTCTTAACCAACAACACTGGTGCACCCCAAGGTGACACACTAGGCCTGATGAAATGTTTCTGAATTAAGTCTTCTAACTGAGACTTCAATTCCTTTAACTCTGATGGTGACATTCTATAAGGCGCCACTGATACTGGCTCAGATCCTGGGATGAGATCAATAGAAAACTCAACTTCCCGTTCAGGGGGTAAATTGCTTATCTCCGAAGGAAAAACATCTAAATAATCACTGACCACTGGAATGTCACTGGGACTCAGTTCCGACTCTGAAGTCACAGTAACCATTACATAAAAACCTCTATCCTGAGCACACATGAGCTGAGTAAGCTGATGAGTGCGGTTGATTAATTCTGACAAAGCCACACCTTCGGTCGTATTATCTGTAGGCATAAAGATACACTTTTCCGCACATCCAATGTACACATGATTAGCAGATAACCAATCCATTCCTAGGATCACATCAAGTTGTATCATGGGAAGACACACCAAATCTATATAGTATGTCTTTCTAGATACAGTGATCGGACAATTTTCACAGATAAAACTAGCTACAACTCCGCCCTCAGTAGCGGTAGATACCGTCATAGGAGGTATTAACGGTGACATAGACAATTGTAATGCTTTTACACACTTGTAAGAAATAAAGGAACATGTTGCACCACAATCAAAAAGCACTTTAACTGGAGTTTGGCCTAAGTAACACATACCGGCAATTAAATCTTCATTCGCCAAAGCCTTCTGGCCATCAAGGGAGTATACCCTGCCCTTACTTGTTGTAGTACCTCCAGCTCCACTTTTACCTCTTCTTTCTGGACAATTTGCTAAAATGTGCCCCGGCTGCCTACACCCGAAACACACACCTGTTTGCCTCATGCATTCACCGTGATGCATTTTTCCACAGTATTTACAAGCAGGACTCGCCTGGTATTGAAACGACGGCTTACCCCTCTTAGGAGAGCCCTTGGGCTTATTCTCATGGTACCTATCTTGGAACTTGCCCTTTCTCTTCTCAAATAGCGCAGCTTTCACTTTTGCAGTCTTGGCAAAACCCGCTTCCGCTACCAAACTATCGTGAACCATCTCATCATAACTGGTGTTCCTTTGAAGGCTCACTGCTGTATCAATTTCACCTCTCAACCCACGCCTATACTGATTCATCTTCCAGTTCTCATTACCAGCATACTCGTTGTGAGAGGAGTAATATGACAATTCGTCAAACTTCTTTGTAAACTCGGTGACTGACATGCCACCTTGCTTCAACTCAAGGAACTCCTGTTCTTTCTTTACTTTATAGGACATCGGGATATACTTCTCTAGCATAGCTTCCTTGAAGTTATCCCAGTTAATCTCAACATCATTTGCTATCATTCGGCGTTGAGCAGATTCCCACCAATCTTCTGCTGCGCCTCTGAACTGATTGGTTGCCAACAATACTTTACTCTCTTCCGGGCACTCCACCATCCGGAACACTTTCTCAATCTGCTTCAGCCATCTTTTGGCTTCTGGAGGCTCTCCTTCTCCATTAAACTCTGGAGGGTGATTTCTGTTAAATTCCCGGTAGGACGGATTCGCCACTGCTGGTGGTGGTGTCTGCTGCTGAGCACCTTGTCCATGGTGCATCATCTCCATCCATTCATGCTGAGTTTGAGCCTGTTGTTGGGCTTGCTGCTGCATCATAAGCATCATCTGTTGATGCTGTAACGCAGCCTGAGCTTGCTGCTCTTGGTACTGTTGCTGCAACGCCTGCTGCTGTTGCATCATTTGAGCCCAAAATTGCATATTAGGGTCTCCTCCGGCTTCCTCAGCATTTGCCTGATTCAATCAAGGCCTGCCAGGACCTCTTCTACTCCCAGACATATTATCCTAACTGTCACACACAAGTCAAAGTGATCAGTTTCAACCAGATATAACATTTAGAATAATGTCTTGGATCCAAGAGATCCACAAACTTGAATTGTATTTTAATGACCCAAGGCACGGTCTGAATCGACCTGTTCTGATACCAAATTGTAACACCCATAATAAGATTGCCTAGGATCTTATACGAGTATTAAAATTTCGTACTGGATACATTATTTTACAATATAAAAGTTCTTACAAATATTACATCACATTGTAATATTACAATCCAAAGTTTATACAATACTTCTTGTTACATATACATCATTATACAACAACACATATAAACCAGTCAACCAAACATAATATCAGCACGATCAATCCGTAGCCTTCTCCTTACCCTTGTTGCGTGCTGACTGCGATCCTGCCTGTGAACCTGCACCAGAAGGAATGGGATGAGACATAATGTCTCAGTGAGCTCTACCCAACCTACTGTTTGGCAACCACAGGGAACCTAGGGTCGCCATGCCTACCTTGGCAATTTAGGGGAATTCTAGAATCGCCAAGTCTTTAACCTGCCTATGACTTTAACTATAACCTGCCTGTAACTGTAAACTTTCTGTGACTGTAACTATAACTATGAATCATAAAACAAATAAAGTGTTTTATGTTAGCTGTTAGCGTTGAACAAACAATTAATCTGAGTTCATTTTACGGAGGGCATCCGGGTGGAGTAACCCCGAAGTACGTCTCCCTATGACCCGATGAAACTCCTGACAATCAGGCTAACACCGGACTCCCTATGAAATTGCATGTGGACAACCCTCTCGGAGAAGTCCCATCCGGCGTATCCCGGAGTCTGCTGAACATGCCTATGACTGTGAAATAATATTCTTTAACTTTGATCATATGAAAATACATAACTGTTACTTTGACCTATAAAAGCAATCCTGTAACTATGAAATCTTGGCTTATCGTTCTCATAAGCCACCTATGATTGTTGGAGAACCAACACTATGAACTTAAATGAAACTATGATTGGTAAACCATTCCTATTATTTTGTATCCTAAAGTGGATAAAACTATGAACTTGTTCCTCATCCTATAACCCTTGTTTTCCTATCAAGGAAATAGGCATATCGTTGTCATATGCCACTATAAGAAGTTTGCCTATTCAATAAACCTCAACTCTACATTTCCAAGCTTTGCACAATCCTTGCTCCTATACTTTTATAAACATTGGGAAGCATTTAGAATGAGTTAAAATGGTGGTTTAAGTTTCCAAAATATATTATAAGAAATCAGTTGCAAAAAGCCATGCCCGCGCGCACTAGGACCCCCAGAACAGCTCAACTAGGTTGTGTTGTTCAGGGTTGGTCGCTACAAGCGCCCCCTGGTCGCTACAAGCGCGGGTAGACAGAACCTGGTCGCTACAAGCGCCCAGTTGGTCGCTACAAGCGCCAGTCTGGTCGCTACAAGCGCGGGTAGGCAGGGACAGATCCTGCCTGGTCGCTACAAGCGACAGCCCGTCGCTACAGCGACCGTAACAACACAAACATGTGTAAAAATGTGATTTTTCACCATTTTTGCCCATTCAAGGTTACCCAAGCTTCCTATACATGTTAAAAACGATTTTCCATCATAAAACATGAGTTAAAAACATTCACAAGCAAGGATTATGGCTAGCAAGGAAATTAGGGTAAAAACTCTAACTTTCTATAACTTTCTCCTATGAAGAAAAACACACAAAACTCACACTATGAGGGTTCTAAAACCCAAGATGAGCTCACCTATGATTAGTAGCAAGCTGGTTAAGCTCCAAACCCAAAACTCCAACTTGTAAACTTCCTTTTTCTTGGTTTTTCTTGTTCCAAGTTCTTCCAAGGCTTTGATTGCTTGAATCCCAAGTGTTTAAGGATGAAGTTGATGGATTAAGGGTGAAGGATAGGGGGAAACGAAAATCTAGAGAGAAGGAGGAGGGATTTCAGATTTTAGAGAGAGGAAATAATGTGATAAATATGAGTTTTTCTCATATTTATCCATTTTAATCCATATCCCCATAATTACATCTTTGCCACTCCCAATCGTTTAATTCCTGTAACACTGGTAAATGCCTCGCATAAGTGGGTTATTACATGGTTACTCCTCGGGTTTCTCCGGGAATAATCCGTCTGGATAAAACTCAACTTTTACCGGCTCTCCTGTAAATTCAAACACATGATACACCTCTTCGAGTACCCGATTGAACAATCTTAAATTTCAACTCTTATTATTTCCCATTGGATCCTTCCTGCAACTTGTTACTATATTCACCCTTCCAATCTAATCTTGTTATCTGTATAATATTCCATATGTCTACTCGACCGTTGCCCTCTTCATGGTTCCGAACAATCCAAGGTATATATATATATCTACCATCTTCAACATCTACTAACATAAGGTGATCTTTGTCGGCTTACCCAAATACTCATGTAAGGAGCCCATCAAAGGATAACATAGAACTCCTTAACATTAACCATAACTTTAACTGTAACTTGTACGTTAATGACGATCTTCCTGCTGCTAGAGCCTCTCAGTAGTTCTTGGCTAATTCCTGCTTAATCCTCGAAACCAGCCTGCTATAATCCGACAACAAACGATTCAATCTTTAATCCATACCCTTACCGGGGGTTTCCTTTACTTATCACTACGCTCGCATTCTTCATACCAAGCATCTTGGTGTCCCATAATAAAGGAAGGTAACCTGTTCCATCTGTTCACTATTTCGTTTAACCCATAATTAAGTATCTTAACTGTCGGATATTAAAATCTCATCCGTTTTAAGTGTGCAAGTCCTCCCACCTACACACTATATCCTCACTGGAAGTCCAGAGTTTTTCAATAATTAACGGTTCATTCCTTATTCCAAGTCGCTGGGTTTGGTATCACAATCCTTTGCATCTGCAGCCGGAATTAAAACTCTAATCAACCCTTAACTTTAACTTTCCAAATTACGGTTTCCGTTAGGATTCCAAATCATTCTTCGGAGTATTCTATAATCCCTAACTCTTCCATCACCTCGGAGAAAGCATCGCTCAAGGATGCGTCCAACTAGTTAAGGTACTTGACCCTTCTCTTAAATACCTCTTATAATTCTGAGACTTTGCCATTAACTGGCTCAGTTAATTCACTGTTAGAAACCATCCTTTGGCATTAAATACCTTGCCAATTCCGTCTTAAAATCTGACACTTTAACCTTTACCCTTCGTACACTTCTTTCTTCCTTGGTCACATTCAGCTCTCAGATATTAGTCCTAACTGTCATATACTAGACTGAGTTGATCAGGCTCAACTAGATGTGACCTTTAGAACAACATCCGAAACCCAATGATTCCACTACTTTTATTGAATCTTAAATGACCCATGGCACGGTCTGAATCGACCTGCTCTGATACCAATTGTAACACCCATACTAACTTTAACTAGTATATTAGCATGTGCGTTAAACTGATACTGGATACATTTAAAAATTTCAATAATAATAATAATACATCACAAAAGAGTGAATACAAGTTTACTCGTCTGTACAAATATCCAATACTATTACAATACTTATACTATATCCATCAAGCTCCTGAGCTGGTACACAACGAGCAACTGTACTCCATCCAGTATCTCTGTGAAGATCTTCATCACGAACCTCTGACTTACCTGTAAACCTACACCAGAAGGAATGGGATGAGACATAATGTCTCAGTGAGCTCCAGCCCAACCTACTGTTGGCAACCACAGGGAACCTAGGGTCGCCATGCCTACCTTGGCAATCTTGGGGATTTCCTATGATCGCCAAGTCTTTTATCTGCCTATGACTATAAGTCCTCCTGTAACTATAACTTGAGCTGCCTATAACCTTTGTTGTAACTGTCTATAACCATAACTATAATCTGCCTGTAACTTTAACTTAGTGATCGAGGGGAAACCTAGGATCACCTTCTGATAACTGTCTATAACTATAACTATGAGTTTCCTATGACTATAACTGTAACTGTAACTTTGACTATAACTATAAAACATAAAACATATACATAGTTCGATAGCAGTTTTATGTTAGCTGTTAGCGTTGAACAAACAATTAATCTGAGTTCATTTTACGGAGGGCAGCCCGGGTGGAGCAACCCCGAGATACGTCTCCCTATAAACCGGTGAAATTCCTATCATATCAGGCTAACACCGGACTCCCTATAAAACGTGTGGACAACCCTCTCGGAGAAGTCCCATCCGGCGAATCCCGGAGTCTGATGAACACGCCCTGTAACTGTAAAACGTGCAAGCACGCCAATATCTTTAATCTTTAATTCTTTAACTTTAACGTATGAACATATAATCTGTTACTATAATCATATAACATTCCTGTAACTTATAATCTATAACCTATGATTCTTGGCTTATCGTTCTCATAAGCCACTTATATTCGTTGTAGATCCAACACTATAAACCTTATCTGTAACTATGATTGTAGAAACATTCCTATAATCCTTGTATTCTAAACTGAATACATCTATGATTTCTTATACCTAAAATAGGTTCTTGACTTAGTAAAGTTGTCTGCATTTCCTAAGAGTTATCAACTCACGTGCAAGGAATCTATCCATAAAATCCTTGCACTCATACTATGATTCATGTTTTCCTATCAAGGGATTCGACACATCGTCGTCTTGTGTCTCTATTAGGGTTTACCTATCCATATAACCATGTTCCCGTAATCCCCATGCCTTGCGCATTCCTTGCTCCTCTAATTCCTCAATCATTATAAGACTTTGGATGAGTTAAAATGGTGGTTAAAGTTTCTGAAAAGTATTAGGAGAAAACATTTGCAAAAAGCCATGCCCGTGCGCACCAGAACCCCCAGAACAGCTCAACTAAGTTGTGCTGTTCTGGCTTGGTCACTACAAGCGCCAAGCTGTCGCTACAAGCGCCAGCTGGTCGCTACAAGCGCGGGTAGGCAGGGAAAAATCCTGCCTGGTCGCTACAAGCGACAACCCGTCGCTACAGCGACCGTGACAGCACAAACATGTGTAAAAATGCGTTTTTCCACCATTTTTGCCCAATTAAAGGTACCCAAGCACCCAAAACATGCTAGGGATGATTTTCTATTACAAATTGGTAGTTCAAAACATGTATGAGCAAGGAATTTGCAAGTATAGGAGATTAGGGTAAAACCATAAAACTTGACTATGAAGAAATTCTCTATAAAACTCACAAAGAGAGGTTCTAAAACCTCAAGGGAGCTCACCTTAAACTTGATTTGGTGCTGGTTTAACCTTTAGCTTCAAACCCTAGCTTGAGCTTCTTGCTTTTACTTGATTTTCTTAACTTTTCTCATGTTCCAACTTTTCCCCAACAAAGCTTGTTTGAAATACATATGATCTAGAGAGAGGATTGATGGATTTGGAGCTTGAATATGGCAAGGAGAGGGAGGCGTGTGCCTAGAGAGAGGGAGAGGAGTTTATGAATATTGAGAGAGAAGTGGAAGAAGAAAATGAGGAAAATATCTTAATTCCTCCTTTTAAATAATTCTTCCTTCCAAAATTACAACTTTGCCATTCTATACGTTTAATTTCTGTGATACTGATAAAGTCACGTTTAAGCGGGATATTACAACAAAATTCACATATCGTGATTATATTGATTTTTTTGTTTTAACTTGATATTCGTTTTGGTCTTATTAATTGACTATATGAGTAAATAACAAAGAGGTAAACTGCCCAATTTGCATTTGTTACTTGACAAGTTTTAGAGATAATTTTTTCCCTAAACATAAGCTATCTTTCAAGTTTCTAGATGAATATACTATTACTATTATTATAAGTATTATTATTATTATTATTATTATCAAACATAATCCGAATAAATATTGGTATTTTGATTTGGAATATGAAAACTCAATTGTATATACATCATCACACAGAGGGTAATTTAGTAATTGATGTACAAATTAATTTCAATACAACTTATCTTTATATATGAAAATTCATCAATGGGTTCTTATAAAAGGTGTGGGAGCGAGTAAAAAGTAAGTACTAACAAGTAAAGTTTCAATGGATAACAAATAAAAAGTGAAAAAGACAAGATATATTAGTATTGACTAATTGTAATATGCACAAATGGTTCTAGTAGTGCACCATGCAAGATTCTTTTTAACCATATGATTGGGCAGATCCGCTAGATATAGTGGTAAAATGCTTACACAATCTATTTCCCTTTTTCTTTCACTTTAATATCTATTTCTCACGTTTACCAAAAGAATTCAAATCGTTTCCTTTGATGTGTCACTCATGCTCTCTTTATTTTGTTTAAATTCTAACAATATGTAAGTCACCCAAAAATAAGTTTGAAATTTTCTCTTTAATGTTAAAATGGGTGTTTTTAATGTTCAAAAAATAATTATAATGGGAGACCTTTGAGTGTAGGAGTTAGACTGAAAGTTGAGTAAAAAAAAGTAAAATGTGAATACAAAGAGTTTTTCTAACCATGGCTAAAATATTGGATCCATTAATTTCATATTTGAAATATAAATAGCAGTTGGTCTTGAGAGCAATGAGAGTTGAGATTTGCTTTGGACCAAAGAGGAGAAAATCTCTTTTTGAAAGATAAGGAGAAAATTGATGATGGGCCTTACATTTTGAGGCCCTAAAATATCTGAGGTACTTTGATGTAGCCAAGCTTGAACAAACATAAGGCCGACCATGACGATGGAGAGTGAACTAGTGTGAGGGAGAGTGACCATGACGATGTATCCAAATAACTCACTTAATCCATAGTTAATTCTCTTAACTGTCCGGACATTAAAATCTCATCCGATTCAAGTTCGATTCTTCAACTCTGTACTCAGAATTGTTACTTAGTCCACACTTCACTTTAAATTCTCAAACTGCGGTTTCCGTCAAGGTTCTACGTCATTTCCTAGAGCATTCCATGATTCCTTAATCCTTATGTCTTCCGCAGACGAGGCATCGTCCAACGATGCGTCCAACTGGGTTGAGGCACTTCACCTCAATGTTAATTATCCTTTATGTCTCTAAGACTTTGCCACTAACAGGCTTCGTTACTTTACAGTTTGATGGCCACCATTTGGCATTATTACTTCTTCGCCAATTCCGTCTTAAAATCCGACACCTTAATCTTCGTCTTTCATACACTTCATACCTCCTTGGTCACATTCAGCTCTCAGACATTTATCCTAACTGTCATATACTAGATTGAGTTGATCAGGCTCAACTAGATGTGACCTTTAGAACAATATCCGGAACCCAATGGTCCCACTACTTTTATTGAAACTTTAATGACCCAAGGCACGGTCTGAATCGACCTGCTCTGATACCAATTGTAACACCCATACTAAATTATCTAGAATATTTAGCATGCGTATTAATCTGATACTGGGTACATTAAAATTTTCAATAATAAATACAATATAGAACTACTGAATGAGTACAAATAGCTCGTTTATACAAATATCCAAATATCATTTACAATTACATTCTCATATACATAGATAATCTGTCAACCTCCTGAGCTTGACCTTGACGAGCATCTGCACTCCATCCAGCATCTTCCTGAAGATCTTCATCTGTAAACCACTTGGCTACCTGAAAACTTGCACCAGAAGGATAGGGATGAGACATAATGTCTCAGTGAGCTCCTACCCTACCTACTGTTGGCAACCACGGGGGAAACCTAGGGTCGCCGTGCCTACTCTCGGCAATCTTGGGGATACCTATGATCGCCGTCTTTCTCTACATAATTCGCGATCAAGGGGAAACCTAGGATCGCTACATATCTTTATCTTTCTTATACTTTTCATGTTCATAATCTTATGCGTAGTGATCGAGGGAAGTCTATGATCACTTGCTGATGTCTAATGACTACTTGTCTTTATCTTAACTCTTAGTACATAATACGTAAGCATATTCACATTCCATTCTTAATCTTAGACTTATACGGAGTGATCTTGGGGACATCCTATGATCACATCTCGTTCACTAGGAACTAATCATCACGTCTCGTATTACATATAAAATATACATATTCATTTCATATTCGTATTCATCTTTTCATATCATAAGTTAGAAGTTAGCGTTGAACAAACAATTATTATCTTGGTTCATTTTACGGAGTGCATCCGGGTGGAGTAACCCCGAAGTACATCTCCCATCATACCGGTGAAATTCCTATCATATCAGGCTAACACCGGACTCCTCTTATCGTTGTGTGGACAACTCTCTCGATGAAGTCCCATCCGGCGAATCCCGGAGTCTGCTGAACACAACTTAACTTTGCATGTAGACAACCCTCTCGGAGAAGTCCCATCCGGCGAATCCCGGAGCCTGCTGGACATGCTTAATCTTTTAACATACGTGTGGACAATCCTCTCGGAGAAGTCCCATCCGGCGAAACCTGGAGTCTGATGAACACGTTTAATGTCGTCTTATAAATTACGTGTGGATAGCAATTTCGGAGAAATCCCATCCGGCATGATCCGGAGTCTGATGAACACGTTATCATATTCTTTATCATTAAATTCTTAACTTAAGTTCATATACATATCTTATACGTTCATAATCTTGTGCATATCTAATGCATTTTTAAGTATTCATTCTTAATTGCCTAACCTATAAAATAGGTCCTTAACTTAAACATTAATTCTCATCTTAAGTACTTGTAAGTACTTCTAATACTTTCTCTAGCCTTGGCATATTAATGCATTCTTAGGGGGAAATAACCTCCCAAAACATAACTTATTAACTTATGGTCTTACACTCATTGTTCTCCTAAGCCTTTGCTTGATTACTAGTAACTTTCCATAGCTTAATAACCTCTCTATATCAACTTATGGATTAAGGTATCCATCTCTCAATTATTGTACCTTTCCTCATCCTACATTGGTCTATACATCCTCTAAAATAACTTGCAATTCGGTGGCCGAATTGGCCAATTCGGTGGCCGATTTTTAGCGAGTTAAAAATGCTGATTTTTGCTGTCAAATTCGGTGGCCGAATTGGAGCATTCGGTGGCCGAATTGCACTGTTCAAAACGTGAATTTTCACAATTCTTGGCTATTCCAGGCATAATCAAACCTCATAACAGCTTAAGGGGTGTGTTTCTAAGGCATATTGACAGCTTATAACAAGATTAACCAAGGAATTGGCAAGCATAATGATTTAGGACACTAATTATAAACTTTGCTCATATCACTAAATATACTCAAACTTACACAAGCGGGTTATAAAACCCTAGGGAGCTCACCTCAATCATTGCTTGCTTCCTTGCCAAGTTTTCAACTTAAAAACCCTAGCTTGATCCACTTCCCTTTTCTCTTGATTCTTCCTCAAATCTCCTTGTTTCTTTCCCTTCTTCTAGCTTCCAATACAAGCTTGCTAACATGAACTCTCTCACAAGATTGGTTGAAGCTTACTAGCTTGTGGCAAATTGATGGAGAAGGGCGTGTGGTTTAGAGAGAAAGAGGGAGAGAGCAGATTTTTGAGTGAGTGAAGGAAGAAAGAAATGAACAAGAAAATATCTTGTTTTCATTTTAAACAATCCTCTCTTCCCACCTATTTACCATAATGCCATTGCTTAGTATTTACAGAATTGCCAAGCTTCTTAATCGACTTCTAACACTGTTAACTGATACTTATACGCGGAATATTACCCTTGCCACATAAATAACCCATTAACTGACAATTTACCAAATTATCCTTTGCTTAAAACATTCCGATACATCGTCTCAATATTAATAAATATTCGAGTCTTAGGTGGGATGTTACAATCTACCCCCCTTAAAGAAATTTCGTCCTCGAAATTTAGAATCCGCTATCATACATGAATTAATCTCACATACTACTTCCTTCATTAGCCAAGACTCCAGTTCATCTTACTTATCGGAATCCCTTAGATTTTCAACTCTATAAGTCGAATGTATTCGACAATCTTTTCATTATTTGAAACGCTTGATGTGCATTACACTTTTCTTGCGTAGTAGAATATGAGGTTATCCGAACCATCACATCCAACTTGCTGACCATCCTTGTTTATACACTTATTGCAAACCCAAACTAGAGTTATCCAATCCTAACACTTGTGTTGAATCTTATAACCTCGTCATAGTCCGCGTAATCTTACTTTGACGACATTGGACTTTCTTATTATCCTCGACGATTCCATTGAATTCTTATATTCGATCTTTGCCTTATACAACGGCATCCTACATATATGGTTTTACCATAGATATACCATCCTTTAATGAGAGTAAAACTACCGCACTACCTCCATTATACAAATACAAGGAGGAGGCATCCTGGTGTATTACTTTCCATAATCTTAATCATTGCTTCCATCACGGAATTCCTCAAGGGCTCGCGAAATCTTACTAATTACTCGCGTTCCGCTTCGATTGATCTACAACGTTACTCATCTTGATAACTTAGAAATCATTCTTCATACTAGGAGTTTGCCAATCTCCCATCGTTCTTGTCACAACTTATTCTCGTTTTCTTATCGTAGCATAAATGTTTTCTACACCGATAATCTCAAACTTATAGGAGTTTAGTCCAAGTGATGAGTGGCTTAAGTCGTCGCACATAACATTATACAATATATATCATAGCATATAACTTACATACATAAGCGAGCTCGTGTACACTATACATTATCTCATCTTTGTCCGACTAACGGGACATCATTCTTAACCTTAACATATTTGAGACATTACCACATCAATTGGGAATCTTTTCTTACTCTTAACTCATTTCGTAACATCCAGGATTTGCCTTTCAACTGGCTTGCCAGGTTTGCCCCGCCAATGTTACTCATGTTTATTCTTAAGTATACAACAACCTATAATGTAAATTTATGGTTACAAATCACCGGTATCACAAACTTGTTTCTCGTCCAGGACGTCGAATTCAAAATCCTTATTTTCAATAGAAAACTCTACTTGATTGCTACCCAAATAGCACACTCAGTCTTTAATCCTTTAGGCATAATCCTGAAATTACGCAGCCCTTTACCGTGGACTACGAGTAACTTTAAATCTACGTAAAAGTTCTCCTTTCTTTACTGGTGAACATTAAGTTCAAGACTTCCGAAATCTTCGGTTAATATAGGTTAACATGACATGGTTACAACATGGAATATTTCACTCGCCACTGCATTGTCGTATCTGGTCAAGGCCTCTATTCAAATATTTCATTCCTCATGGATTTCGAGGTTTAAGGTATTCATCAACTTAACTCCCATAACTTTCCATTAGAACTCATAATATGTTCAAATCGCTTATACTTACTACTATCCCGTATAATAAGAATTAAGCACTTAACATCTTCTCATATTCTAAGCCTCAGCTTAGCGTCGTTCATTATATCATGCTTGGATTACCACTCCGCTGCGCCACTCTGATTTTTATACTCGAGGTAGCATCGGAGGAAAACTTCACTATTGTCATATAAAATTCCATCGATCAATCATTTTACTCTATCACTTTGTAATCACTGTAACAAATTTGTCTGACGTTAACATTTCGCTTGTAGGTTAAACCACCTGCTTAACTTATGGATTGGTCATCTCCTAACTTTACCTTTGCTTTCGTACAAGGGCCATATACTTACTTTCATGAAAATATGCCATAACTTGTAAACGGTCTTTAGCAACTATTACGAGTCTAATAATGCTCCGATCAAACGGCTTATACTCTGTTTCCGACTTTACTTTCCATATTCAGAATTCGATAACCATCTCTTGGTCAGCTCTTCATGTATAATCATTAAACATTGCAGATACCTGACTGGAAGTATGTCTGAGGCAGCTTAAATTCATGTACATCCATTTGTCGCAACTTCCAAAAACACTTATAGCTTCTGAAGGTTCATATCTTTCATTTGAGTCTTGTTACTATTCGCTCTTTCTTTATCCGTAATGATTTCATATCCATAATCGTCCCGGGACAACTTTGGTCTCCTTAGCTCTATCATGTCCCTTAAGTTACCCTTGAGTTTCTACAGAACAATCCGTCCTGAAAAGTTCCAAATTCTTACCAGTTCTCTAGAACGCCCAACATAGGTTACGCTTCTTCGAGTGCCCGATTAATCAATCTTAAACTTTTGCACATTATCATGATCTATTGGATTCCTCCAGTAGCTCGTTATTGTATTCACAGTTCAAGTCTATACTTTATTACTGCCCTCGGAAACTTATCAACACGAGGTGATCTCTTTCTGTTCTATAAAATTTGTGGAAGGAACCTCTTCAATGGGGAACATATAACTCCTTAGCATTTACCTCAATCCTAAAATTTCATGTTCAAGACGATCCGCCATATATTAAAATCTCAACATAATTTCTCGGCTGAAATCCCGTTCATCCTTCATCACTGGTCTACTATAACCTTGTGTTATCTAGAACTTACCTTCTTTAACCAATCGAGGAAATTCAATACTGTTCGTCTAATCTAGAGTGTTCAACTTAATCCGTCCATCAGCATAATAATTCCAGCCTAGCTTCTCTTACTTCTAATCTTCTTACCATTTGGTTACATCCAAAAATTTGATTCACACTTTGACATGCAACGAGTCTTATTGTTTCCACTTATTCATCCATCTTAATTCTTAGGCTGCACATCATCTCCTCTTCTTATTTCACAAATCTGGTTCAGTAGACATGGCTGATCTGATGGGGTCAAACTTAATTGTGATTCATACTCAATAACCACACTTGAGTAATTTGTTTCATCTATCCAAATAACTCACTTAATCCATAGTTAATTCTCTTAACTGTCCGGACATTAAAATCTCATCCGATTCAAGTTCGATTCTTCAACTCTGTACTCAGAATTGTTACTTAGTCCACACTTCACTTTAAATTCTCAAACTGCGGTTTCCGTCAAGGTTCTACGTCATTTCCTAGAGCATTCCATGATTCCTTAATCCTTATGTCTTCCGCAGACGAGGCATCGTCCAACGATGCGTCCAACTGGGTTGAGGCACTTCACCTCAATGTTAATTATCCTTTATGTCTCTAAGACTTTGCCACTAACAGGCTTCGTTACTTTACAGTTTGATGGCCACCATTTGGCATTATTACTTCTTCGCCAATTCCGTCTTAAAATCCGACACCTTAATCTTCGTCTTTCATACATTTCAGACCTCCTTGGTCACATTCAGCTCTCAGACATTTATCCTAACTGTCATATACTAGATTGAGTTGATCAGGCTCAACTAGATGTGACCTTTAGAACAATATCCGTAACCCAATGGTCCCACTACTTTTATTGAAACTTTAATGACCCAAGGCACGGTCTGAATCGACCTGCTCTGATACCAATTGTAACACCCATACTAAATTATCTAGAATATTTAGCATGCGTATTAATCTGATACTGGGTACATTAAAATTTTCAATAATAAATACAATATAGAACTACTGAATGAGTACAAATAGCTCGTTTATACAAATATCCAAATATCATTTACAATTACATTCTCATATACATAGATAATCTGTCAACCTCCTGAGCTTGACCTTGACGAGCATCTGCACTCCATCCAGCATCTTCCTGAAGATCTTCATCTGTAAACCACTTGGCTACCTGAAAACTTGCACCAGAAGGATAGGGATGAGACATAATGTCTCAGTGAGCTCCTACCCTACCTACTGTTGGCAACCACGGGGGAAACCTAGGGTCGCCGTGCCTACTCTCGGCAATCTTGGGGATACCTATGATCGCCGTCTTTCTCTACATAATTCGCGATCAAGGGGAAACCTAGGATCGCTACATATCTTTATCTTTCTTATACTTTTCATGTTCATAATCTTATGTGTAGTGATCGAGGGAAGTCTATGATCACTTGCTGATGTCTAATGACTACTTGTCTTTGTCTTAACTCTTAGTACATAATACGTAAGCATATTCACATTCCATTCTTAATCTTAGACTTATACGGAGTGATCTTGGGGACATCCTATGATCACATCTCGAATTCTTTATCATTAAATTCTTAACTTAAGTTCATATACATATCTTATACGTTCATAATCTTGTGCATATCTAATGCATTTTTAAGTATTCATTCTTAATTGCCTAACCTATAAAATAGGTCCTTAACTTAAACATTAATTCTCATCTTAAGTACTTGTAAGTACTTTTAATACTTTCTCTAGCCTTGGCATATTAATGCATTCTTAGGGGGAAATAACCTCCCAAAACATAACTTATTAACTTATGGTCTTACACTCATTGTTCTCCTAAGCCTTTGCTTGATTACTAGTAACTTTCCATAGCTTAATAACCTCTCTATATCAACTTATGGATTAAGGTATCCATCTCTCAATTATTGTACCTTTCCTCATCCTACATTGGTCTATACATCCTCTAAAATAACTTGCAATTCGGTGGCCGAATTGGCCAATTCGGTGGCCGATTTTTAGCGAGTTAAAAATGCTGATTTTTGCTGTCAAATTCGGTGGCCGAATTGGAGCATTCGGTGGCCGAATTGCACTGTTCAAAACGTGAATTTTCACAATTCTTGGCTATTCCAGGCATAATCAAACCTCATAACAGCTTAAGGGGTGTGTTTCTAAGGCATATTGACAGCTTATAACAAGATTAACCAAGGAATTGGCAAGCATAATGATTTAGGACACTAATTATAAACTTTGCTCATATCACTAAATATACTCAAACTTACACAAGCGGGTTATAAAACCCTAGGGAGCTCACCTCAATCATTGCTTGCTTCCTTGCCAAGTTTTCAACTTAAAAACCCTAGCTTGATCCACTTCCCTTTTCTCTTGATTCTACCTCAAATCTCCTTGTTTCTTTCCCTTCTTCTAGCTTCCAATACAAGCTTGCTAACATGAACTCTCTCACAAGATTGGTTGAAGCTTACTAGCTTGTGGCAAATTGATGGAGAAGGGCGTGTGGTTTAGAGAGAAAGAGGGAGAGAGCAGATTTTTGAGTGAGTGAAGGAAGAAAGAAATGAACAAGAAAATATCTTGTTTTCATTTTAAACAATCCTCTCTTCCCACCTATTTACCATAATGCCATTGCTTAGTATTCACAGAATTGCCAAGCTTCTTAATCGACTTCTAACACTGTTAACTGATACTTATAAGCGGAATATTACCCTTGCCACATAAATAACCCATTAACTGACAATTTACCAAATTATCCTTTGCTTAAAACATTCCGATACATCGTCTCAATATTAATAAATATTCGAGTCTTAGGTGGGATGTTACAGAGTTAATAACCAATATTTATGCAGGTTACCAATGTTGTGTCGGTATCGATTATTGATACATGTCGGACATCAGACACGTCTTTAATAAAAATATTTGTGTTGGAAACACCTATTGTTACCTTCTCTGTTCTGGTTGTTTCAATCTTCTTACTAGCTTCATGTCAATCATTGTTACAAATATTTTTGTAAGTGGAGAAAAAAAGGAAGGAATTGAAAAAGACTCATTATACACAAAGAAAATTGGTAACAATAGAAGTCATTCACAAACAAAAAATTTCAATGACTAACGGTACATATCCTTTTACAAAAGGATTTAATTCATATAAACAATCAATGTGTGTAGTTTTTACATTGGTAAACAATCATAATCGTTAGATCATTAGAAATATTTGATTATTGATCATAATTACTTTTAAAACGGCACACATAATTAGTTGTAATGTGTTGACAATTTAAATTTTTATACAGATATTGTACAAATCCAATGTTTCCTAAAATGTTGACACACTTTTACGGACAATAGTCAACTCCAAAGCTTCCTAAAATGTTCCACATTTTTAGCAGATAATCATAACACTGAGCACGGGCACACAACTTGATTTGATAAGACAGAGCGTGGATTTCTCAATACATTAAACATAATAATAACTGCACGAAATCATGGCACACATACGCCGTATGAACATGCTGGAACATTTGGTTCCACATCTTGCTGGTAGATTTGGTTTAGCAAAAATGCAGCCAACAAACAAATGTCTATAAACAAATATCCAACAATTTATTTATTTATTTTTTTGTTCATAAATAAGTTAATAAGTAGGTTAAATTATTGAAGAATGAAAATTATTCTCAATATAAATTTTTTGACTACTAGTAAATATTTTTAGAAACTATAGTTTCATAAAATAGTAAGGTATTATAACTTACTTAACATAAGAAAAAAGTAGTCAACATAAAAAACAGTTAAGAAAATAATTAAGGTTTCCACAATAATAAAGTCTAAATATTTCTTTTTGTGATATATTAGAATATTATTTCTTTGCCTATAAAGAAGTAGACGTTGTTTTAACATACAACTGAATTATCCATTTTATTGTTCTTTGCAAACTAAGCTCTGTTATAATGGAAACTATTTTCAAGTTTGTGGTGTTAATTCTTGCTATTGCATGTGCGCTGGTTGGAAATGTACAAGGCTTACCACCTTGTTGCCCACATCCCGAAATAGAATGCCAACCAATTGAGTGTCCTAAACTTCCATGTTGCAAACCTCCATTGAGTAGTATCAATCCCTGAAACCTGTTAACTCTTCTATTATCAATAAAACAATCAATATATATTTAAGAAAGGTTCATATCGTATGTAATACATGTATGAACAAGATTTATTAATAAATTATAGTTTGAAGTTCTCTATTATCGTGTGTCTTCTAAAGTAGTTATTTTTGTGAATATTCACATATCTTTTTTATTTCTTACAAAATTCACATATCGTGATTATATTGATTTTTTTGTTTTAACTTGATATTCGTTTTGGTCTTATTAATTGACTATATGAGTAAATAACAAAGAGGTAAACTGCCCAATTTGCATTTGTTACTTGACAAGTTTTAGAGATAATTTTTTCCCTAAACATAAGCTATCTTTCAAGTTTCTAGATGAATATACTATTACTATTATTATAAGTATTATTATTATTATTATTATCAAACATAATCCGAATAAATATTGGTATTTTGATTTGGAATATGAAAACTCAATTGTATATACATCATCACACAGAGGGTAATTTAGTAATTGATGTACAAATTAATTTCAATACAACTTATCTTTATATATGAAAAATCATCAATGGGTTCTTATAAAAGGTGTGGGAGCGAGTAAAAAGTAAGTCCTAACAAGTAAAGTTTCAATGGATAACAAATAAAAAGTGAAAACAAGATATATTAGTATTGACTAATTGTAATATGCACAAATGGTTCTAGTAGTGCACCATGCAAGATTCTTTTTAACCATATGATTGGGCAGATCCGTTAGATATAGTGGTAAAATGCTTACACAATCTATTTCCCTTTTTCTTTCACTTTAATATCTATTTCTCACGTTTACCAAAAGAATTCAAATCGTTTCCTTTGATGTGTCACTCATGCTCTCTTTATTTTGTTTAAATTCTAACAATATGTAAGTCACCCAAAAATAAGTTTGAAATTTTCTCTTTAATGTTAAAATGGGTGTTTTTAATGTTCAAAAAATAATTATAATGGGAGACCTTTGAGTGTAGGAGTTAGATTGAAAGTTGAGTAAAAAAAAGTAAAATGTGAATACAAAGAGTTTTTCTAACCATGTCTAAAATATTGGATCCATTAATTTCATATTTGAAATATAAATAGCAGTTGGTCTTGAGAGCAATGAGAGTTGAGATTTGCATTGGACCAAAGAGGAGAAAATCTCTTTTTGAAAGATAAGGAGAAAATTGATGATGGGCCTTACATTTTGAGGCCCTATAATATCTGAGGTACTTTGATGTAGCCAAGCTTGAACAAACATAAGGCCGACCATGACGATGGAGAGTGAACTAGTGTGAGGGAGAGTAAAAGTAGAAAGGAAGCAAATATGTTATATGATTTACACAAATTTTGTCATTCGATAAAAATGTGTGAAAATAATGTCCTACTACTAGGCATTTAACTTAGAGTTAATAACCAATATTTATGCAGGTTACCAATGTTGTGTCGGTATCGATTATTGATACATGTCGGACATCAGACACGTCTTTAATAAAAATATTTGTGTTGGAAACACCTATTGTTACCTTCTCTGTTCTGGTTGTTTCAATCTTCTTACTAGCTTCATGTCAATCATTGTTACAAATATTTTTGTAAGTGGAGAAAAAAAGGAAGGAATTGAAAAAGACTCATTATACACAAAGAAAATGGGTAACAATAGAAGCCATTCACAAACAAAAAATTTCAATGACTAACGGTACATATCCTTTTACAAAAGGATTTAATTCATATAAACAATCAATGTGTGTAGTTTTTACATTGGTAAACAATCATAATCGTTAGATCATTAGAAATATTTGATTATTGATCATAATTACTTCTAAAACGGCACACATAATTAGTTGTAATGTGTTGACAATTTAAATTTTTATACAGATATTGTACAAATCCAATGTTTCCTAAAATGTTGACACACTTTTACGGACAATAGTCAACTCCAAAGCTTCCTAAAATGTTCCACATTTTTAGCAGATAATCATAACACTGAGCACGGGCACACAACTTGATTTGATAAGACAGAGCGTGGATTTCTCAATACATTAAACATAATAATAACTGCACGAAATCATGGCACACATACGCCGTATGAACATGCTGGAACATTTGGTTCCACATCTTGCTGGTAGATTTGGTTTAGCAAAAATGCAGCCAACAAACAAATGTCTATAAACAAATATCCAACAATTTATTTATTTATTTTTTAGTTCATAAATAAGTTAACAAGTAGGTTAAATTATTGAAGAATGAAAATTATTCTCAATATAATTTTTTTGACTACTAGTAAATATTTTTAGAAACTATAGTTTCATAAAATAGTAAGGTATTATAACTTACTTAACATAAGAAAAAAGTAGTCAACATAAAAAACAGTTAAGAAAATAATTAAGGTTTACACATTAATAAAGTCTAAATATTTCCTTTTGTGATATATTAGAATATTATTTCTTTGCCTATAAAGAAGTAGACGTTGTTTTAACATACAACTGAATTATCCATTTTATTGTTCTTTGCAAACTAAGCTCTGTTATAATGGAAACTATTTTCATGTTTGTGGTGTTAATTCTTGCTATTGCATGTGCGCTGGTTGGAAATGTACAAGGCTTACCACCTTGTTGCCCACATCCCGAAATAGAATGCCAACCAATTGAGTGTCCTAAACTTCCATGTTGCAAACCTCCATTGAGTAGTATCAATCCCTGAAACATGTTAAGTCTTCTATTATTAATAAAACAATCAATATATATTTAAGAAAGGTTCATATCGTATGTAATACATGTATGAACAAGATTTATTAATAAATTATAGTTTGAAGTTCTCTATTATCGTGTGTCTTCTAAAGTAGTTATTTTTGTGAATATTCACATATCTTTTTTATTTCTTACAAAATTCACATATCGTGATTATATTGATTTTTTTGTTTTAACTTGATATTCGTTTTGGTCTTATTAATTGACAATATGAGTAAATAACAAAGAGGTAAACTGCCCAATTTGCATTTGTTACTTGACAAGTTTTAGAGATAATTTTTTCCCTAAACATAAGCTATCTTTCAAGTTTCTAGATGAATATACTATTACTATTATTATAAGTATTATTATTATTATTATTATCAAACATAATCCGAATAAATATTGGTATTTTGATTTGGAATATGAAAACTCAATTGTATACACATCATCACACAGAGGGTAATTTAGTAATTGATGTACAAATTAATTTCAATACAACTTATCTTTATATATGAAAAATCATCAATGGGTTCTTATAAAAGGTGTGGGAGCGAGTAAAAAGTAAGTCCTAACAAGTAAAGTTTCAATGGATAACAAATAAAAAGTGAAAAAGACAAGATATATTAGTATTGACTAATTGTAATATGCACAAATGGTTCTAGTAGTGCACCATGCAAGATTCTTTTTAACCATATGATTGGGCAGATCCGTTAGATATAGTGGTAAAATGCTTACACAATCTATTTCCCTTTTTCTTTCACTTTAATATCTATTTCTCACGTTTTCCAAAAGAATTCAAATCGTTTCCTTTGATGTGTCACTCATGCTCTCTTTATTTTGTTTAAATTCTAACAATGTGTAAGTCACCCAAAAATAAGTTTGAAATTTTCTCTTTAATGTTAAAATGGGTGTTTTTAATGTTCAAAAAATAATTATAATGGGAGACCTTTGAGTGTAGGAGTTAGACTGAAAGTTGAGTAAAAAAAAAGTAAAATGTGAATACAAAGAGTTTTTCTAACCATGTCTAAAATATTGGATCCATTAATTTCATATTTGAAATATAAATAGCAGTTGGTCTTGAGAGCAATGAGAGTTGAGATTTGCATTGGACCAAAGAGGAGAAAATCTCTTTTTGAAAGATAAGGAGAAAATTGATGATTGGCCTTACATTTTGAGGCCCTAAAATATCTGAGGTACTTTGATGTAGCCAAGCTTGAACAAACATAAGGCCGACCATGACGATGGAGAGTGAACTAGTGTGAGGGAGAGTAAAAGTAGAAAGGAAGCAAATATGTTATATGATTTACACAAATTTTGTCATTCGATAAAAATGTGTGAAAATAATGTCCTACTACTAGGCATTTAACTTAGAGTTAATAACCAATATTTATGCAGGTTACCAATGTTGTGTCGGTATTGATTATTGATACATGTCGGACATCAGACACGTCTTTAATAAAAATATTTGTGTTGGAAACACCTATTGTTACCTTCTCTGTTCTGGTTGTTTCAATCTTCTTACTAGCTTCATGTCAATCATTGTAACACCCATACTAACTTTAACTAGTATATTAGCATGTGTGTTAAACTGATACTGGATACATTTAAAAAATTTCAATAATAATAATACATCACAAATGAATGAATACAAGTTTACTCGTCTGTACATTTAATCCAATACTATTACAATACTTATACAATATCCATTACGCTCCTGAGCTGGTACACAACGAGCAACTGTACTCCATCCAGTATCTCTATGAAGATCTTCATCACGAACCTCTGACTTACCTATAAACCTGCACCAGAAGGAAATGGATGAGACATAATGTCTCAGTGAGCTCCAACCCAACCAACTGTTTGCAACCACAGGGAACCTAGGGTCGCCATGCCTACCTTGGCAATCTTGGGGATATCCTATGATCGTCAAGTCTTTACTTTATCCACAAGGGTAAATCTCTGCCTATGACTATGAATCTGTCTGTAATTGTATCTCTAACTATGACTATAACTGTAAACCACCTATAACTGTAACTATAACCTATCTGTAACTATAACTCAGTGATCAAGGGGAAACCTAGGACCACCTTCTGTTAACTGTCTATAACTATAACTATAACTGTGACTGTAACTGTAACTTTGACTTTAACTGTGAAACATAAAACATATAACAGTTGTAATATCCCGCCTAAGATTCGAATAATTATTAATATTGAGACGATGTATCAGAAATGTTCGAGCAAAGGACAATTTGGTAAATTGTCAGTTAATGGGTTTATTTATATGGTAAGTGTGTTATCCCGCTCATAAGTATCAGTTATTAGTGTTGGAAACTTGAGAAGCAAATATGGCATTATGGTAAATAAGTGGAGATGGCAATTTAGTAATTAAAAGGCATGGGAAGCATGTTTTAAAAAATATGTAGTAAGATTTTCTTACCACTTTCTTCCACACTCTTCCAACCAGCCCTCTCCCTCCCTCTTCCCTTTACTCTCACGCCCTCCTCTCCCCCCTCCAACCATCCATCAACTCTTAATCCAAACTCTTGTAAGAAGGTATTGCAAGCAAGCTTGTATTTGGTAAGGTTAGAGCAAAAGAAAGAAAAGGTAAGAATCACTTCAATCTTCCTTTCTCACTTCAATTTTCGTGCCTAATGTTTGAGCCTAAGCCTCTATTTTATCTTGCATAATGATTCCTGAAGAAGAAGAAGTTATGGGTAGAGATTTGGAGTTGAATTGGAGGAAGTTGGAGAAATCCGTATTTGGGACAGGGCTCTATTGAAATGGTCAGAACTCTCTCCATGTAACTCCGATTTCAGTGGTTTTTGATGCTATGGAAAGCTAACAAACTTATCTACGTTTTGGTACCAGTTTCGTGAAGTTTGGATGAGTATTGAAGTCTGGGGACGGGTTTGAAGTCAGGGGTCCGAAACTGCAAATCTGCAGAAATTTGGAACAAGAAAGTTAAAGGAAAAGCAAGGGATAGAACAAGGGGTCAAGTGAAGGATTAGCTAGCAACAAACCAAGTCTAAGGTGAGTTCCCTTTGGGGTTTAGAACCCACCTTGTTGAATTTTGATGAATATGTTGTGTATTGGATACAATTTATTATTAGTGCCCAATTCCTCATGCTTGTCAAATCTTTAGCTAATCATGTTGTCAGCTATCATTATGCCTTGAAAATTTATTCCTATAAGCTGTTATGGTGATTTGGGTATGTTTGGAGAAGCCTGAAAGACTGGAATCACGTTCTGGAAGAGGCGGAAATCGGCCACCGATTGTATAAAATCGGCCACCGATTTTGGTTACTCAATTTTCATGTTTGTTTTGTAAAACATCGGCCCCCGATTTTATAGGATCGGGCCCCAATTTCAGTGAGTTCGGCCCCCGAATTCTTATAATCGGCCACCGATTTCATGTCCTTTTTGAGAGTGAAAGATCAACATAGGAAGAGGAATAACTATAGTATGGGGAGATGAATACTTGATTCCCTAAGACATGGAGAAGCAAAAGAGTTAGTAATAGGTTTATTCCTCATTAAACATTTTCATACACACCTTTTGGTTTATGCAAGTTTAAGAATGAAGCATTAGCTAAGTTTAGAACCTTTATAGGTAGAGAGATTTAGAATGAAATTCATCATGTACTAAGCACGAGAATGGAACTATAGTCATAGTTAAGAACCTTTAATAGGCTAAGCATTCGAGAATGCATCAGATATGTATAAGACATAAGTTATAAGTTATGTATAAGAAGAATAAGAACAAGAATTATTAAGATACTAAGCCGTGGCCTTCGTCGTTCACGCCAGTGGGACACGAATGGTTCACGTAGAGTTAAGATTAAGATTAATACTATTAAGTCGTGACTTTCATTGTTCACGCCAGTGGGACATGAAAGGTTCATGCATAAGTTTACAGAATATTTATTCGCGTCTTCCGTCGTTCACGCCAGTGGGACACGGGAGGTAAACGCATCAGTTAAGACTAATGTCAAGTCGTGTCTTCTGTTGTTCACGCCAGAGGGACACAGGAGGTTCACGCCAGTGGGACGTGTTATTCCGCAAGGATGACCGCACGACGACAAGAGGAGTCCGGTGTTAGCCTGATATGATAGGAATTTTCACCGGTTATCAGGGGAATGTGCTTCGGGGTTACTCCACCCGGGGGCATTCCGTAAAATGAACTCAGATAATATTGTTTGTTCAACGCTAACAGCTAACATAAAGACATGTAACAGTTAATATTTATTCATGTTATCAGACAGAGAATAATTATCAGACAGGTATCAGATTCAGGTATCAGTTATCAGGCGGTGATCCTAGGTTCCCCCTCGATCACCCAGTTATCAGGATATAGTCTAGATCTCAGGACTATTCAGTATTAGATTCAGACAATGATCCTAGGTTTCCCCTTGATCACTAGTTTAGCAGGATGTAGTTCAGTTTATAACTACACAGTTTAGCAGGAACAGTCAGGTAACCCTCTGTGGGTAAGGTAAGGACTTGGCGATCATAGGTATCCCCAAGATTGCCGAGGTAGGCACGGCGACCCTAGGTTCCCTGTGGTTGCCAACAGTAGGTAGGGTAGGAGCTCACTAAGACATTATGTCTCATCCCTATCCTTCTGGTGCAGGTTTTCAGGTAGCCACGTGGTTTTCAGATGAAGATCTTCATGAAGATGCTGGATGGAGTGCAGTTGCTCGTCAAGGACACGCTCAGGAGGCTGACAGATGCTATATATGTATATAGACGTGTATGTTATGAATTTGGATAATTGTATAACGAGCCAACTTGTACTCATTCATTTGTATGTATTATTGTTATTATTATTGAAAATTTTAATGTACCCAGTATCAGATTAATACACATGCTAAATATTCTAGATAATTTAGTATGGGTGTTACAATTGGTATCAGAGCAGGTCGATTCAGACCGTGCCTTGGGTCATTAAAGATTCAATAAAAGTAGTGGGACCATTGGGTTCCGGATGTTGTTCTAAAGGTCACATCTAGCTGAGCCTGATCAACTCAGTCTAGTATATGACAGTTAGGATAAATGTCCGAGAGCTGAATGTGACCAAGGAGGAATGAAGTTTGTGAAGGGCGAAGACTAAGGTGGTAGAATTGTTTGACGGAGTTGGCGAAGGAGTAATCAACGCCAAATAGTGGCCATCGAACTGTAAAGTGACTAAGCTTGTTTATGGCAGAGTTTCAGGAATGCCAGAGATATTTAAGAATAAGGTGAAGAACCTCAATACAGTTGGACGCGTCATTGAGAGATGTCTCATGGGAAGAGACATGGACAGTAAGAAAATTATGAAACCATAATTGGAACTGTTGTTGAGAAGTGGCATGAGGATGGCAGTGGAGCACTCCTTAAGAAGAGAAGATGGTATGTGATCTAAGACCCAAAATGGATGAGTAAGTTGTAATGATAATACCCGTTGCACATCGAAGCGTGTTTTAGGATATGTTCCGTTGGTAAGGAGATTTGAAATAAGCTAAGTCCAATGAAAAGTTTTATACCAAGAGAAGGGAATTGGATTATTTTATTATGATGAACCATCAAGATGTTTCATACGAGAAACGCAAGCTCAGTAGTAAGTAATGAGTTCTCTGAACAGGATATTGAATAATAAGTTGAAGTCCCTTTATTGGATGAAGAAGACGAGTGTACGAGGACTCATGGTTATAGTAGACCAGTTTTGAAAGATTATGGGTATGAAATCCTTAGGGATAGATATAGAACGCTTAGTAATGGGACTCAGATCCTCAGTGGATCCGGTGAATGAAAGACGTGAACCTTCCGAAACCATAAGTCATTTTAGAAGTTGCCACAAGTGATTTAAGTTTGGAATTTAAACTACTCCAGGTGTACCTTGAGGTCGGTTTCTATAATGTTAAAATGATAATACAAGTTGGATGGACCATGAGATGGTCACAGGAATCAGGACATGGAGAATAAGTAAGAATCAGAATATGAGCCGTTGATAGGAGCTTTGTTAGGCTCGTAACAGTTGCCGAAAACCGTTTACAAGTTCTGGCGTATTATCGTGAAGGTAAGTATATGGTTTATGTCCAAAAGGAAACACAGTGTCAAATGACGACCAATCAGTAAGTTCAACAGGTGGTTTAAGCCATAAAAGAGTCAGCGAATGTAAGATGATTTTGCTCTGATAGCTATAAGTCATTAAGGAACAAGTCAGCCAGAGGATTTGATAAGGGTGTATTATTCCTACTCCAAAGTGTTTTGTTTAGATCAGAGTTGCGCAGTGAAAAAGTAATTCAAGGATGCTTGTGTAGTCCTTTTCAGATGAACCACAGGAAGGCAATAAGCGCCCAATTATTGAACCATGGAATATCGGTAAGCAGTGACGATTCGAACTTGTTATAAGTTCTAGGAGGAAATTTTAAGGGTTAAGCCGAGGGATATTTCAAACCTCGAAATACAAGAGAAACGGAAATCGAAGCAGTTTAGGATTCTGTGATAAGAATGAGAAGAATATACTTTTAGCACAATGAGTCTAGAGCAAGGAAAGTCACCGCTAATACGATAAATTAGCTAATTTAGCCCGATAACTTTAGGTGGACTTGAAGAGTAATGTTTAATCAACAGGATCAAGCATAAAGTAATATCAGTAAAGGTTGTACTTGCAAGATGATACTTTCAAATAGAAGCGTTGATGAGAAACGTCAATGCAGTGACATATGAGTTTAATCTATGTTGTATCCCGTTATGTCAACATGTCACATGTATCAGGTTATGCTAGTATTACGTATACTTATCAGGTAATACTTAAACTACTCAGATAGTAGTGTAGCAGATTTTCAACTATGGGACGTGTTTTGGCATTAGTGGTACGCAATCAGGAAAGTATAAGTATGAAGGTTTTTACCGGAACAGATTTATTGATATCAACCATATCTTAGCAGAAGAGTTCGGAAATATTGTACTTAATGTTCACTAGTAAAGAAAGAAGGATTTTTATGAAGATTAAAAGTCACTCGTAGTCTGCAGTAAAGGACTACGTAAGTTCAAGTTTTGATTAAAGAAGTAAAGATTAAGTGTGCTATTTTTGGTAGCAATCAAGTAGGGCTTTCTTTTGAAAATAAGGATCTTGGACTTGATGTTCAGAAATGAGTAATGAGTTCACTATATCGATAAGTGTAATCATGATCTATGTTAGGTGATAATGTATGTTAAGACTAAACATGAGTAACATTGGCGGGGCAAACCTGGCAAGCCAGTTGAAAGGCAAATCCCGGATGTTACAAGATGAGTTAAGAGTAAGAAAAGATTCCTAATTGATGAGGTAGTACCTCAAATATGTTAAGATTAAGAATGATGTCCCGTTAGTCGGACAAAGATGAGATGATGTATTGTGTACCCGTCAGTAGTGTACACGTGCTCGCTTATATATGCAAACTATATGCTACGAATTATATTATGTGATAAATGTAAGACGACTTATACCATTCATCGCTTGGGCTAGACTCCTATGAGTCTTGGACTAACGAAGTTAGAATACTTCTTACATTTGCATGTGCGTGTATAATATCAGATGTTTTCGGTGTAAGGATAATTCTATATGGAATGGTGATATAAGTCTATAAGTAAGTTGTCGTCGTATGAGATGAAAGTTAAAGATAATAATTCATGGGAATTAGATGCAGTGTAGTGAACCCCTTAAAAGTGAAATATTTGAGGAGGATAAGATTATCCAGTAAAGTATTTGAGATTTAGTGACCTTAAGTTGGTTTGCAAGAAGTATTTGAACCAGGATCAAAGTCAAGCGAGTTGGATATGATGGTTCAGATAACCTCACATCCTACTACGTAAGAATTATGCAAATTCGCCATGAGCATTTTAGTTAAGGGAAAAGCTGTCGAGTATATTCGACGTATAGAGTTGGAAATCTAAGGGATTCCGATAAGTGAGACGAACTGGAGTTTCGGGCAAGTAGAGGAAGTAGTGTGAGAGATTCATTCATGTATGATAGTGGATTCTAAATTTCGAGGACGAAATTTCTTTAAGGAGGGTAGATTGTAATATCCCGCCTAAGATTCGAATAATTATTAATATTGAGACGATGTATCAGAAATGTTCGAGCAAAGGACAATTTGGTAAATTGTCAGTTAATGGGTTTATTTATATGGTAAGTGTGTTATCCCGCTCATAAGTATCAGTTATTAGTGTTGGAAACTTGAGAAGCAAGTATGGCATTATGGTAAATAAGTGGAGATGGCAATTTAGTAATTAAAAGGCATGGGAAGCATGTTTTAAAAAATATGTAGTAAGATTTTCTTACCACTTTCTTCCACACTCTTCCAACCAGCCCTCTCCCTCCCTCTTCCCTTTACTCTCACGCCCTCCTCTCCCCCCTCCAACCATCCATCAACTCTTAATCCAAACTCTTGTAAGAAGGTATTGCAAGCAAGCTTGTATTTGGTAAGGTTAGAGCAAAAGAAAGAAAAGGTAAGAATCACTTCAATCTTCCTTTCTCACTTCAATTTTCGTGCCTAATGTTTGAGCCTAAGCCTCTATTTTATCTTGCATAATGATTCCTGAAGAAGAAGAAGTTATGGGTAGAGATTTGGAGTTGAATTGGAGGAAGTTGGAGAAATCCGTATTTGGGACAGGGCTCTATTGAAATGGTCAGAACTCTCTCCATGTAACTCCGATTTCAGTGGTTTTTGATGCTATGGAAAGCTAACAAACTTATCTACGTTTTGGTACCAGTTTCGTGAAGTTTGGATGAGTATTGAAGTCTGGGGACGGGTTTGAAGTCAGGGGTCCGAAACTGCAAATCTGCAGAAATTTGGAACAAGAAAGTTAAAGGAAAAGCAAGGGATAGAACAAGGGGTCAAGTGAAGGATTAGCTAGCAACAAACCAAGTCTAAGGTGAGTTCCCTTTGGGGTTTAGAACCCACCTTGTTGAATTTTGATGAATATGTTGTGTATTGGATACAATTTATTATTAGTGCCCAATTCCTCATGCTTGTCAAATCTTTAGCTAATCATGTTGTCATCTATCATTATGCCTTGAAAATTTATTCCTATAAGTTGTTATGGTGATTTGGGTATGTTTGGAGAAGCCTGAGAGACTGGAATCACGTTCTGGAAGAGGCGGAAATCGGCCACCGATTGTATAAAATCGGCCACCGATTTTGGTTACTCAATTTTCATGTTTGTTTCGTAAAACATTGGCCCCCGATTTTATAGGATCGGCCCCCGATTTCAGTGAGTTCGGCCCCCGAATTCTTATAATCGGCCACCGATTTCATGTCCTTTTTGAGAGTGAAAGATCAACATAGGAAGAGGAATAACTATAGTATGGGGAGATGAATACTTGATTCCCTAAGACATGGAGAAGCAAAAGAGTTAGTAATAGGTTTATTCCTCATTAAACATTTTCATACACACCTTTTGGTTTATGCAAGTTTAAGAATGAAGCATTAGCTAAGTTTAGAACCTTTATAGGTAGAGAGATTTAGAATGAAATTCATCATGTACTAAGCACGAGAATGGAACTATAGTCATAGTTAAGAACCTTTAATAGGCTAAGCATTCGAGAATGCATCAGATATGTATAAGACATAAGTTATAAGTTATGTATAAGAAGAATAAGAACAAGAATTATTAAGATACTAAGCCGTGGCCTTCGTCGTTCACGCCAGTGGGACACGAATGGTTCACGTAGAGTTAAGATTAAGATTAATACTATTAAGTCGTGACTTTTATTGTTCACGCCAGTGGGACATGAAAGGTTCATGCATAAGTTTACAGAATATTTATTCGCGTCTTCCGTCGTTCATGCCAGTGGGACACGGGAGGTAAATGCATCAGTTAAGACTAATGTCAAGTCGTGTCTTCTGTTGTTCACGCCAGTGGGACACAGGAGGTTCACGCCAGTGGGACGTGTTATTCCGCAAGGATGACCGCACGACGACAAGAGGAGTCCGGTGTTAGCCTGATAGGATAGGAATTTTCACCGGTTATCAGGGGAATGTGCTTCGGGGTTACTCCACCCGGGGGCATTCCGTAAAATGAACTCAGATAATATTGCTTGTTCAACGCTAACAGCTAACATAAAGACATGTAACAATTAATATTTATTCACGTTATCAGACAGAGAATAATTATCAGACAGGTATCAGATTCAGGTATCAGTTATCAGGCGGTGATCCTAGGTTCCCCCTTGATCACCCAGTTATCAGGATATAGTCTAGATCTCAAGACTATTCAGTATTAGATTCAGACAGTGATCCTAGGTTTCCCCTTGATCACTAGTTTAGCAGGATGTAGTTCAGTTTATAACTACACAGTTTAGCAGGAACAGTCAGGTAACCCTCTATGGGTAAGGTAAGGACTTGGCGATCATAGGTATCCCGAAGATTGCCGAGGTAGGCACGGCGACCCTAGGTTCCCTGTGGTTGCCAACAGTAGGTAGGGTAGGAGCTCACTGAGACATTATGTCTCATCCCTATCCTTCTGGTGCAGGTTTTCAGGTAGCCACGTGGTTTTCAGATGAAGATCTTCATGAAGATGCTGGATGGAGTGCAGTTGCTCGTCAAGGACACGCTCAGGAGGCTGACAGATGGTATATATGTATATAGACGTGTATGTTATGAATTTGGATAATTGTATAACGAGCCAACTTGTACTCATTCAGTTGTATGTATTATTGTTATTATTATTGAAAATTTTAATGTACCCAGTATCAGATTAATACACATGCTAAATATTCTAGATAATTTAGTATGGGTGTTACAACAGTTCTATAGCAGTTTTATGTTAGCTGTTAGCGTTGAACAAACAATTAATCTGAGTTCATTTTACGGAGTGCATCCGGGTGGAGTAACCCCGAAGTACAACATCCCTATAAATCGGTGAAATTCCTATCATATCAGGCTAACACCGGACTCCCTATAAAACGTGTGGACAACCCTCTCGGAGAAGTCCCATCCGGCGAATCCCGGAGTCTGCTGAACACGCCCTGTAACTGTAACTGTAAAACGTGCAAGCACGCCATTATCTTTGATCTTTAATTCTTTAACTTTGATATATAAATATACATAACTGTTACTATAAACTGATAATAGCAATCCTGTAACTCTTAACCTATAACTTATGAATTCTTGGCTTATCGTTCTCATAAGCCACCTATAATTGTTGGAGAACCAACACTATAATCTTATCTGTAACTTCAAATGCCGAAGCATTCCTATTACTCTGGTATTCTAATCCGAATACATTTATAACCTTGTTCACCTAAAATAGGTTCTTGACTTATCCAAGTCATATGCTTTTCCTTAAGAGTTAACAACTCACAAGTAATGGAATCAATCCATTAAATTCCTATTCTCATACTCTGAAATCCTGTTATCCTATCAAGAGTTCGACATATCGTTGTCATATGCCGCTATTAGGGTTTACACATTCCTATAACCTTAGTTCATACATTTCCCAAGCCTTGCCTAATCCTTGCTTCTACACTTGTACAACCTTTGGAAGCCTTTAGAGTGAGTTAAAATGGTGGTTTAAGTTTCTAAAATGTATTATAAGAAATCAGTTGCAAAAAGCCATACCCGAGCGCACCAGGACCCCCAGAACAGCTCAACTAGGTTGTGCTGTCCTGGCTTGGTCGCTACAAGCGCCCAGCTGGTCGCTACAAGCGCCACTGGTCGCTACAAGCGCCAGTCTGGTCGCTACAAGCGCAGGCAGGCAGGGAAAAATCCTGCCTGGTCGCTTCAAGCGACAGCTCGTCGCTACAGCGACCATGACAGCACAGTCATGTGTAAAAATGCGTTTTTCCACCATTTTTGCCCAATCAAAGATACCCAAGCATCCAAAACATGCTAGGGATGATTTTCTATTACAAATTGATAGTTTAAAACATGTATGAGCAAGGAATTTGCAAGTATAGGAAATTAGGGTAAAAACCATAAAACTTGACATATGAAGAAAATCACTATAAAACTCTCAAAGAGGGATTCTAAAACCCCAAGGGAGCTCACCTCAATCTTGCTTGGTGCTGGCTTAGCTTGCTTGCCCTTTTTCCTCAAAACCCTAGCTTGAGTTCCTTGCTTTTCTTTAATTTCTTCATGTTCTAACTTTTCCCACAACCAAGCTTGCTTGAAATACATGATTAAAGGAAGAAGTTTGATGGATTATTGAAGGTTGGAGGGAGGGCGCAAGAGTGGGAGAAGAGAGAAGGGAGAGGAGTTGCATCTAGAGAGAGAGAAGGAAATGATAAATATGACAATTTTCATATTTATCTCCTTTTATAACCTCTTCCTCTCATAATTACTATAATGCCATTGCGTTCGTATAATTTCTGTGATACTGTTAAAAGTCATGTTTAAGCGGGATATTACAATCATTGTTACAAATATTTTTGTAAGTGGAGAAAAAAAGGAAGGAATTGAAAAAGACTCATTATACACAAAGAAAATTGGTAACAATAGAAGCCATTCACAAACAAAAAATTTCAATGACTAACGGTACATATCCTTTTACAAAAGGATTTAATTCATATAAACAATCAATGTGTGTAGTTTTTACATTGGTAAACAATCATAATCGTTAGATCATTAGAAATATTTGATTATTGATCATAATTACTTCTAAAACGGCACACATAATTAGTTGTAATGTGTTGACAATTTAAATTTTTATACAGATATTGTACAAATCCAATGTTTCCTAAAATGTTGAGACACTTTTACGGACAATAGTCAACTCCAAAGCTTCCTAAAATGTTCCACATTTTTAGCAGATAATCATAACACTGAGCACGGGCACACAACTTGATTTGATAAGACAGAGCGTGGATTTCTCAATACATTAAACATAATAATAACTGCACGAAATCATGGCACACATACGCCGTATGAACATGCTGGAACATTTGGTTCCACATCTTGCTGGTAGATTTGGTTTAGCAAAAATGCAGCCAACAAACAAATGTCTATAAACAAATATCCAACAATTTATTTATTTATTTTTTAGTTCATAAATAAGTTAACAAGTAGGTTAAATTATTGAAGAATGAAAATTATTCTCAATATAATTTTTTTGACTACTAGTAAATATTTTTAGAAACTATAGTTTCATAAAATAGTAAGGTATTATAACTTACTTAACATAAGAAAAAAGTAGTCAACATAAAAAACAGTTAAGAAAATAATTAAGGTTTACACATTAATAAAGTCTAAATATTTCTTTTTGTGATATATTAGAATATTATTTCTTTGCCTATAAAGAAGTAGACGTTGTTTTAACATACAACTGAATTATCCATTTTATTGTTCTTTGCAAACTAAGCTCTGTTATAATGGAAACTATTTTCAAGTTTGTGGTGTTAATTCTTGCTATTGCATGTGCGCTGGTTGGAAATGTACAAGGCTTACTGTAACACCCATACTAAATTATCTAGAATATTTAGCATGTGTATTAATCTGATACTGGGTACATTAGGATTTTCAATAATAATAACAATAGTACATACAACTGAATGAGTACAAGCTGGCTCATTATACAGTTATCCAAATATAATAACATACACTTCTATATACATAAACAATCTGTCAGCCTCCTGAGCGTATCCTTGACGAGCAACTGCACTCCATCCAGCATCTTCCTGAAGATCTTCATCTGCAAACCACTGGCTACCTGAAAACCTGCACCAGAAGGATAGGGATGAGACATAATGTCTCAGTGAGCTCCTACCCTACCTACTGTTGGCAACCTCGGGGAACCTAGGGTCGCCGTGCCTACCTCGGCAATCTTGGGGATACCTATGATCGCCAAGTCTTAACCTTACCCATAGTGGGCTATCTGACTGATCCTGCTAAACGGTGTAGTCATAAACTGGACTACATACTGCTAAACTAGTGATCAAGGGGAAATCTAGGATCACTATCTGAGTCTGATACTGAATAGTCCTGAGATCTAGACTATATCCTGAAAACTGGGTGATCGAGGGGAATCTAGGATCACCGCCTGATAACTGATACCTGAAACTGATAATTATTCTCTGTCTGATAACATGAATAAATATTAGCTGTTACATGTCTTTATGTTAGCTGTTAGCGTTGAACAAGCATTATTATCTGAGTTCATTTTACGGAGTGCATCCGGGTGGAGTAACCCCGAAGTACATCTCCCTTCTTACCGGTGAAAATTCCTATCATATCAGGCTAACACCGGACTCCTCTTATCTTTGTGTGGCTGCTCTCGCGAGCGGTAACTTCACCGTCCCAGCTGCCATTTAAGGCGGTAACTTCACGGGGACCCCCTGTATACTAACTGACGAGCAGACAGGAGACACATTAACTTTATAGACTTGGATGTGTAGCTGCTGTAACACCCATAATAAGATTGCCTAGGATCTTATACGAGTATTAAAATTTCGTACTGGATACATTAATTTACAATATAAAAGTTCTTACAAATATATTACATCACATTGTAATATTACAATCCAAAGTTAAACAACATCTCTGATACATGTACAACCATATGATACATCCATATAATACAATCATCCAAACATATAACAACAGCACGATCAGTCCGTAGCCTTCTCCTTACCCTTGTTGCGTGCTGATTGCGATCCTGCCTGTGAACCTGCACCAGAAGGAATGGGATGAGACATAATGTCTCAGTGAGCTCTACCCAACCTACTGTTTGGCAACCACAGGGAACCTAGGGTCGCCATGCCTACCTTGGCAATTTAGGGGAATTCTAGAATCGCCAAGTCTTTAACCTGCCTATGACTTTAACTATAACCTGTCTATAACTGTAAACTTCCTGTGACTGTAACTATAACATCTTTAACTATATCTATAAATCATAAAACGAATAAAGTGTTTTATGTTAGCTGTTAGCGTTGAACAAACAATTATCTGAGTTCATTTTACGGAGGGCACCCCGGGTGGAGCAACCCCGAGATACGTCTCCCTATAAACCGGTGGAATTCCTATCATATCAGGCTAACACCGGACTCCCTATGAAACGTGTGGACAACCCTCTCGGAGAAGTCCCATCCGGCGAATCCCGGAGTCTGATGAACACGCCCTATGACTATGAAACGTGCAAGCACGCCAATATCTTTGATTAATTCTTTAATTCTTTAACTTTGACATATAAGCATATAACCAATACTATGATCGTATAACATTTCTATGACGTATAATCCTATGATTTTAGACTCATCGTTCTCATGAGTCATCTATGATTGTTGGAAATCCAACTCTATAAACTTGGCTTGCACATATATATAGTGTGTACATGGAGTTGCTTAGAGAGATTAACCCACATACTAACTTCTTAACCTTCCTATAATGGCTTAACAATCAAGTATATATCTCTCCTTTATATGCCTATCCTTATCCCCATTTGATCCAAACATCTCAAAAAAACACATGCAAATTCGGTGGCCGAATGGCCCAATTCGGTGGCCGATTTTCACCGAACCAAAAAGGGAAATTTGCTGTCAAATTCGGTGGCCGAATTTGAGCATTCGGTGGCCGAATTTGCACTGTTCAAAACGTAAATTTTCACATTCCTTGGCTATTCCAGGCATAATCAAACATCAAGCAGCTTAGAGTTTCAAATGCTAAGGCTTATAGACAGGTTACAACATGATTAATCAAAGAAAAACCATCAAATAGGATTAGGGTTCTATGATTCTCAAAAAAATGTTCATATGACTATAAACTTCAAACTTGAACAAGGAGGGTTCTAAAACCCACTAGGAGCTCACCTTAATCCCACAAGATGCTTGCTAAGTTGATAAATCAAACCCTAGCTTCAAGTCCCAAGTTCTACTCAAAACCTCTTCTATTCCTTAGCTTTCCTTCTTCTTCTTGCTCCAAAATTCACTAACACAAACTTGCTTGCCACAAGAGAGTTTTGGGGAAAGAATTTTCTAGAGAAGGGATGAAGATTTGATGATGAAGATAGTGAGAAGGAGGGGGCGAAAATGGGAGAAAAGGAAAGGGAAATTCTGATTTTGGAAGGAAAGAAAAATGAGTAGAAAACTTGTCACTTATTCATATTTATCCAATTGCCATATTCCTCTTATTTACAATTATGCCATTGCTAGTTAACGATGATTCTAACGCTTATAACTGGTACATTTAAACGGGATATTACACTCTACCCCCCTTAAAGAAATTTCGTCCTCGAAATTTAGAAATTACCTGTAAAAAGATGCGGATAGCTCTCCATCATCTCTGATTCCAATTTCCATGTAGCTTCACCATAGGGAGAACCTTTCCATATGACTTTAACAATTGGAATCTCTTTGTTCCTCAATGCTTTGACATCACGTTCAATAATCCGTTCCGGTTCGGGCCGGAAAGTCAAATCCGATCTCAAGTCGATAGTTTCCAACTCCACTGGTTGATGAGGATCAGGAATGAACTTCCTTAACTGTGAAACATGGAAAACATCATGTAATCCTGACATCGCCGGTGGCAGAGCCAATTGGTAAGCTGCTGGTCCGACACGTTTAAGTATCTCAAATGGCCCAATAAATCTTGGACTCAATTTCTTTGTCCTGAAAACACCTCTTAATCCCAACTTAGGAGTAACCTTCAGGAAAACATGATCTCCCACTTCGAACTCTAGAGGTCTTCGCCTCTTGTCCGCATTACTCTTCTGTCGATTTTGAGCTGTTCTAATCTTATCCTGAATGGATTTAATCTTCAAAGTGGTTTCCTGGATAATCTCAGGTCCCAAAATACTCTTATCTCCAACCTCTGACCAACAAAGCGGTGTTCTACACCTCCTGCCATATAGTGCCTCATATGGCGCCATCCCGATGCTAGAATGGTAACTATTATTATAAGAAAATTCAATCAACGGCAGACGGTGATTCCAATTTCCTCCATCCTCTAAAATGCATGCACGTAACATATCCTCTAACGTCTGTATAGTTCTCTCAGATTGTCCATCTGTTTGAGGATGATGAGACGTACTCAGCTTTAATCTTGTTCCCAAAGCCTTCTGAAAAGCTTTCCAAAAGTGAGAAGTAAAGATAGGATCTCTATCTGACACAATGCTGGTTGGAACACCATGCAGTTTCACAATCTCCGCTATGAACAATTCTGCGTACTGAGCAGCCCTGTAAGTAGTCCTAACCGGTAAAAAGTGAGCAGACTTAGTTAACCGATCGACAACTACCCAAATTGAATCATGTCCCCGTTGAGTCCGAGGTAACCCTGTCACAAAATCCATAGAGATTTCCTCCCATTTCCATTGAGGGATCTCCAAAGGTACAAGCATCCCTGCCGGCCTCTGATGTTCAATTTTCACTTGTTGACACACAATACAACGTGATACGAATTCCGCAATATCAGTCTTCATCCCTGGCCACCAATAATCCTTCTTTAAATCTTGGTACATTTTAGTGGTACCCGGATGAATACTGAAACTACTCTTGTGCGCCTCTTCCAAGATCAACCTTTTTAAACTAGCATCATCAGGAATACAAACTCTACCTTCAAACAGCAGAGTACCATCCGAAGCCCTTGAAAATTCTGACTGACCAATCCTCCTCTGAAGATTCACATCTGATTCTTGAGCTTGCGCGATTCGGGACCGCAAATCACAAGTAACCTCTAATCTTTGCAACAAGACGCCATCATCCATTTCTGTAATGCTGAGATTAAGATCTCGAAATTTCTCATACAAACCACAGGTATGCATCAGTACTTCTGCTTTAATCAAAGATTTCCTGCTCAAGGCGTCAGCAACTACATTCGCCTTCCCAGGGTGATACTTTAACTCAAAATCAAAATCCTTTAAATATTCCATCCATCTTCTCTGTCTCATGTTCAGTTCCCGTTGATCGAACAAATACTTTAAACTTTTATGGTCACTGAACAAGTCGAATTGTGCTCCATATAAGTGGTGCCTCCACACTTTCAAAGCAAAAACTATTGCCGCCAACTCAAGGTCATGAGTGGGGTAATTCTCCTCATGAGATTTAAGCTGCCGAGAAGCATAAGCTATCACATTACCTTCTTGCATGAGAACACTGCCCAGTCCTTTAGAGGACGCATCACAATAAACCACATATTTCTTATCAGGGTCTGGTATTGCTAATACTGGAGCCTTGGATAATTTCTTCCTCAAAGTCCGGAAACTTTTCTCACACTCTTCGTCCCAGACGAAAGGCACATCTTTCCTCGTGAGGCATGTCAATGGCAAAGCAATCTGTGAAAATCTCATAATAAATCTTCGGTAGTAACCTGCTAAACCGAGGAAACTCCGAACTTCTGTTACATTCGTCGGCCTGGCCCAATTAAGGACAGCTTCAACCTTTGATGAGTCAACTGACACTCCTCCTTTAGAAATAACATGCCCCAAAAACTGGATTTCTGATAACCAAAATTCACATTTGCTGAATTTTGCATATAACTGATTTTCTCTGAGAATGTCCAAAACAATCCTCAGATGCTGTGCATGTTCCTGTGAGTCCTTCGAATAAATCAAAATATCATCTATGAAGATCACAACAAACTGATCCAGGTAAGGCTGGAAAATCCTATTCATGTAGTCCATAAACACAGCTGGAGCATTAGTCACTCCAAACGGCATAACCAAAAATTCATAATGTCCATAACGCGTTCTGAACGCCGTCTTAGACACATCTGACGACTTGATACGAATCTGGTGGTATCCTGATCTGAGATCAATCTTTGAAAACACTGCGGCTCCTTTAAGTTGATCCAAAAGATCATCAATCCTTGGTAACGGATACTTGTTCTTAATTGTTACTTTATTCAACCGACGGTAGTCGATGCACAATCTCATACTACCATCCTTCTTCTTAACCAACAACACTGGTGCGCCCCAAGGCGACACACTAGGCCTAATAAAATGTTTCTGTATTAAATCTTCCAACTGAGACTTCAATTCCTTTAACTCTGACGGTGACATTCTATAAGGCGCCACTGAAACTGGCTCCGATCCTGGAATGAGATCAATAGAAAACTCAACTTCCCGTTCCGGGGGTAAACTGCTTATCTCAGAAGGGAAGACATCCAAATAATCACTGACAACAGGAATGTCACTGGGACTCAGTTCTGATTCTGAAGTCACAGTAACCATCACATAAAAACCATTATCCTGAGCGCACAAAAGCTGAGTAAGCTGATGAGCGCGGTTGATTAACTCTGATAAAGCCACACCTTCGGTCGTATCATCCGTAGGCATAAAAATACACTTTTCCGCACATCCAATATAAACATGATTAGCAGATAACCAATCCATCCCTAGGATCACATCAAGTTGTATCATAGGAAGACACACCAAGTCTATATAGTATGTCTTGCTAGATACAGTGATCGGGCAATTTTCACATATAAAACTAGCTACAAATCCGCCCTCAGTAGCGGTAGATACCGTCATAGGAGGTATCAACGGTGACATAGACAATTGCAATGCTTCTACACACTTGTAAGAAATAAAGGAACATGTTGCACCACAATCAAAAAGCACTTTAACTGGAGTTTGGCCTAAGTAACACATACCGGCAATTAAGTCTTCATTGGCCAAAGCCTTCTGGCCATCAAGGGAGTACACTCTGCCCTTACTTGTTGTAGTACCTTCAGCTCCACCTTTACCTCTTCTTTCTGGACAATTAGCCAAAATGTGCCCCGGCTGCCTACACCCGAAACACACACCTGTCTGCCTCATGCATTCACCATAATGCATTTTCCCACAAAATTTACAAGCAGCACTCGCCTGATGTGGAAACGACTGCTTACCCCTCTTAGGAGAACCCTTAGGCTTGTTCTCTTGATATCTATCTGGAAACTTTCCCTTTCTCTTTTCATATGCTGCAGCTTTCTCTTTCGCGGTCTTGGCAAAACCCGCTTCCGCAACCAAACTATCATGAACCATCTCGTCATAGCTAGTGTTCCTTTGTAAACTCACTGCTGTATCAATCTCGCCTCTCAACCCACGTCTATACTGATTCATCTTCCAATTTTCATTAGCGGCATACTCGTTGTGAGAGGAGTAATACGACAATTCTTCAAACTTCTTTGTAAACTCGGTGACTGACATGCCACCTTGCTTCAGCTCAAGAAATTCCTGTTCTTTCTTTACTTTATAAGACATCGGGATATACTTCTCTATCATAGCTTCCTTGAAGTTATCCCAGTTGATCTCCGTATCATTTGCTATCATTCGGCGTTGAGCAGATTCCCACCAATCTTCTGCTGCGCCTCTGAACTGGTTAGTAGCCAACAATACTTTACTTTCCTCAGGGCAATCCACCATCCGGAACACTTTCTCAATCTGTTTCAGCCATCTCTTGGCCTCTGGAGGTTCACCTTCCCCATTGAACTCAGGAGGGTGATTTCTGTTAAATTCCCGGTAGGACGGATTCGCCACTGCTGGTGGTGGTGTCTGTTGTTGAGCACCTTGTCCATGGTGCATCATCCCCATCCATTCTTGCTGAGCTTGGGCCTGTTGTTGGGCTTGCTGCTGCATCATGAGCATCATCTGCTGATGCTGTAACGCAGCCTGAGCTTGCTGCTCTTGGTACTGTTGCTGCAACGCCTGCTGCTGTTGCATCATTTGAGCCCAAAATTGCATATTAGGGTCTCCACTAGCTTCCTCAGCATTAGCTTGATTCATTCTAGGCCTGCCAGGACCTCTTCTCCTCCCAGACATATTATCCTAACTGTCATACACAAGTCAAAGTGATCAGTTTCAACCAGATATAACATTTAGAATAATGTCCCGGATCCAAGAGATCCACAAACTTGTATTGTATTTTAATGACCCAAGGCACGGTCTGAATCGACCTGCTCTGATACCAAATTGTAACACCCATAATAAGATTGCCTAGGATCTTATACGAGTATTAAAATTTCGTACTGGATACATTAATTTACAATATAAAAGTTCTTACAAATATATTACATCACATTGTAATATTACAATCCAAAGTTAAACAACATCTCTGATACATGTACAACCATATGATACATCCATATAATACAATCATCCAAACATATAACAACAGCACGATCAGTCCGTAGCCTTCTCCTTACCCTTGTTGCGTGCTGATTGCGATCCTGCCTGTGAACCTGCACCAGAAGGAATGGGATGAGACATAATGTCTCAGTGAGCTCTACCCAACCTACTGTTTGGCAACCACAGGGAACCTAGGGTCGCCATGCCTACCTTGGCAATTTAGGGGAATTCTAGAATCGCCAAGTCTTTAACCTGCCTATGACTTTAACTATAACCTGTCTATAACTGTAAACTTCCTGTGACTGTAACTATAACATCTTTAACTATATCTATAAATCATAAAACGAATAAAGTGTTTTATGTTAGCTGTTAGCGTTGAACAAACAATTATCTGAGTTCATTTTACGGAGGGCACCCCGGGTGGAGCAACCCCGAGATACGTCTCCCTATAAACCGGTGGAATTCCTATCATATCAGGCTAACACCGGACTCCCTATGAAACGTGTGGACAACCCTCTCGGAGAAGTCCCATCCGGCGAATCCCGGAGTCTGATGAACACGCCCTATGACTATGAAACGTGCAAGCACGCCAATATCTTTGATTAATTCTTTAATTCTTTAACTTTGACATATAAGCATATAACCAATACTATGATCGTATAACATTTCTATGACGTATAATCCTATGATTTTAGACTCATCGTTCTCATGAGTCATCTATGATTGTTGGAAATCCAACTCTATAAACTTGGCTTGCACATATATATAGTGTGTACATGGAGTTGCTTAGAGAGATTAACCCACATACTAACTTCTTAACCTTCCTATAATGGCTTAACAATCAAGTATATATCTCTCCTTTATATGCCTATCCTTATCCCCATTTGATCCAAACATCTCAAAAAAACACATGCAAATTCGGTGGCCGAATGGCCCAATTCGGTGGCCGATTTTCACCGAACCAAAAAGGGAAATTTGCTGTCAAATTCGGTGGCCGAATTTGAGCATTCGGTGGCCGAATTTGCACTGTTCAAAACGTAAATTTTCACATTCCTTGGCTATTCCAGGCATAATCAAACATCAAGCAGCTTAGAGGTTCAAATGCTAAGGCTTATAGACAGGTTACAACATGATTAATCAAAGAAAAACCATCAAATAGGATTAGGGTTCTATGATTCTCAAAAAAAATGTTCATATGACTATAAACTTCAAACTTGAACAAGGAGGGTTCTAAAACCCACTAGGAGCTCACCTTAATCCCACAAGATGCTTGCTAAGTTGATAAATCAAACCCTAGCTTCAAGTCCCAAGTTCTACTCAAAACCTCTTCTATTCCTTAGCTTTCCTTCTTCTTCTTGCTCCAAAATTCACTAACACAAACTTGCTTGCCACAAGAGAGTTTTGGGGAAAGAATTTTCTAGAGAAGGGATGAAGATTTGATGATGAAGATAGTGAGAAGGAGGGGGCGAAAATGGGAGAAAAGGAAAGGGAAATTCTGATTTTGGAAGGAAAGAAAAATGAGTAGAAAACTTGTCACTTATTCATATTTATCCAATTGCCATATTCCTCTTATTTACAATTATGCCATTGCTAGTTAACGATGATTCTAACGCTTATAACTGGTACATTTAAACGGGATATTACACTCTACCCCCCTTAAAGAAATTTCGTCCTCGAAATTTAGAAATTACCTGTAAAAAGATGCGGATAGCTCTCCATCATCTCTGATTCCAATTCCCATGTAGCTTCACCATAGGGAGAACCTTTCCATATGACTTTAACAATTGGAATCTCTTTGTTCCTCAATGCTTTGACATCACGTTCAATAATCCGTTCCGGTTCGGGCCGGAAAGTCAAATCCGATCTCAAGTCGATAGTTTCCAACTCCACTGGTTGATGAGGATCAGGAATGAACTTCCTTAACTGTGAAACATGGAAAACATCATGTAATCCTGACATCGCCGGTGGCAGAGCCAATTGGTAAGCTGCTGGTCCGACACGTTTAAGTATCTCAAATGGCCCAATAAATCTTGGACTCAATTTCTTTGTCCTGAAAACACCTCTTAATCCCAACTTAGGAGTAACCTTCAGGAAAACATGATCTCCCACTTCGAACTCTAGAGGTCTTCGCCTCTTGTCCGCATAACTCTTCTGTTGATTTTGAGCTGTTCTAATCTTATCCTGAATGGATTTAATCTTCAAAGTGGTTTCCTGGATAATCTCAGGTCCCAAAATACTCTTATCTCCAACCTCTGACCAACAAAGCGGTGTTCTACACCTCCTGCCATATAGTGCCTCATATGGCGCCATCCCGATGCTAGAATGGTAACTATTATTATAAGAAAATTCAATCAACGGCAGACGGTGATTCCAATTTCCTCCATCCTCTAAAATGCATGCACGTAACATATCCTCTAACGTCTGTATAGTTCTCTCAGATTGTCCATCTGTTTGAGGATGATGAGACGTACTCAGCTTTAATCTTGTTCCCAAAGCCTTCTGAAAAGCTTTCCAAAAGTGAGAAGTAAAGATAGGATCTCTATCTGACACAATGCTGGTTGGAACACCATGCAGTTTCACAATCTCCGCTATGAACAATTCTGCGTACTGAGCAGCCCTGTAAGTAGTCCTAACCGGTAAAAAGTGAGCAGACTTAGTTAACCGATCGACAACTACCCAAATTGAATCATGTCCCCGTTGAGTCCGAGGTAACCCTGTCACAAAATCCATAGAGATTTCCTCCCATTTCCATTGAGGGATCTCCAAAGGTACAAGCATCCCTGCCGGCCTCTGATGTTCAATTTTCACTTGTTGACACACAATACAACGTGATACGAATTCCGCAATATCAGTCTTCATCCCTGGCCACCAATAATCCTTCTTTAAATCTTGGTACATTTTAGTGGTACCCGGATGAATACTGAAACTACTCTTGTGCGCCTCTTCCAAGATCAACCTTTTTAAACTAGCATCATCAGGAATACAAACTCTACCTTCAAACAGCAGAGTACCATCCGAAGCCCTTGAAAATTCTGACTGACCAATCCTCCTCTGAAGATTCACATCTGATTCTTGAGCTTGCGCGATTCGGGACCGCAAATCACAAGTAACCTCTAATCTTTGCAACAAGACGCCATCATCCATTTCTGTAATGCTGAGATTAAGATCTCGAAATTTCTCATACAAACCACAGGTATGCATCAGTACTTCTGCTTTAATCAAAGATTTCCTGCTCAAGGCGTCAGCAACTACATTCGCCTTCCCAGGGTGATACTTTAACTCAAAATCAAAATCCTTTAAATATTCCATCCATCTTCTCTGTCTCATGTTCAGTTCCCGTTGATCGAACAAATACTTTAAACTTTTATGGTCACTGAACAAGTCGAATTGTGCTCCATATAAGTGGTGCCTCCACACTTTCAAAGCAAAAACTATTGCCGCCAACTCAAGGTCATGAGTGGGGTAATTCTCCTCATGAGATTTAAGCTGCCGAGAAGCATAAGCTATCACATTACCTTCTTGCATGAGAACACTGCCCAGTCCTTTAGAGGACGCATCACAATAAACCACATATTTCTTATCAGGGTCTGGTATTGCTAATACTGGAGCCTTGGATAATTTCTTCCTCAAAGTCCGGAAACTTTTCTCACACTCTTCGTCCCAGACGAAAGGCACATCTTTCCTCGTGAGGCGTGTCAATGGCAAAGCAATCTGTGAAAATCTCATAATAAATCTTCGGTAGTAACCTGCTAAACCGAGGAAACTCCGAACTTCTGTTACATTCGTCGGCCTGGCCCAATTAAGGACAGCTTCAACCTTTGATGAGTCAACTGACACTCCTCCTTTAGAAATAACATGCCCCAAAAACTGGATTTCTGATAACCAAAATTCACATTTGCTGAATTTTGCATATAACTGATTTTCTCTGAGAATGTCCAAAACAATCCTCAGATGCTGTGCATGTTCCTGTGAGTTCTTCGAATAAATCAAAATATCATCTATGAAGATCACAACAAACTGATCCAGGTAAGGCTGGAAAATCCTATTCATGTAGTCCATAAACACAGCTGGAGCATTAGTCACTCCAAACGGCATAACCAAAAATTCATAATGTCCATAACGCGTTCTGAACGCCGTCTTAGACACATCTGACGACTTGATACGAATCTGGTGGTATCCTGATCTGAGATCAATCTTTGAAAACACTGCGGCTCCTTTAAGTTGATCCAAAAGATCATCAATCCTTGGTAACGGATACTTGTTCTTAATTGTTACTTTATTCAACCGACGGTAGTCGATGCACAATCTCATACTACCATCCTTCTTCTTAACCAACAACACTGGTGCGCCCCAAGGCGACACACTAGGCCTAATAAAATGTTTCTGTATTAAATCTTCCAACTGAGACTTCAATTCCTTTAACTCTGACGGTGACATTCTATAAGGCGCCACTGAAACTGGCTCCGATCCTGGAATGAGATCAATAGAAAACTCAACTTCCCGTTCCGGGGGTAAACTGCTTATCTCAGAAGGGAAGACATCCAAATAATCACTGACAACAGGAATGTCACTGGGACTCAGTTCTGATTCTGAAGTCACAGTAACCATCACATAAAAACCATTATCCTGAGCGCACAAAAGCTGAGTAAGCTGATGAGCGCGGTTGATTAACTCTGATAAAGCCACACCTTCGGTCGTATCATCCGTAGGCATAAAAATACACTTTTCCGCACATCCAATATAAACATGATTAGCAGATAACCAATCCATCCCTAGGATCACATCAAGTTGTATCATAGGAAGACACACCAAGTCTATATAGTATGTCTTGCTAGATACAGTGATCGGGCAATTTTCACATATAAAACTAGCTACAAATCCGCCCTCAGTAGCGGTAGATACCGTCATAGGAGGTATCAACGGTGACATAGACAATTGCAATGCTTCTACACACTTGTAAGAAATAAAGGAACATGTTGCACCACAATCAAAAAGCACTTTAACTGGAGTTTGGCCTAAGTAACACATACCGGCAATTAAGTCTTCATTGGCCAAAGCCTTCTGGCCATCAAGGGAGTACACTCTGCCCTTACTTGTTGTAGTACCTTCAGCTCCACCTTTACCTCTTCTTTCTGGACAATTAGCCAAAATGTGCCCCGGCTGCCTACACCCGAAACACACACCTGTCTGCCTCATGCATTCACCATAATGCATTTTCCCACAAAATTTACAAGCAGCACTCGCCTGATGTGGAAACGACTGCTTACCCCTCTTAGGAGAACCCTTAGGCTTGTTCTCTTGATATCTATCTGGAAACTTTCCCTTTCTCTTTTCATATGCTGCAGCTTTCTCTTTCGCGGTCTTGGCAAAACCCGCTTCCGCAACCAAACTATCATGAACCATCTCGTCATAGCTAGTGTTCCTTTGTAAACTCACTGCTGTATCAATCTCGCCTCTCAACCCACGTCTATACTGATTCATCTTCCAATTTTCATTAGCGGCATACTCGTTGTGAGAGGAGTAATACGACAATTCTTCAAACTTCTTTGTAAACTCGGTGACTGACATGCCACCTTGCTTCAGCTCAAGAAATTCCTGTTCTTTCTTTACTTTATAAGACATCGGGATATACTTCTCTATCATAGCTTCCTTGAAGTTATCCCAGTTGATCTCCGTATCATTTGCTATCATTCGGCGTTGAGCAGATTCCCACCAATCTTCTGCTGCGCCTCTGAACTGGTTAGTAGCCAACAATACTTTACTTTCCTCAGGGCAATCCACCATCCGGAACACTTTCTCAATCTGTTTCAGCCATCTCTTGGCCTCTGGAGGTTCACCTTCCCCATTGAACTCAGGAGGGTGATTTCTGTTAAATTCCCGGTAGGACGGATTCGCCACTGCTGGTGGTGGTGTCTGTTGTTGAGCACCTTGTCCATGGTGCATCATCCCCATCCATTCTTGCTGAGCTTGGGCCTGTTGTTGGGCTTGCTGCTGCATCATGAGCATCATCTGCTGATGCTGTAACGCAGCCTGAGCTTGCTGCTCTTGGTACTGTTGCTGCAACGCCTGCTGCTGTTGCATCATTTGAGCCCAAAATTGCATATTAGGGTCTCCACTAGCTTCCTCAGCATTAGCTTGATTCATTCTAGGCCTGCCAGGACCTCTTCTCCTCCCAGACATATTATCCTAACTGTCATACACAAGTCAAAGTGATCAGTTTCAACCAGATATAACATTTAGAATAATGTCCCGGATCCAAGAGATCCACAAACTTGTATTATATTTTAATGACCCAAGGCACGGTCTGAATCGACCTGCTCTGATACCAAATTGTAACACCCATAATAAGATTGCCTAGGATCTTATACGAGTATTAAAATTTCGTACTGGATACATTAATTTACAATATAAAAGTTCTTACAAATATATTACATCACATTGTAATATTACAATCCAAAGTTAAACAACATCTCTGATACATGTACAACCATATGATACATCCATATAATACAATCATCCAAACATATAACAACAGCACGATCAGTCCGTAGCCTTCTCCTTACCCTTGTTGCGTGCTGATTGCGATCCTGCCTGTGAACCTGCACCAGAAGGAATGGGATGAGACATAATGTCTCAGTGAGCTCTACCCAACCTACTGTTTGGCAACCACAGGGAACCTAGGGTCGCCATGCCTACCTTGGCAATTTAGGGGAATTCTAGAATCGCCAAGTCTTTAACCTGCCTATGACTTTAACTATAACCTGTCTATAACTGTAAACTTCCTGTGACTGTAACTATAACATCTTTAACTATATCTATAAATCATAAAACAAATAAAGTGTTTTATGTTAGTTGTTAGCGTTGAACAAACAATTATCTGAGTTCATTTTACGGAGGGCACCCCGGGTGGAGCAACCCCGAGATACGTCTCCCTATAAACCGGTGGAATTCCTATCATATCAGGCTAACACCGGACTCCCTATGAAACGTGTGGACAACCCTCTCGGAGAAGTCCCATCCGGCGAATCCCGGAGTCTGATGAACACGCCCTATGACTATGAAACGTGCAAGCACGCCAATATCTTTGATTAATTCTTTAATTCTTTAACTTTGACATATAAGCATATAACCAATACTATGATCGTATAACATTTCTATGACGTATAATCCTATGATTTTAGACTCATCGTTCTCATGAGTCATCTATGATTGTTGGAAATCCAACTCTATAAACTTGGCTTGCACATATATATAGTGTGTACATGGAGTTGCTTAGAGAGATTAACCCACATACTAACTTCTTAACCTTCCTATAATGGCTTAACAATCAAGTATATATCTCTCCTTTATATGCCTATCCTTATCCCCATTTGATCCAAACATCTCAAAAAAACACATGCAAATTCGGTGGCCGAATGGCCCAATTCGGTGGCCGATTTTCACCGAACCAAAAAGGGAAATTTGCTGTCAAATTCGGTGGCCGAATTTGAGCATTCGGTGGCCGAATTTGCACTGTTCAAAACGTAAATTTTCACATTCCTTGGCTATTCCAGGCATAATCAAACATCAAGCAGCTTAGAGGTTCAAATGCTAAGGCTTATAGACAGGTTACAACATGATTAATCAAAGAAAAACCATCAAATAGGATTAGGGTTCTATGATTCTCAAAAAAATGTTCATATGACTATAAACTTCAAACTTGAACAAGGAGGGTTCTAAAACCCACTAGGAGCTCACCTTAATCCCACAAGATGCTTGCTAAGTTGATAAATCAAACCCTAGCTTCAAGTCCCAAGTTCTACTCAAAACCTCTTCTATTCCTTAGCTTTCCTTCTTCTTCTTGCTCCAAAATTCACTAACACAAACTTGCTTGCCACAAGAGAGTTTTGGGGAAAGAATTTTCTAGAGAAGGGATGAAGATTTGATGATGAAGATAGTGAGAAGGAGGGGGCGAAAATGGGAGAAAAGGAAAGGGAAATTCTGATTTTGGAAGGAAAGAAAAATGAGTAGAAAACTTGTCACTTATTCATATTTATCCAATTGCCATATTCCTCTTATTTACAATTATGCCATTGCTAGTTAACGATGATTCTAACGCTTATAACTGGTACATTTAAACGGGATATTACAGCTGCCCTCACGAGCGGTAACTTCATCGTTCCGGCTGCCATTTAAGGCGGTAACTTCACAGGAACCCCTCGTATACTAACTAGCGAGCATACGAGAGACACATCAAGCCATCTTAATAATTTGTTCTTATTCTTTAAACATATATATAGTCTTATAACTTACGTGTGGATAACCCTTTCGGAGAAATCCCATCCGGCATAATCCGGAGTCTGATGAACACGCATAATCTTTAACATTAAATTCTTAATCTTAAGTTCATATGCATATCTAATGCATTCTTATGTAATCATTCCTAAATATCTAACCTATAAATAGGTTCTTGACTATGAACATTAAATCATTCTTTGTGCATACGCACGCCTAATTGAGTGCATCTGAAACTTAGTACACTAGGTGCATTCTCATTCCCATAATTTCTTAACTTATGTACTTGAAAGTACGTTTAGTAATTTGCTATGAGCTTATGCATATTTAATGCATTTCTTAAGGAAACTAATCTCCCAATCTATATCATATGAATCTATGATCATAGGCTTATCGTTATCATAAGCCATCACTTAAATGTTGGAAATGTTCCATAGCTTAAATAACTTCTATCCTTGCATCTCTAATGCTTTGTCCAATCCTTAATTCATCCATTCCTTAACTGTTGAAATCACCTTCCGGATATGTCAAGAATGGTGTTTTTCTTAGAAATTTAAGTTCTCTTTGAAAACGATTATTAAAAGCCTCGCCGAACGCGTATACAGCACCCAGAACGAACCAGAACAGACCTGAGCTGTCTGCCTGATTTCGCTGAGCGACCCTGAGGCAAAGTGGAGGCGAAATGAGGCAGGGAAAAATGCTGAAAATCGCCGTTTTCTCGCCCCGAGTCCGCCAGGCGAAAATGTCAGTTCAAAACCTGTTAAAAGTGTGATTTTTCCACCATTTTGACACAACTAATCATACCCAGGTATCCCAACAATATATGGAATGAATTTCTGATACAAAATGATAGCTTTAAACATGAATCATCAAGGAATTGGCAAGCATATGAGATTTAGGTAAAATTTCTAAACTTAGCTCAAATTGTAAAATACTCTCAAACTTACACAAGTGGGTTCTAAAACCCTGTGGAGCTCACCTTAACCTCAAGTGGTGCTGATTAAGTCCTGAAACCTAAGCCCTAGCTTGCTCCAATCTACTTCTTCCCTTGGTTCTTCTTTGTTTCCTTTCTTGTTTCTTCCTCTTGTTTTACTTTCCCAACTAAGCTTGCCTTGCAAGGTTTTCTTACTAGAGTTTTGATTGAAGTTTTGGATGGATGATGGTGAGGTTGGGGGCGTGAGAGATGAGGTGAGGAAGGGACAAAATTCTGATTTGGAGTGGTGAGGGAAGAATGGGAAAATGAGTAGTAACAAATATCTTGTCCCATTTTAATTAAACTCCCCCCTTAGCATTAATTACAAAATTGCCATTCCTCTAAATTACTTAATTTTCTTGCTTGCTTCTCAAGTTTCTAACATTGATAACTGATACTTATGAGCGGGATGTTACAATCTACCCCCCTTAAAGAAATTTCGTCCTCGAAATTTAGAATCCACTCATTATCATATATGAATGAATCTCTCATACTACTTCCTCTACTAGCCAAAACTCCAGTTCGTTTTGCTTATCGGAATCCCTTGGACTTCCAACTCTATATGTCGAATATACTCGACAACTTTCTTTAACTGAAATACTTGTGATGAATTGCATAACTCTTACGTAGTAGGATGCGAGGTTATCTGAACCATCGTATCCAACTCGCTTGGCCACGTTCCTGGTTCATACACTTTTTACAAATCCAATCAGAAGTTGTCCAGCTCAGACTCTTGTACTGATTCTTATAAATACCTTCATAGTCCATGTAACCTTATTCGGACGACATTGGGTCGATCTCATTTTCTCAATATTTTTAGTATAAGCAGGAGGTTTTACCTCTAGCACTTGCTTCATTCTTTTCAACATCTCGATGTGATACTTGTCACAACATAACCATCACTTCTATTATGGAATTCTCAAGAGCTCGTGGATTTCACAGATTACCCGTGTTCTGCTTCAACAGCCTATGACGTCTCTTATCTTAATATTTTAAGAATCATTCTTCATACTGGGAGTCTGCCAATCTCCCATCGTTCTTATCACTACTTAATCTTGTTTTCTTGCCGTAGCATAAATATTTTCTATATTGGTAAATCCAAACTCATAGGAGTTTAGCCCAAATGATGAGTGGTATAAATCATTTCACATAACACCATATGGTACATTTCATAGCATATAATTTACATACATAAGTGAGCACGTGTACACTACTGACGGGTACACAATACATCACCTCATCCTTGTCCGACTAACGGGACATCATTCATGGTCTTAACACATTTGAGGCACTACCACATCATCTGGAAATCTTTTCTTACTCTTAACTCATTCTGTAACATCCGGGATTTGCCTTTCAACTGGCTTGCCAGGTTTGCCCCGCCAATGTTACTCATGTTTATTTCTTAAATGTACAACAACCCATAAATTATAGTTACATTCTATCGGCATCATAACTTATTTCTCATTCTGGACATCGAGTTCAAGATCCTTGAATATTCTTAACTAACATGCGTTCGATAACAACCAAACCTGTTCTGTTTGGCATCTTTTCACTTTAAGCGTTACTAGCTTCGTACCTTTGTGACTTATATAGGTCACATAACTGAAAAGGAATGGGCTACATCACTATCTGAGTAACATAACCTCCGCCCCATAAGTATGCTTTATTAAACATAACCTGGTATAGGTGACATGTTAACATAATGTGTGTATAATGTGAAATAACTTATATGCCACTGCATTATCGTTTCTGATCAATGCCTCTGATTCAAATATATTACCTTGCAAGCGTAACCTATACCGTCGTTGGCTCATGAACAATTCTCTCTTGGTTAAACTTACTCCTCGAGTCTACTTGAAATTATTGAGCTAAAATAGCTGGGTTACCTTACTAGCAGGGTCTTCATTCACTTAAGACTTAACCTGGTAGGAACACATCCTTCTTATATCTTACCACATATTCTTAAACTATCTCGATATTCCTATTCTCATGGGTTTCCGAGGTTTGATACACTCCTCAACTTAATATCCAAAATTCTCCATTAGAACTTGTGATAAGTTCAGGTCGTCTATACTTTCTGTTATTCCATATAATAAGAATTAAGCACTTAACATCTTCTCGCTCTCTAAGCATCAGCTTAGCATCATTCATTATTTCATTCTTGGATGACTATTCCGTTGCGCCACTCTGATTCTTAACAACTCAAGTTAGAATTGGAGCAATACACCACTATTGATAAATAAAATTTCCTTGATCAGTCCTTTTACTTTATCACTTGTAATTACCGTAACAACTCCGTCTAATGTGTTTGTTTCTCTTGTGGCTTAAACCATCTGTTTAACTTACGGTTTGGTCGTCCAATAACTTGTGTTTCCTTTCGAACTTAACCCGTATACTTACTTTTACGAAGATATGCCAAACCCGTAAACGGTTTTCAGCAACTGTTACGAGCCCAACAATGCTCTTATCAAACGGATTATACTCTGGTTCCAACTTAACTCTCCATTTCCTGAATTTCTGTAATTATCTCTTAGCCAGTACTTCATATACAATCATTAAATATTGGGGAAACCCGATTAAATACGCTTGAGGCGATCTAAATTCTCACACAATCACTTGTGGTAAAATCCAAAACATTCTATGACTTCTGGAGATTCACAAATCAAATCCCGATCTTCAACATCTGAGTAATTCTGCATATAATTGAACTACCCGAAGTCTATACTTTATTACCGCCCTCAGAACTTATCCACACGGGGTAATCCCTTTCAGCTTCTAGAATATTCGCAGGAGAAAACTCTCCGATTGAAAACATATAACACCTTCACATTAATCACAAACTTAGCCTTTCATATATATATATATGTGACGATCTCCCTTATAATAAAATCTCAATAAAATTCTCGGCTAAGATTCCGATTATCCTTCAAAATTGTGTTATCTTGAACTTGCCTTCTTCATCCAATCAAGGAAAATCTATACTATTCATCTAATTAAGGTTGTTCAACTTAATCCTTACATCAGTGAACTAAGTTCCAGCAATTTGTTATTCATTATCCACCCTTCATTAAGTAAAATTCCGGTTAAGCTCAACTTGTTTCCGTTCCTCTTACTAATAGGACACATCTAAATATATGATTCACGCTTTGACATGCAACGGTTCTCATTATCACCACTTATTTATCCATCTTAGTCCTTAGGTTGCATATCATCTCTTCTTCTTAATTCACAAATCTGGTTCAGGAGACGTGGCTGATCTATTGGGGTTAAACTTACTTGCGATTCATGCTCAACTACCACACTTAGATGGTTAGCTTCATTTGTCCAATTAGCTCACTTAATCCATAATTAACCCTCTTAACTGTTTGGACATTAAAATCTCATCCGTTTCAAGTTCGACTCTTCAACACTCAATCATTGCTGAGAATCAGGGGTTTCAGAAACTGACCGATAATTCCTCATTTCATTTCTCTAGGGTTGGCACTGCAATTCCTTAACGCTGTACTCAGAATTGTTACTTAGTCCACACTTCACTTTAAACTCTCAAACTTCGGTTTCCGTCAAGGTTCCACGTCATTCCTTAGAGCATTCCATGATTCCTTAATCCTTATGTCTTCCGCAGACAAGGCATCGCCCAACGATGCGTCCAACTGGGTTGAGGCACTTCACCTCAATGTTAAATATCCTTTATGTCTCCAAGACCTCGCCTCTATCAGGCTTCGTCACCTCATGATTGATGGCCACCATTTGGCATGAACACTTCTCCGCCAATTCCGTCTTAAAATTATGTCACCTTAATCTTCGCCCTTCACACACTTCATTCCTCCTTGGTCACATTCAGCTCTCGGACATTTATCCTAACTGTCATATACTAGATTGAGTTGATCAGGCTCATCTAGATGTGATATTTAGAACAACATCCGGAACCCAATGGTTCCACTACTTTTATTGAAACTTTAATGACCCAAGGCACGGTCTGAATCCACCTGCTCTGATACCAATTGTAACACCCATACTAAATTATCTAGAATATTTAGCATGTGTATTAATCTGATACTGGGTACATTAGGATTTTCAATAATAATAACAATAGTACATACAACTGAATGAGTACAAGCTGGCTCGTTATACAGTTATCCAAATATAATAACATACACTTCTATATACATAAACAATCTGTCAGCCTCCTGAGCGTATCCTTGACGAGCAACTGCACTCCATCCAGCATCTTCCTGAAGATCTTCATCTGCAAACCACTGGCTACCTGAAAACCTGCACCAGAAGGATAGGGATGAGACATAATGTCTCAGTGAGCTCCTACCCTACCTACTGTTGGCAACCTCGGGGAACCTAGGGTCGCCGTGCCTACCTCGGCAATCTTGGGGATACCTATGATCGCCATGTCTTAACCTTACCCATAGTGGGCTATCTGACTGATCCTGCTAAACTGTGTAGTCATAAACTGGACTACATACTGCTAAACTAGTGATCAAGGGGAAATCTAGGATCACTATCTGAGTCTGATACTGAATAGTCTTGAGATCTAGACTATATCCTGAAAACTGGGTGATCGAGGGGAATCTAGGATCACCGCCTGATAACTGATACCTGAAACTGATAATTATTCTCTGTCTGATAACATGAATAAATATTAGCTGTTACATGTCTTTAGGTTAGCTGTTAGCGTTGAACAAGCATTATTATCTGAGTTCATTTTACGGAGTGCATCCGGGTGGAGTAACCCCGAAGTACATCTCCCTTCTTACCGGTGAAAATTCCTATCATATCAGGCTAACACCGGACTCCTCTTATCTTTGTGTGGCTGCTCTCGCGAGCGGTAACTTCACCGTCCCAGCTGCCATTTAAGGCGGTAACTTCACGGGGACCCCCTGTATACTAACTGACGAGCAGACAGGAGACACATTAACTTTATAGACTTGGATGTGTAGCTGCCCTCACGAGCGGTAACTTCACCGTTCCGGCTGCCATTTAAGGCGGTAACTTCACAGGAACCCCTCGTATACTAACTAGCGAGCATACGAGAGACACATCAAGCCATCTTAATAATTTGTTCTTATTCTTTAAACATATATATAGTCTTATAACTTACGTGTGGATAACCCTTTCGGAGAAATCCCATCCGACATAATCCGGAGTCTGATGAACACGCATAATCTTTAACATTAAATTCTTAATCTTAAGTTCATATGCATATCTAATGCATTCTTATGTAATCATTCCTAAATATCTAACCTATAAATAGGTTCTTGACTATGAACATTAAATCATTCTTTGTGCATACGCACGCCTAATTGAGTGCATCTGAAACTTAGTACACTAGGTGCATTCTCATTCCCATAATTTCTTAACTTATGTACTTGAAAGTACGTTTAGTAATTTGCTATGAGCTTATGCATATTTAATGCATTTCTTAAGGAAACTAATCTCCCAATCTATATCATATGAATCTATGATCATAGGCTTATCGTTATCATAAGCCATCACTTAATTGTTGGAAATGTTCCATAGCTTAAATAACTTCTATCCTTGCATCTCTAATGCTTTGTCCAATCCTTAATTCATCCATTCCTTAACTGTTGAAATCACCTTCCGGATATGTCAAGAATGGCGTTTTTCTTAGAAATTTAAGTTCTCTTTGAAAACGGTTATTAAAAGCCTCGCCGAACGCGTATACAGCACCCAGAACGAACCAGAACAGACCTGAGCTGTCTGCCTAATTTCGCTGAGCGACCCTGAGGCGAAGTGGAGGCGAAATGAGGCAGGGAAAAATGCTGAAAATCGCCGTTTTCTCGCCCCGAGTCCGCCAGGCGAAAATGTCAGTTCAAAACCTGTTAAAAGTGTGATTTTTCCACCATTTTGACACAACTAATCATACCCAGGTATCCCAACAATATAAGGAATGAATTTCTGATACAAAATGATAGCTTTAAACATGAATCATCAAGGAATTGGCAAGCATATGAGATTTAGGTAAAATTTCTAAACTTAGCTCAAATTGTAAAATACTCTCAAACTTACACAAGTGGGTTCTAAAACCCTGTGGAGCTCACCTTAACCTCAAGTGGTGCTGATTAAGTCCTGAAACCTACGCCCTTGCTTGCTCCAATCTACTTCTTCCCTTGGTTCTTCTTTGTTTCCTTTCTTGTTTCTTCCTCTTGTTTTACTTTCCCAACTAAGCTTGCCTTGCAAGGTTTTCTTACTAGAGTTTTGATTGAAGTTTTGGATGGATGATGGTGAGGTTGGGGGCGTGAGAGATGAGGTGAGGAAGGGACAAAATTCTGATTTGGAGTGGTGAGGGAAGAATGGGAAAATGAGTAGTAACAAATATCTTGTCCCATTTTAATTAAACTCCCCCCTTAGCATTAATTACAAAATTGCCATTCCTCTAAATTACTTAATTTTCTTGCTTGCTTCTCAAGTTTCTAACATTGATAACTGATACTTATGAGCGGGATGTTACACTTACCACCTTGTTGCCCACATCCCGAAATAGAATGCCAACCAATTGAGTGTCCTAAACTTCCATGTTGCAAACCTCCATTGAGTAGTATCAATCCCTGAAACCTGTTAACTCTTCTATTATTAATAAAACAATCAATATATATTTAAGAAAGGTTCATATCGTATGTAATACATGTATGAACAAGATTTATTAATAAACTATAGTTTGAAGTTCTCTATTATCGTGTGTCTTCTAAAGTAGTTATTTTTGTGAATATTCACATATCTTTTTTATTTTTTACAAAATTCACATATCGTGATTATATTGAATTTTTTGTTTTAACTTGATATTCGTTTTGGTCTTATTAATTGACTATATGAGTAAATAACAAAGAGGTAAACTGCCCAATTTGCATTTGTTACTTGACAAGTTTTAGAGATAATTTTTTCCATAAACATAAGCTATCTTTCAAGTTTCTAGATGAATATACTATTACTATTATTATTATTATTATTATTATTATTATTATTATTATTATTATTATTATTATTATTATTATTATTATCATTATTATCAAACATAATCCGAATAAATATTGGTATTTTGATTTGGAATATGAAAACTCAATTGTATATACATCATCACACAGAGGGTAATTTAGTAATTGATGTACAAATTAATTTCAATACAACTTATCTTTATATATGAAAAATCATCAATGGGTTCTTATAAAAGGTGTGGGAGCGAGTAAAAAGTAAGTCCTAACAAGTAAAGTTTCAATGGATAACAAATAAAAAGTGAAAAAGACAAGATATATTAGTATTGACTAATTGTAATATGCACAAATGGTTCTAGTGGTGCACCATGCAAGATTCTTTTTAACCATATGATTGGGCAGATCCGTTAGATATAGTGGTAAAATGCTTACACAATCTATTTCCCTTTTTCTTTCACTTTAATATCTATTTCTCACGTTTACCAAAAGAATTCAAATCGTTTCCTTTGATGTGTCACTCATGCTCTCTTTATTTTGTTTAAATTCTAACAATATGTAAGTCACCCAAAAATAAGTTTGAAATTTTCTCTTTAATGTTAAAATGGGTGTTTTTAATGTTCAAAAAATAATTATAATGGGAGACCTTTGAGTGTAGGAGTTAGATTGAAAGTTGAGTAAAAAAAAGTAAAATGTGAATACAAAGAGTTTTTCTAACCATGTCTAAAATATTGGATCCATTAATTTCATATTTGAAATATAAATAGCAGTTGGTCTTGAGAGCAATGAGAGTTGAGATTTGCATTGGACCAAAGAGGAGAAAATCTCTTTTTGAAAGATAAGGAGAAAATTGATGATGGGCCTTACATTTTGAGGCCCTAAAATATCTGAGGTACTTTGATGTAGCCAAGCTTGAACAAACATAAGGCCGACCATGACGATGGAGAGTGAACTAGTGTCAGGAGAAAACGGGAGTGAAAAACCATGCCTACACGCACCAGAATGCCCAAAACAGCAAAGCTGTCAAGTGCTGTCCTGATGCTGTCGCTATAGCCACGGCCTGTCGCTACAGCGACTGTAGGTAAAAGTCTGAAAAAATGCACTGCTTGCTTGTAGCGACGGCTGGTCGCTTGAAGCGACCGTAGGCAGAAATTCAAGCTGTTTGGTCGCTGTAGCGACGGCTGGTCGCTGTAGCGACCATGACAGGTCAAAACTTGTTAAAAATCATGTTTTTCCACCATTTTTGCTCATTCCAAGTTACCCAAACATCCCAAACATTTTAGGAATGATTTTCTATTACAAATTGGTAGTTTAAAACACATATGAGCAAGGAATTAGCAAGTATAGAGAATTAGGGTAAAAACTATAAAACTTGCATATGATGAAATTCACAATAAATCTCTCAAAGAGGGGTTCTAAAACCCCTAGGGAGCTCACCTCAAACTGATTTGGTGCTGGTTTAGCTTGCTTTCCAACTTTCCTCAAAACCCTAGCTTGATATCTTGCTCTTTTCTTGCTTTTCTTTAACTTCTTCTTGTTCCAACACCTTAAACCAAGCTTTCTAGCCATTAATCCACAAGATTGAATGATGATTAGGAGGTTGGTAGTGATGATGATGATGGTGCACGAAAATTAGAGAGAGAGGGAGGAAGAAACTCATATTTTAGAGAGAGAGAGGATGAGGATAAATGAGAAATATCTCATATCCCACTTATTTAAATCCTCCTCTTCCATAATTACAATTCTGCCATTCCATTCGTTTAATTCCTGTAACACTGTTAAAAGTCACATTTAAGCGGGATATTACACTCTACCCCCCTTAAAAGAAATTTCGTCCTTGAAATTTAGATAATCCTTATGAGATCCTGAAAAGATAGATCCTTTCTACCTCTTTCTCTACTATGAAAATCTCCGATTCCTTTTACTTGTTGGGATTCCATGGCAACTCTAATGTCTGACATGTAGATTGGTCACATATCTCGATTAAACCATATTGAGTAAAACTTATTCTTTAGCCATGATTTCCATCTCTGTAAATCAAAACATGTGACAATCTCTTTCCAACCGAAGGGTCTGACGTATAATACATAACTATTACCTGTTAGGACGTATGGTTATCTGAACCAACATATCCATCTTATCTGACTATGATATCTGTTCCACATATTCCTTACAAATCCAATTTAAAATATTAAGTCTTGGATTTCACTTACCGAATTCTATCAGTTCTTCTTTAATTGACCGTTTAATCTTAACCTGAAGACGTCGGGTCGATCTGATTTTTCCTCACTTATTCCTACTTTCCGAGGAATCTATTACATTACCTTCACTTCCAAAGAACTCTTGTCTTTAACTTAAGCCTCGTACGACGACCTTTCACTGTTACATTCGTATCATTCTTCATATAAATTTATTCTTACATTGAAAGACATCTGATATTGAGCAATCTCAAACAGAAGTAAAGTCTTTTACATATTCCTTCATGATTCAAATACAAGGTGATGGCTGAACTTACGGTACAAGTTCCTTTCTTTCTGTTATCCTGGTGTAGCTATCATCACAATCATAAGCATCGTTTACATTTCCACTGCGGAAATCTGTAAAGCTCGAGAAATCATATGAGCCACTCATGCTCCGATTTAATTAACCAACGACAACGCGTAGCTAAAGGTCTTAGAGGCTTCATCCCTTCCCAGACTCTGACAATCTTGCATCAATCAAGATATTCCTTACTCATGGGAATTAATATTTTCTTTACCAATAATTTCAAACTTATGAAAGTTTAGTACAAATGACGTGTGGCATAAGCCGTCTCACGTATCATCATATAATATAATCCATGGTACAAAGCTTCCATACACGATCGAGTACGTGTACTCTACTATCGGGTACACAATACGTCGCATCATCATTGTCCAACTAATGGGACATCATACTCAGTCATAACATACTTGAGGCAATGCCACGCCAACTAAGGTCACTCTTCTAGTTCTTAACTCATACTTGTACTCCTTGAGTATCTACAATCCCGTACGTAACTATGATTACGTCCCAATGACGTTATAACTTACTTTGTCCAAGGACAATCCCCGTTTTCGAAAAGAAAACTCTATCCTGATCGCTATCAAAATAGCACTTTAAAACTCTTAATCCTTCAATTCATAACTTGAATTCACGTAGCCTTTTACTATAAACTATGAATAATCCTCTGATCTGTGTAAAACATTTCCTTCCTTTAACTGTTAGCATTAAGTTCAAGAATTTCTGAACTCCTCAACTGAGATTTGTTCAATAACAACAAACCTGTTCTGCATAAGACTTTCCTGTTAAAACATTACTGACTGCGTACCACGGTTACCAATACATGTCACACGACTATAAAAATATGTTACACTACTATCTAAGTAGCATAAACTCTGCCTGATCAGTATACATAATACTAATCATAACCTGTTACATGCTTGTTACATGCGACATGCTAGCATAACGTGGATACGATGCGGAATGCCACGGCATAATTCCTCTTTGGTTAAACTTACTATTCAAGTTAACATTAAGTTACTGAGCTAAACAGCTAGATCACCGTATGAAATGTGGCCTCCTTCGCTATGTACTTATTGCGCCATAAACACATCCTTTAAAGTTATCAAACTGCTTCGATTCTCTTATCTCATGAGTTTCGAGGTCTGAAACATTCCTCGATTTAACTATTAAAATTTCCCGTTAGAACTGATGATAAGTTCAAGTCATCACTACTTACAAGTATTCTGTAGTTTCAGAATCAATCTCCGAATACCTTTCCTGTAATTCATCTGGCAAGGACTTCACAAACATCCTTTTCCTTTAACTGCAACTTTGAATTGTCTGTTAACTCATAATTGGATTACTTCTCCGCTGCGCAACTCTGATTTAAACAATTAACCTTGGGATAGAAGTAATACACCACTATTACCATATAAAATCTCTTTGGCCAATCTTTTGACTTTATGACTTTGTAGTTACCATACATGACCATCTTACCTTATGATTTCTCTTGTAGTTTAATCCACCTGTTAACTTACTGATTGCTCGACGCTTGACTCTGCGTTTCTTTTCGAGCATAAACAAAATTCTTACTTTCACGAAATAAGTCGAAACCTGTAAACAGTCTTTAACAATAATAACGAGCCCAACAATGCTCCTGTTAAAACAACTTAAGTTCATACATTATTTACTTGTGGTAACTTCTAGAAACATTCTATGACTTCCGGAAATTCTCGTCTTTCATATACTTAATCGATTAATGAATCGAGTCTCATCCTATACTTATCCGTAAGGATTTCACATCCACAACCTTTTTCCAAGACACTTAGGTCCACAAAACTCTAACATAACTCTTGGTTACTCCTCGGGTTCCCCCGGAAATAATCCGTCTGGATATAACTCAACTTTTACCGGCTCTCCTTTAAATTCAAACACATGATACACCTCTTCGAGTACCCGATTAATAAATCTGTAAGCTTCAATACTTAACATTTTCCATTGGATCCTTCCTATAACTTATTACTGTATTCACAATTTCCATTCTAATCTCGTCATCTGAATAATAGTCCATATGTCTTCTCGACCGTTGCCCTCTTCATGGTTTCGAACAATCCAAGGTTTATATATATATCTACCATCACAAGGTGATCCTTGTCGGCTTACCCAAATACTCGTGTAAGGAGCCCCTCAAAAGATAACATAGAACTCCTTAACATTAACCGTAGCTTTAACTATGACTCGTACGTTAGAGACAATCTTCCTGCTTAATCCTCGAAACCGATCTACTATAATCCGTCAACATAAGATTCAGTCTTTACTTTACACCCTTACAGGGGGTTTCCTTCACTTACCGCTAAGCTCGCGTTCCTCATGCCAAGTATCTTGATGACCCACAATAAAGGAAGGTAATTTGTTTCATCTGTCCAATATTTCGCTTAATCCATACATAAATCTCTTACCTGTCGGATATTAAATCTCATCCGATCCACATGTGCAAGTCCTTCCATCCTTACACACTATATCCTTACTGGAAGTCCAGAGCTTCCAATAATTAACTGATAATTCCTTACTCCAAGTAGTTGGGTTTGGTACCATAATTCTTTACCTCCTTGGTCACATTCAGCTCTCGGACATTTATCCTAACTGTCATATACTAGACTGAGTTGATCAGGCTCAACTAGATGTGACATTTAGAACAACATCCGGAACCCAATGATTCCACTACTTTTATTGAATCTTAAATGACCCATGGCACGGTCTGAATCGACCTGCTCTGATACCAATTGTAACACCCATACTAACTTTAACTAGTATATTAGCATGTGCGTTAATCTGATACTGGATACATTTAAAAAAAAATTTCAATAGTAATAAGAATACATCACAAATGAATGAATACAAGTTTACTCGTCTGTACGAATATCCAATACTAATACAATACTTATACTATATCCATCAAGCTCCTGAGCTGGTACACAACGAGCAACTGTACTCCATCCAGTACCTCTGTGAAGATCTTCATCACGAACCTCTGACTTACCTGTAAACCTGCACCAGAAGGAAAGGGATGAGACATAATGTCTCAGTGAGCTCCAGCCCAACCAACTGTTGGCAACCACTGGGAACCTAGGGTCGCCATGCCTACCTTGGCAATCTTGGGGATATCCTATGATCGCCAAGTCTTTACTTTAACCACAAGGGTAAATCTCTGCCTATGACTATGAATCTATCTGTAATTGTATCTCTAACTATGACTATAACTGTAAACCACCTATAACTGTAACTGTAACCTATCTGTAACTATAACTCAGTGATCAAGGGGAAACCTAGGACCACCTTCTGTTAACTGTCTATAACTATAACTATAACTGTGACTGTAACTGTAACTTTGACTTTAACTATGAAACATAAAACATATAACAGTTCTGTAGCAGTTTTATGTTAGCTGTTAGCGTTGAACAAACAATTAATCTGAGTTCATTTTACGGAGTGCATCCGGGTGGAGTAACCCCGAAGTACAACATCCCTATAAACCGGTGAAATTACTATCATATCAGGCTAACACCGGACTCCCTATAAAACGTGTGGACAACCCTCTCGTAGAAGTCCCATCCGGCGAATCCCGGAGTCTGCTGAACACGCCCTGTAACTGTAAAACGTGCAAGCACGCCTATATCTTTGATCTTTAATTCTTTAACTTTAACATATAAACATATAATCTGTTACTATAATCATATAACATTCCTGTAACTTATAATCTATAACCTATGATTCTTGGCTTATCGTTCTCATAAGCCACCTATATTCATTGGAGAACCAACTTTATAGACCTTATCTGTAACTATGATTGTAGAAACATTCCTATAATCCTTGTATTCTAAACTGAATACATCTATGATTTCATATACCTAAAGTAGGTTCTTGACTTAGTAAAGTCGTCTGCATTTCATAAGAGTTATCAACTCATGTGCAAGGAATCTATCCATAAAATCCTTGCACTCATACTATGATCCATTTTTTCCTATCAAGGGATTCGACACATCGTTGTCATATGCCGTTCTTAGAATTTTCCTATTCCTTTAACCATTGTTCGTACATTTTCCAAGCCTTGCGTATTCCTTGCTCCTATAATCTTTCAACCATTGGAAGCCTTTTTGGATGGGTTAAAATGGTTGATAATGTTTCTAAAATGTTTCAGGAGAAAACGGGAGTGAAAAACCATGCCTACACGCACCAGAATGCCCAAAACAGCAAAGCTGTCAAGTGCTGTCCTGATGCTGTCGCTATAGCCACGGCCTGTCGCTACAGCGACTGTAGGTAAAAGTCTGAAAAAATGCACTACTCGCTTGTAGCGACGGCTGGTCGCTTGAAGCGACCGTAGGCAGAAATTCAATCTGTTTGGTCGCTGTAGCGACGGCTGGTCGCTGTAGCGACCATGACAGGTCAAAACTTGTTAAAAATCATGTTTTTCCACCATTTTTGCTCATTCCAAGTTACCAAACATCCCAAACATGTTAGGAATGATTTTCTATTACAAATTGGTAGTTTAAAACACATATGAGCAAGGAATTAGCAAGTATAGAGAATTAGGGTAAAAACTATAAAACTTGCATATGATGAAATTCACAATAAATCTCTCAAAGAGGGGTTCTAAAACCCCTAGGGAGCTCACCTCAAACTGATTTGGTGCTGGTTTAGCTTGCTTTCCAACTTTCCTCAAAACCCTAGCTTGATATCTTGCTCTTTTCTTGCTTTTCTTTAACTTCTTCTTGTTCCAACACCTTAAACCAAGCTTTCTAGCCATTAATCCACAAGATTGAATGATGATTAGGAGGTTGGTAGTGATGATGATGATGGTGCACGAAAATTAGAGAGAGAGGGAGGAAGAAACTCATATTTTAGAGAGAGAGAGGATGAGGATAAATGAGAAATATCTCATATCCCACTTATTTAAATCCTCCTCTTCCATAATTACAATTCTGCCATTCCATTCGTTTAATTCATGTAACACTGTTAAAAGTCACATTTAAGAGGGATATTACAGTACTGCCAAATGCAAAGTATTCTCCTTCATGGATGGTTTCTCATGATACAATCAGATCAAGATGGCTGTCGAAGATAGAGAAAGGCATCTTTCATTACACCTTGGGGTACTTTTTGCTATCAAGTGATGCCTTTTGGCTTAACAAATGCGGGTGCTACCTACCAAAGAGGCATGACCACTCTCTTCCACGACATGATGCACAAGGAAATTGAGGTTTATGTCGATGATATGATTGTCAAATCAGTTACTGAGGAGGAGCATGTCGAGTATTTACTAAAGATGTTCCGATGTCTGAGAAAGTATCGGCTTCGCCTGAACCCCAACAAATGTACATTTGGCGTGAGATCTGGAAAACTCTTAGGCTTCATTGTGATTCAAAAGGGAATCGAAGTAGATCCTGATAAATTCAAAGCCATCAGAGAAATGCCTGCTCCTCAAACCCAGAAGCAAGTAAGAGGATTTCTAGGACGCTTGAATTACATTTCTAGATTCATATCTCATATGACAGCCACGTGTGGGCCTATCTTCAAGCTATTCCGCAAAAATCAAGAAGTAGTGTGGACAGAAGACTGCCAGAAGGCCTTTGACAGCATCAAGGATTACTTGCTAAAACCTCCAATTCTTATTCCTCCAGTTGAAGGAAGACCTTTGATCATGTACTTGACCGTATTGGAAGACTCCATGGGTTGTGTACTTGGACAGCAGGACGAGACCGGTAGAAAGGAGCATGCCGTCTACTACCTGAGCAAGAAGTTTACGGACTGCGAATCCCGATACTCTTTACTTGAGAAGACATGTTGTGCACTAGCCTGGGCTGCTAAGCCTCTTCGTCATTACATGCTTAATCATACTACTTGGCTGATATCCAAAATGGATCCTATCAAGTACATCTTGAAAAGCCTGCTTTAACAGGAAGGATCGCTCGTTGGCAGATGTTGTTATCAGAATATGACATTGAGTACCACACTCAGAAGGCCGTCAAAGCCAGTATTCTTGCCGGCTGTAGTACCCTAATTTTGTCCTACGCATTTTAAAACAAAAATCAAAAAAAAATCAAAGAGGGGAAAAAAAGTCAAAAGTCAACAAAAGTCAACAGAAAAGTCAACATTTCAAAATTGAGGACTTCGCACTGCGAAGCTCACTTCGCACTGCGAAGTCTGCGATTTTTCTGCAGATTTTTGGTTTCTTTGATTTAATTCCAGAATTTGTTGCATATCATTTCCATAATTATTTTAAGTAGCATTCATGGCTAATTGGGCCAAGCAAAACCAGAATTGAAGGACTTGCCATTAATGCCAAGGTTGAAAGTTTTTTCTTCCAACCTAGCATGTGACAAGCAAGTGGGCTTGCCCTTGGGCAGCTCTAGTCCCTCCCATGTGACCTGCTAACCACCACAAGGTTGCCAGCCACCTGCTTGAGGACCTTCCTCCTGCTTGCTCCCCCCAAAACCAGTCAAACCAGCTGGATTTTTCACTTGAAAAAACCATGATTGCCTACTCTGTTTTGCAACAGCTTTTCACCCTCTCACACCAGCCATAAGTAGCCTTTTCATCCCTCAATCTCTGCACATTACAGTGCACGTTTTCATTGATCAACCATTGAGATTGCAAGGATTGATCCCCAAGCATTAGCCAATTGCAAATCAGCTTTGTTCTTCATCATTACCTTCTAGAATTAGTTGAATTTGTGGCTGAAATCAAGCTGGATCTTGCCCCTTGGTACAAGGCAAGGTTGCCTCTATCCATTAGCATTTAATGCAAAGGGATTCAGCTTAATCTTGGCCACAAATCAGCTGAATTTTGGGGATTGTGTAATGATGAAAAAGATTTGGTTTTGGCCTATAAATAGAAGGCAATGCCCAAGGATACAAAAAAGAGTTAACAACAGCATTTCAAGAGCAGAAACTCTACTCATTTTAGCCTACAAAACTCCACAAAAATAACCAGAAACAATCCATCCAGCACAAAGCTTTCCAAAGTTCCAAAACCTTCACCAATATTCAAACCTCTTGTGAAAGCCTTTTACCAAATCAAATCAAGTGCAGCTGGAGCTTTGCTAAGGAGTTCTATAAGTTTCTAAGCACTTATCTTGCATTTATAATTGTGTTTGCATAGCTATTTTGGTTCAAAACCATTTGATTCAAAAAAACCCCTTTTGAATTTCAAAGAAATCCCAAGGTTTTCAAAACATCAAAACTGGTTTGTCCAACCTTTTTCATCCCAAAAACTCAAAGTTTTTCACCCATCTATAAGGTCCTGAGTGTGTTCAGAAGTTGTTTCTGAACAAAAGTTCAGAAACAGCTTCTGAACCCAAAATTTCGCATGCTTCGCAGTGCGAAGTCATGGTCGCAGTGCGACCATGACAGAACTCAGAACCTGAGTTTTTGTGTCAAAATGACCAATTTTTGAGGTTCTAGCCCCAGAGCTCAGAACCTAAGAGTTTTTAAACCCATGTTCTTCAAACCACAACAAGGATTTTGCATAACTTTGACAAAATCACAAGTTCGTATGACCATTTTGTGGATAACTTGCAAAACAAGTTATCTTCCCAAACTCTCAAACAATCATGAACAAACAAGCTATGTTCATCATTTCAATCTAAACTTGAACAATAAATATTGTTCAGGATGTTCAAAACTCAAAGATGAACATACACCCTTTACGTTCGCATTTTCGCAAAATGAGACGAACTTGCGCGTTTTTTAGCAAATTTGCTAAACCTTCCCATTTTGGGTTTTCAAACCAAATGTTTTGACATACCTTGGGATTTCTAAAGGATTCAACCCAAAAACATGAATGAAAAAGGGATGGTGTGACGTATGTCTCTCCATCGCCCCGATTGTACGAATGCGTGACGTATGTCTCGTCGCTCGGACAATCGTCATTCCCTTTTTTCAATATGAACAACCCTAACCAAACCAAATCTTGGCCCCTTGTGGTCAATCCAAACCTTTTGGTCCCCCGTTGGCCATTAGACTCAACCCCTCGACTCGTTTGAGTCCACTCGGTCAATGTTCGACTCGTCCGAGTCCATTGTACCCGTTCTTGATCTCAGTGGATCAATCGAACTATCGCCCGACTCGTTTGAGTCCACTTGGTCAATGTTTGACTCGTTTGAGTCCATTGCACCTCCCTTGGTCCCATAGCGACCAATTCAACCCTTTACTCTAACGGACGTACCTTTTAACAATTCTAATGTGATTCACGAACAAACGCTTAATAAGTCTCCAAGTGCGAGCATACAAGCTACGTTTTAATCGCAAGAATTCGGTTAAAACATCGTCCATTTAAAATCAACCAACACATGTACGTTTTTCTACCAAAGAACTACGTATGCTTTGAATTCTCCGACTACCGGGAGATACGTAGGAGCAAGATCGACATCTTGTCAAGCGCAATAATAAAAAAACTTTTTTTCTTTCGTTTGTTTTTATCTCTTTTCCCCCCTTTATTACATTTTTAACATAAATGAACATGCACGCAAAGTATTAAAAAAAACAATTCAAGCTTTGACCAAATAGAAGGTTCCCGTTGAGTACAACGGACGTGAGGGGTGCTAATACCTTCCCCTTGCGTAATCGACTCCCGAACCCGACAATGGTTGCGATGACCAAATCCTTATCCTCATCGTCTAAAGGGTTTTATTATCGTTTCCCTTTACAACAAAAAAAAAACTTAAGGGTTTATCAACGTTCCCTTTACACAAAAACTTTGGTGGCGGCTTCACAAAGGCCCTCCGAGCGTTTGCGAACGACCCCGGAGGATTTGCGCGTCTTTTTCCCGAGGAAAAAAACGAGGTGCGCACAGCTGGCGACTTCACTGGGGACCCTGTTCCCACTAGCGAGTCAAGCCGAACCTATTTGGTTTAGAGCCAATTGTTTTATTTTCTTTGCGTGCCATGTTTATTTATTTTATTCATACATGTTATATTTATGTTTTATGTTTATATCTGCTTTATCTGCTTTATATTCATATCATATATATCAAATGCGGGGGTTACTTGAGTGATGTTACTCCACATTGTTCGGGTTAATGCCGGACGTGTGAGGCTCTCTACCCGAGCTTGAGAAAAAAACTAAGTTAGAAGGAGGTTGTGTGCGGAAGCCCGCGTTGACGTATGTCCGTGAGGTAGGATGTCCAACCCCGCTTAGATGAGATTTTCACGTGGAATTAATTGAAGTCATGTCGACGTATGTCCATAGACAACCCTAATTCCATGTGAGGTCTATGACTCTAAGGACCTCTTCTTAGGAGATTTCACAATTTAGAGCCTACATGTGAGGATGGGGAAAATTCCGAATCGCCACATATCATTCATCTGCATTCGCTCATGTTTGTACATTATGTTTTACTTTAGCAGGAGTAATTAACCTTTATTTGTATATTATTGTTTATGCATAAATCATAATTGGGGATATGAATGGCCAATGTATTGAGGGATAGCAAAATTTTCAAAAAAAAATTCAAGTACTTCGCAGTACGAAGGTACTTCGCAGTGCGAAGTACGCGAATTTTGTCAGCCCAGCTGACCCTTCATTTAATTCCCCTCAACCACTTTTTTCCACTATCCTTCTTTATTATTCCAAACGTTTTTTTTCTTTCCTTTAACTCTTAAAACAAAAAGCTTTTTTCCATAACTTCAAAAAAAAATATAAAAAAAAAACTCTCAAATCTAAGAGAAAAGCATACCCATTTTGAATCTTCCCTCCATTAATTTCGTATCTTTCTCAGAATCAATAACCAGGTATGAGTTTCCTTTCTTCTTTCCCTCTGTTCATCTTTGATTTGTGTTGCAACTGTTAGGGGTTTTAGGGTTTATGATTTTAAAAGTTCCCATTTTAGAATTTAAGTTCATAATAAGCTGCATTTAGGCCTTAGTTTACTGTATTAAGTTGGATTTTAGCAAGCATACATCATGGGTATCTGCAACTGGCCTGTTTCTTTCAAATTCCAAGTTGTTTTTGTTAAAAACCCATTTACGAAAATTTAAAGAAAGAGAGCTGTTGAAGGGTTCCTTTTGATACCCAGTCTTGGATTCTGAGGTCGTTTAGTGGCATGCATTGTAGTTTAGAAGCTTAGGCTAAGAGATGTAGGTTTAGATTTCTGGGTCTTTGCTGTCATGGTCGCAGAGCAAAGTTCAACTTCGCACTGCGACCTTTTTCTGGGCAGCCCAGAAATTTTCGAGCACCTTCGCACTGCGAACCTACCTTCGCAGTGCGACTGTAGTAGGAACAGAACCTGTGTTTTTTCCCATTTTTTTCCCTCCAATTCCATTCATTTCACCTCACATCACTTTTAATCACTTGCAATCATACTGACTTTGCCTTTTTCCTTGCAGATGGCACCAAGACCAGTAGGAAAACGCTCAAGGGGTGAGGCATCCGGATCTAGACCCCAAGGGGGTTTCGATGCATCTCGCTTCCTAAGTCTTCGGAACCAAGAAAGATACGAGGAACTACTTGGCAGAACCTTCTGGCCTGAGAGGCAATTCATCATAAGTGACAGGGGCACTTGGAGGGAGTTGGCCCGATTAATAAACCACCGCCAGTGGGGAGTTTTGGTAAACCCTCCCCTTAACCTCAACTACGACATAATCCGGGAATTCTATGCAAATGCCATTCCCGTGGATCCAGAGGGGGAGTTTACGTACCAGACCATGGTGTGTGGTCGGATCATTAGATTCGATCGCGACGCCATCAACACCTATCTCCGAAACCCTTTCCAATTGGAAAATGATGAGTTGTGTGCTTTCCATAAGCACCAGAATCGTGGTAATTGGAACCACGATCTCTATGCTCAAACCATTTTCCAATCCGGAAAAAGTTATGAGCTTAATGCAGCAGGGCAGCCCACAAAGGCCCTCAGGGGCAACCTCACCACCTATGCCCAGGTCATTTTCCACCTTATCGTCCACAACATAAAACCCAAAAGCCATACCTCCTCCACCACCATGGATGTCACTCCCCTTATCTACTATATCCTCACCGGTAAACAAGTAGATGTGGCCAGGGCCATTTGCCAGGAGATTAAGATAGTGGTCGAGAGTGGCATCAAGCCACCGGCCAAGAAGATGTGTCCACTTGCTTTCCCGGGTCTTATCATGGGACTCTGCCGGGACGCCCGCGTAGTTATCCCTCCCCAGGTGTCCGAAACCATTAAGAACCCCATTACGGACGAGTACATCTCCAGACATTGCACGGGGAGGAGAGCGAGGGCACAGCAGCCACGGCCTAGGCCTCCACCAGCATCAGGGGATTGTCGCACTTGCACTTTCATATTGGAGCAGAATGCTTCCTCCCATCGATACATGACTATGATGCATGATTCCATGTATCGTCTTCAGAGGCAGCTAGGGAGGCCGACGGATCCTGATGATCAGATACCGACCCCCCAGATGTTCGCGGCTCATGGTCGTTGGCCCGGGGATAGGCCAGAGCATGCAGAGGCTGGAGGCAGTGGTACAGCGGCCGGAGGCCAGGGAGGAGGTGATGAGGAGGATGAGGACGAGGAGGACGAGGATGAGGAGACCGAGGATGATGAGGCTTTCACTCCTTGAGCGACCCTTTTTTATGATTTCTCATATTTTGTTGTTCATGTTTATGTCATTTTTCTCGTACACTTTTAGAGGTTCCTTTTGGTTGGTACTTTGTAGCTATATTGATACTCTTGCTTTATTATTCGAGTACTTTTTGCTTTTATTACCTAGCTTTTGCATCATAATCATGCCTATTTATTTTTAATATGTGTGAATGTTGAAATTTTTTTTGTTACCTATCATTAATAAGGTGAATTTGACAAATCTTTCCGCAACCGAATAAGCCAAAGTTTTAACCATAGACAAATGGTAGTGATGAATGTGATTAATTTTCGCAAGGCTAAATGCATGTTTCCTATTTCTTTCCATGATTTAAACTTGAAAGGGAGATGTATATTCCATACCAAATTACACCATACAATTCACGTTATTTAATATGTCTGTTCTATGAACCATTTAGAACCAGCCAGATGTGAGGAATCCCCAAAGTTATCATAATACATATGCAGGAGATCGACATTTTTGTTTAGCTCGATTTTTTTATATTAAATCTGAATTTTGTTTTTAATTGCCTAAAAGTGTTGACATGATCAAGGCATTTGTTTGAAAACGAGAGAAAACAATCAACCACAAACAGCCCACCCTGTGAGAAGTGAGTATTTGTTAAAACCCTTCGAGCCTAACAAATCAGAATTTTTGACTATGAACTGCCAACTTTCATAAGCTCAACTGCTTAATGAGATTGCCGGAGTTTGTAAAAAAAAAATATTTTCAGTTCATAGTCAAAATATCACTGAATTCTGATGATTTCCTTTTGATTTTTGAACCCTTAAAAAATCATGATTAGTGTCCCTTGCCAAAAGAGAAGGGAACATTCAATTAGGGTATCGTACCGAAGCAAAGGGGGAAAAAGGGGAGGAGTTGTGAAAGTCGGACAACGTTGGATTTCTTAAATTGATCTTGACAACCCAAGAAAAGAAAGAAAGAAAGAAAAGCAAACCAAGAAAAAGAAAAAAAAAAAAGAGAGAAGAGAAAAGAAAAAGAAGATCGATAAAACCCAAGAGTTGTCAAGATCAAAAGGAAAGCATTTGTGAATCACCAAAATGGTGATTTGAACAAAGAAAGGGTTAAGTTAGAAAGAATGTTCCCTCTTGTTTGGCCATTTGAATTCAATTTCCCCACATATGACATTTCTTTTGTAGCCCAGCCAAATTACAACCCTTAAAGACCTTTTGATCAATGCTTTCATGTTTTTAAGAAACAATAATTGGATGGACATATAAATCGATCGGAATGTTAACAAAATTGCCCGATGAGTGTTCATAACCCCTCACTATTAATATTCAATTTATTTATTTATTTAAATGAGTGATAGGTTGGTTCATTAATAAACATGTTGATAATTTGAACTGTACGATATGATTTTTGTGTGGTATTTATGTCGACTTTTTTCAGTACAATCTCGGAATAATAGGGGGCATAAAATTGCGTGCGCAAATGTCATATGAATCAACCAAAACCAAAAAGCCCGACCCCGTTCGGCAACCAAAACCAAAAAGCCCGACCCCGTTCGGCAACCAAAACCAAAAAGCCCGACCTCGCTCGGCAACCAAAACCAAAAAGCCTGACCTGGCTCGGCAACCAACAATAAAGCCCAATTTCCATTGGCACCCGCAATTTTAAACCAAAAACCAGATTACTCCCGGTGCACAAATCATTCAAGGCTCAACCATCCTCAACACCCTCCCTGCAAATCACAGAAAACCCAATTTGTCTTTGATATCCTTCAAACACCTGACCAACCGGCCCAATTGGCATCAGCAATCCCAAAAACGATTAAAGGAACTACACCTTTGGGGCAGGTCACTCCCCCATTAACGAAATTCTTCCCAAGCGAAGTCTTTTACTTTTGTCGAAATTTCCATCTATGATAGTGTACATATTTCCAAAACAAAAATTACGTGGAATCTTTTATGTTTTTGAACAAGTAATAACAAGCACATTTTCTCTGAATTGTGAATACTTAAAAAAAGCGTGCATCAAAATCTATCCATAGAGCAGATAAGACTCGCAGGCCAAGCATGTTTAATTGCTAAAGGGATTTCTGGAATATCCCCATCGAATCAAGAGCCTGAAGGGATGATTCAAGTGAGGATGACCGACCAAAGCACAAGCATCCCCAGCAGAACCATCAGTTATGCTCCTCAAGCAGTCTAGCACGATTTACACATCGGTTTAACAATCCCCACGAGGGTTAGGAGAAGCAAAATTCCCCAGTAAACACCCTAAGCATCCAAACACCAAACAAGGCTGGATATCGATCATGCTTCCAAAATGATCCTTTATCCCCATAAGCCAAACCTCATTGATACTCCCCAGGGAGTCTCAACCCCAAACAAAAGTCCAATCATTATTGGCAAACCCACACAAATCTTCGGGCTTAGGCTCGAACTACACCGGTTTTGATCCCATTTGGGTATGTAGGCAAAGGACCTTGTCCTTCCAAACCGACCAACCAAAAAACCAACAAAAAAGAGAAAGCCCAACTGTCATGAACACAACCACAAACAAAGACCGACTCTGCTCGGCATCCAACCAACATTATTTCATTTTATGCATGCATATTTAAAACCATTCATACACATGCATTTCATTTCATAAAACATGCATCCTCAACAAGGATCCTCCAGTGAGTATCACATATTCACCAACATCCATCAACATTCAACCAGGGGCACCTATTTAGGGTAAGACCGCAGCTTGTTAGGAATCGATATTCAGAAGCAGTGCCTGAATAAGATCACCTAGTTTAGGTATCGATCTCTAGAAGCAGTACCTAGAGTAGATCACCTCCCCCAGTGTATCGACCTTCAGTGTTAGCGGCTGAATAAGATCACAACTCGTTAGGAATCGACATTCAGAAGCAGTACCTGAATAAGATCACCTAGCTTAGGTATCCACCTCTAGAAGCAGTACCTAGAGTAAACCTCCATCTTAGGTATCCACCTCTAGAAGCAGTACCTAGATAAGATCACCTACCTCAACGTTCCACCTCTAGTGACATCCTAGAGTAAATCACCATCCTCAGGAATCGACCTCTAGAAGCAGTGCCTAGATAAGATTACCTTCATCCCCCAGTGGATCTACCTCCAGTATTAGCGGCTGGATACAATCAACCTTTACCAACCATTGCATTTGCATTTCGCGAAGGACAAAATTCGGGTCCTTCTTTTTACTTAATTGATCTTCGCAAAGAGTTCATGAGATGCCCTCGGCACTCACGCACTCTATGCGAAGACACAATTAAGTAGGGGCAGCTGTAGTACCCTAATTTTGTCCTACGCATTTTAAAACAAAAATAAAAAAAAAATCAAAGAGGGGAAAAAAAGTCAAAAGTCAACAAAAGTCAACAGAAAAGTCAACATTTCAAAATTGAGGACTTCGCACTGCGAAGCTCACTTCGCACTGCGAAGTCTGCGATTTTTCTGCAGATTTTTGGTTTCTTTGATTTAATTCCAGAATTTGTTGCATATCATTTCCATAATTATTTTAAGTAGCATTCATGGCTAATTGGGCCAAGCAAAACCAGAATTGAAGGACTTGCCATTAATGCCAAGGTTGGAAGTTTTTTCTTCCAACCTAGCATGTGACAAGCAAGTGGGCTTGCCCTTGGGCAGCTCTAGTCCCTCCCATGTGACCTGCTAACCACCACAAGGTTGCCAGCCACCTGCTTGAGGACCTTCCTCCTGCTTGCTCCCCCCAAAACCAGTCAAACCAGCTGGGTTTTTCACTTGAAAAAACCATGATTGCCTACTCTGTTTTGCAGCAGCTTTTCACCCTCTCACACCAGCCATAAGTAGCCTTTTCATCCCTCAATCTCTGCACATTACAGTGCACGTTTTCATTGATCAACCATTGAGATTGCAAGGATTGATCCCCAAGCATTAGCCAATTGCAAATCAGCTTTGTTCTTCATCATTACCTTCTAGAATTAGTTGAATTTGTGGCTGAAATCAAGCTGGATCTTGCCCCTTGGTACAAGGCAAGGTTGCCTCTATCCATTAGCATTTAATGCAAAGGGATTCAGCTTAATCTTGGCCACAAATCAGCTGAATTTTGGGGATTGTGTAATGATGAAAAAGATTTGGTTTTGGCCTATAAATAGAAGGCAATGCCCAAGGATACAAAAAAGAGTTAACAACAACATTTCAAGAGCAGAAACTCTACTCATTTTAGCCTACAAAACTCCACAAAAATAACCAGAAACAATCCATCCAACACAAAGCTTTCCAAAGTTCCAAAACCTTCACCAATATTCAAACCTCTTGTGAAAGCCTTTTACCAAATCAAATCAAGTGCAGCTGGAGCTTTACTAAGGAGTTCTGTAAGTTTCTAAGCACTTATCTTGCATTTATAATTGTGTTTGCATAGCTATTTTGGTTCAAAACCATTTGATTCAAAAAAACCCCTTTTGAATTTCAAAGAAATCCCAAGGTTTTCAAAACATCAAAACTGGTTTGTCCAACCTTTTTCATCCCAAAAACTCAAAGTTTTTCACCCATCTATAAGGTCCTGAGTGTGTTCAGAAGTTGTTTCTGAACAAAAGTTCAGAAACAGCTTCTGAACCCAAAATTTCGCATGCTTCGCAGTGCGAAGTCATGGTCGCAGTGCGACCATGACAGAACTCAGAACCTGAGTTTTTGTGTCAAAATGACCAATTTTTGAGGTTCTAGCCCCAGAGCTCAGAACCTAAGAGTTTTTAAACCCATGTTCTTCAAACCACAACAAGGATTTTGCATAACTTTGACAAAATCACAAGTTCGTATGACCATTTTGTGGATAACTTGCAAAACAAGTTATCTTCCCAAACTCTCAAACAAGCATGAACAAACAAGCTATGTTCATCATTTCAATCTAAACTTGAACAATAAATATTGTTCAGGATGTTCAAAACTCAAAGATGAACATACACCGTTTACGTTCGCATTTTCGCAAAATGAGACGAACTTGCGCGTTTTTTAGCAAATTTGCTAAACCTTCCCATTTTGGGTTTTCAAACCAAATGTTTTGACATACCTTGGGATTTCTAAAGGATTCAACCCAAAAACATGAATGAAAAAGGGATGGTGTGACGTATGTCTCTCCATCGCCCCGATTGTACGAATGCGTGACGTATGTCTCGTCGCTCGGACAATCGTCATTCCCTTTTTTCAATATGAACAACCCTAACCAAACCAAATCTTGGCCCCTTGTGGTCAATCCAAACCTTTTGGTCCCCCGTTGGCCATTAGACTCAACCCCTCGACTCGTTTGAGTCCACTCGGTCAATGTTCGACTCGTCCGAGTCCATTGTACCCGTTCTTGATCTCAGTGGATCAATCGAACAATCGCCCGACTCGTTTGAGTCCACTTGGTCAATGTTTGACTCGTTTGAGTCCATTGCACCTCCCTTGGTCCCATAGCGACCAATTCAACCCTTTACTCTAACGGACGTACCTTTTAACAATTCTAATGTGATTCACGAACAAACGCTTAATAAGTCTCCAAGTGCGAGCATACAAGCTACGTTTTAATCGCAAGAATTCGGTTAAAACATCGTCCATTTAAAATCAACCAACACATGTACGTTTTTCTACCAAAGAACTACGTATGCTTTGAATTCTCCGACTACCGGGAGATACGTAGGAGCAAGATCGACATCTTGTCAAGCGCAATAATAAAAAACTTTTTTTCCTTCGTTTGTTTTTATCTCTTTTCCCCCCTTTATTATATTTTTAACATAAATGAACATGCACGCAAAGTATTAAAAAAAACAATTCAAGCTTTGACCAAATAGAAGGTTCCCGTTGAGTACAACGGACGTGAGGGGTGCTAATACCTTCCCCTTGCGTAATCGACTCCCGAACCCGACAATGGTTGCGATGACCAAATCCTTATCCTCATCGTCTAAAGGGTTTTATTATCGTTTCCCTTTACAACAAAAAAAAAACTTAAGGGTTTATCAACGTTCCCTTTACACAAAAACTTTGGTGGCGGCTTCACAAAGGCCCTCCGAGCGTTTGCGAACGACCCCGGAGGATTTGCGCGTCTTTTTCCCGAGGAAAAAAACGAGGTGCGCACACCGATCATTTGGCTCATCAACCGATTGAGGATTATCAACCAATTAAGATTGACTTTCCTGATGAAGAAATCATGTATCTGAAAATGAAGGATTGTGATGAGCCACTACTCGGCGAAGGTCCGGATCCCGAGTCCAAATGGAAGTTGATCTTTGACGGAGCTGTTAATGTCTATGGCAATGGAATTGGGGCAGTCATCGTCACTCCCGAGGGCAAACATCTCCCTTTTGCTGCAAGACTTTCATTCGACTGTACAAACAACATGGCAGAATATGAAGCATGTATTATAGGCATTGAAGAAGCCATCGATCTAAGGATCAAAAACCTTGACATTTATGGAGACTCAGCGCTTGTGATTAATCAAATCAATGGAGATTGGGAAACTCGCCACTCCGGCTTGATTCCTTACAAAGATTATGCAAGACGTTTGCTAACCTTTTTCAACAAAGTCAAGTTGCATCACATTCCTCGAGACGAGAATCAAATGGCAGATGCTTTGGCAACCTTATCTTCTATGTATGAGGTCAGTCGTCGGAATGAGATTCCAACAATCAAAGTTCAACGCCTGGAGAGGCCCGCACATGTATTTGGAGTTGAAGCTGTCATAGATAACAAGCCATGGTTCCATGACATCAAATGTTTCCTCCAAAAGCAAGAGTACCCACATGGGGCATCCAGCAAAGATAAGAAGACTTTGCGAAGATTGGCTGGCAACTTCTTTCTAAATGGAGAAGTTTTATACAAGAGGAATTTTGATATGGTGCTACTCAGATGTGTGGATGAACAAGAAGCAGATCTGATAATGCATGAGATACACGAAGGCTACTTCGGAACTCATTCCAGTGGACATACAATGGCTAGGAAGATCTTGAGGGCCGGATATTACTGGATGACCTTGGAAAGCGATTGCTACAAGCATGCTAGGAAATGCCATAAATGCCAAATTTATGCCGACAAAATCCATATGCCACCAACGGCTCTGAATGTCCTTTCTTCTCCTTGGCCTTTCTCCATGTGGGGCATCGATATGATTGGTAGGATTGAACCCAAAGCTTCAAATGGGCATCGTTTCATCCTAGTGGCAATTGATTACTTTACCAAGTGGGTCGAAGCTGCATCGTATGCCAGTGTCACTAAACAAGTGGTGGTCCGATTTATTAAGAATCACATTATCTGTCGATATGGTATTCCCAATAAGATCATCACAGACAATGGGACCAATCTGAATAACAAAATGATGAAGCAACTATGCGAAGAGTTCAAGATTGAGCATCATAACTCTTCTCCTTATAGGCCTCAGATGAATGGCGCAGTTGAAGCTGCAAACAAAAACATCAAGAAAATAGTACAAAAGATGGTGGTCACCTACAAGGACTGGCATGAGATGTTACCATATGCCTTGCACGGGTATCGTACTTCAGTGCGTACATCAACAGGGGCAACCCCGTTCTCTTTAGTATACGGCATGGAAGCAGTGCTCCCCGTAGAGGTCGAAATCCCGTCATTGAGAATTCTTATGGAAGCTAAGTTGTCAGAGGCTGAATGGTGTCAAAATAGATACGTTCAGTTGAACTTAATTGAAGAGAAACGCATGACTGCCTTGTGTCATGGACAACTGTATCAAAAGAGGATGAAACAAGCTTTTGACAAGAAGGTTCATCCCCGTGAAGTCAAAGAAGGAGACCTCGTGCTCAAAAGGATCTTATCTTTTCAACCTGATTCTAGGGGAAAATGGACGCCTAACTACGAAGGCCCGTATGTCGTCAAGAGAGTTTTCTCCGGAGGAGCCTTGATTCTCACAACAATGGACGGCGAGGACTTTCCGCGTCCTGTGAATTCCGATGTAGTCAAGAAATACTTTGTCTAAAAACAAAAGAACAGCTCGGTAGGTCGAAAACCCGAAAGGGCGGCTTAGGCAAAAATGAGCTTCTCGGTGGACTGAAAACCTGAAAGGGCGGTCCAGGCAATAATTAGAGACATAAAACAGAAATAATCATCCTGGTAGGTCGAGAACCCGAAAGGGCGATCTATGTAAAAATTAAGGATCAAAAGACAAAGTAACTACATCAGGTTGGCCGTGATTCACTTGGGGCACATCAACTGTCAAAAAGGCTCTGAATCTGAAGCATCCAAACAAGGGAACTCAAAGTTGTTAGGGAGAATAGTGGTTATTGTGTTCAATGTACCTTCCCTTTATATTTACCATTTTTTCAAAACTTTGTAAAATCCGTGGAGCCACGCCATTGGCGGGCCACCACCCCGTTAATAAATTTTCTTCCCAGTGAAGTCTTTTGCCTTTTATCTGAAATTCCCATTTATTCTGTTTATTCATTTCTTCTATTTTTGATGGTAGTACTTAAAACAAAACTTTTTCAAAAAAAAAAATCAATCTTTTATATTTTTTGGAAAACATAAACAACAAGCACATTCTCTCTGAACTCATGAATAAGAGAAGAGTGCGTCAACAGCTATCCTAAGAACGGATAAACTTCGCAGGCCGAATATGGTCAATTGCTAAAAGGATTTCCCCAGCAAAGTCATCACTGAATCAAAAGGGAATATCCCCAGTGAATCGAAAACCTGAAAAGACGATTCAGACAAAGATTAGCAAACCAAAACATAAACATCCCTAACGGAGTCACCAGTTCTTCTCCCCAGTGGATTAGTACGATCTCCCCAGTGGATTAACATGTTCTCCCCATGAGGTGTTTATTCCTCATCAGTTGTTGCGGGTTTACCCCGTCATTATTTTGATGTGTCCCCTGTGGCCTCATCCTCAATGAAGATTACCGAGTGTTTGTAATGCGACGTCGGTCCACTTTTCATCTTACCAGTCTAACCTTGTCTCATCAAGTTTATCGTTCATACAGTCAATCGAGTCAATCCTTTCTCCAAGTGTCATCCCCAGTGTGTCTGGTCCAGAGATGTCACCTCCTTTATGCCAAGTGGCGGTTCTTTAGCGAACAACTTGTGTATCCCCAGTGCAAGTCAATCCTTCATATATTCATACAACATTCCCAGTGAAAGTCGTACAAGTCATACAAGTCGTATTGTCATACGTGCATTCATACATTCACGCATATACACATTCACACATTCATGCATATACACATTCATGCATACAACATACAACAATATCATTCATACATGGCTGCATTAACCACCATGAGTCACACCAATCAATCATAAACAATTTATAACCTTCCTTTCCCCAAATGTCATCCCCAGTGTGTCTGGTCCAGAGATGTCACCTCCTTTATGCCAAGTGACAGTTCAAACGAACAGCTTGTACATCTTTCATCATTGTTGACAAGTGGCAAGTTCTTTAATGAACAGCTTGTGCATATCCCCCAGTGTTCTTGCCAAGTGGCAGGTTCTTTAACGAACAGCTTGTGCATACTCCCCAGCATCGTCGCCAAGTGGCAAGTTCAACAAATGAACAGCTTGAGCGCATCTTTTATTTTGTCTTTGTGCCAAGTGGCAAGTTCTTTAACGAACAGCTTGTGCATCTTTTCTCCCCGGTTTGAAGTGGCAGTTCTGTAATGAACAGCTTGTCAGCAGCATCCCCAGAGAATTTTAGTAGCTAGTTCGGCAATATCCCGAACAGCTGACATTCATCTTTGTCTCTTGTAGTCAGTGGCTAGTTCGGCAGTAACCCGAACAACTGACGTTTATTTTCGTTTCCTGTGGTTAGTTGTCCACTTTCCCCAGTGATAGTTCGGCAATAACCCGAACAGCTGGCGTTTATCTTTGTTTCCCCAGTGATAGTTCGGTAATAACCCGAACAGCTGACATTTATCCCCAGTGAAGAGACCTTGTCTTTTCCCCACTAAAGTACTTACTCCTCAGTGAAGTCATCGGTCTTCATTAAGCTATCTATACAATGATAGTAGACCTTGCCTTGTCTTCTCCTTTATATTTTACCTTCATTAAGCTACCATCACAACGGTAGTAGGTAAAATCCCCAGTGACGGTCTTCATTAAGCTATCCATACAACGATAGTATACCTTGTCTTTTCCTTTACATTTTGCCTTCATTAAGCTACCCCCATGACGGTAGTAGGTAGAATATTTTCAAACGGAATTCTCCGAGCAAAGTATACCCCATGCATTTCTTTCAACCCTCTAAGGCTGGATATCGATCAATTTTCAAAATGATCCTTATATCCCCAGCGATGTCACAAACCTTGTCTTTTCTTCTTATATTTTACCTTCATTAAGCTACCATCACAATGGTAGTAGGTAAAATAATTTCCCCAGTGAATAGTAGACTGTGTCTCTTCAATTTTATTTTCACTTTCATTAAGCTACCATTACAACGGTAGTAGGTGAAATGTTTTGTCTGTCTTCATTAAGCTATCCGCACACCGATAGTAGGCAAAGTTTTTGTTACCTTTTAAGCTGTTAACCGTATACTTACATGTCATATTCCCCAGTGATGTCATCTGTCTTCATTAAGCTATCCGCACACCGATAGTAGACAGTGTCTCTTTCTTTTACCTTATTTAAACCATCATTTACATGATAGTAGCGATAAGAACAACATAAAATCCCCGGTGAAGCTACCAAAGTAGCCTTAGTCTTTTGTCTTTATTAAGCTATCATTCTGAATCAATATGGTAGTAGACAATCCTTTCCCTAGTGGAACCACGTTATCCCTAGTAAAGTTGGATCCCGTTTCTTTAACAAACCCGGGTATCCCTTTGTTTATTTTATCTCCAGTCGGGTCATCTTTGCCGTCTTTGCGTTCATACTTGCATCACGAGCATTCACAGCATTGCATGCATACATCCCTAGCATTTCCAACTCAAAAAATTGGTCAAAAAATGATGTACTCTGTATTTAAGTCTCTTCGACCCGTCGAATTTAAAATTTAACTTTTAATCTCCGTGGCGAAGAAACTTAAATAGGGGCATCTTTCATACCCCATTTTTTGACTCATATTTTTCTTTGTTTATTATCTTTTTAATATTTATTATTTCATTATAGTTTTTAATTTCTTACTTTTACCTTTTATTATCTTTATTATTTTATCTTTATTTTTAGATTTTTATTTATTAATATTTATTATCATTATCATTACTATTATTATTATTAATATTATCTTTACTATTATCACTACTATTATTATTAATACTATTATTTTTATCTTTTTTCATTAATAATATTAATATTATCTTTTTATCAATGTCTTGTATTATTATTATTTATTATTATTATTATTATTATCATTATCATTATTATTATTATTATTATTATTATTATTATTATTATTATTACAATTACTACTTTTATCATCTCTTTCATCATTATTATTATTATCATCTTTATTATTATTTTCATTATTTATTTTTATTATTATTTGTTTTATTGTTTTATTTTAAAAGAAAATAAAAAAAAGGAAAATTAAGGATTTCGCACAGCGATGTTCCAATCGCTCTGCGAACTCTGCGATTTTTTGCAGGTTTTGATTTCTTTGATTTATCTTTCTTTTGTTTTCATTATGGTTATTGTTATTATCATCTATTATTATTATTATTACTATTATTGTCAATTTTACTGATTGGATTCAACAAAGAGAGAAATGAAGCATGTGCCATTAAAAATCAAGGAAAGAAAGATTTTGTGCCAACCAAGCATGTGCCAAGCAAGTTGGCTGCCCTTATGCAGCATTTGATCCCTCCCAATTGCCTGCTATTGACCCAGAACTTTCCAGCCAGCAGCTTGTTCATTTTCTTCCTTCCTTCTCCACCAAAAATCAGTCAAACACAGCTGCATTTTGCTTGCCCCAAAGAACAAAGTTGCTGCCCTGTTTCAGCTTTATTTCTTTCCTTCTCACAACAACACACCTGTTCCATTTGCTTCCCCCAACCTCTGCACATTGCAGCACACGTTTTTCTTGCTTGTCCTCTCAAAATTGCAAGGATCAAACCCAAAGGGCAGCTCAAATTGCAAACAGCCCTGTTTTTCACACTTTTTCATCATTTTTCTGTCAAAATCAGCTGCTTTGATTGCTGAATTTGGCCAAAGTCTTGACTAAGATTACAAGGCAATGTCACCTCTTCCCTTTTGCATTAAATGCAAAGCAAATAGCCTGATTTTAGCCCACAAAACAGCTTGGCTCTAGAGATTTTCCATCATTGCATTTGATTTCATTTTTGCCTGTAAAAGCATTGTAAGGCATAAGGATTTTTAAGACAGAATTTTTAACACAGAATTTTTAACACAAAATTTTTACACAGAACTTTTAGAGCAAAAACAGAGTTCTTCCAGCAAGAAAAAACCAATTCAAAAGCAGTGAATTTGCAATTTTCATTTGAGTCCAGAACTGAAACTTTTTAGCAAGTTTTTAGAGAGAATTTAAGTGGAAATTCTAGTGCTTTCTTTACCAATCTAGTACAAGGTAACCAAGCAGTTGAAACAGCATTAAAACCTCCCTAAACATCATACAAAGAGTGAGAGATAATAGCTAAACACCAGTGTTATTATCATCCATTCTCTTCAACATTCCAACTTTGCAAAATCACAATCATTCAAGTCCTTTTCTATTCCTTGCATCCCAAACCATTGCTAGGAGATTGTAAGTTGTTCTAACCTTTTATATTTCATTTGCATACTGCCACCATTTACTTGGATTCCTGTTTTGATTCAGCATTTTGTTGTTTCATTAGTTTTTGTTTAAATCATTTTTTCACTAAAACAACTTTTGAAACCTCAAAGAAATCTCAAATTTGCAAAACACCAAACTGAGTTGTTTTACTCCTTTTCTTGCTAATTTCCAAGGCTTTTCAATCCCCTTAAGGTTCTGAAGCTTGTTCAGAAGCAGCTTCTGAACAAAAACTCAGAAGCAGCTTCTGAGTTCAATTTTTCGCAGAGTTCGCAGAGCGAAGTCATGGTCGCTCTGCGACCATGACAGAACTTAGGTTCGCAGAGCCAAGTTCAGATAGCTCTGCGATAATGACAGAACTCAGATTCTGAGTTCAAAGTTTCTAAAAGTTTTTTTTGAGGTCCTAACCTAAACATTCAGAACCTAAGAGGATTAAAATTCATTTTGGTCCAGAAGCATAACAAGGTTTTTTGCATGTTATTGGAAATTTCACAATTTTGAGCAACAATTTTGGGTAACTTGAGAAACAAGTTATGTTCATTAAATTTCAAAATCAAACTTGAGCAATAAACTATGTTCAATAAATTTCAAAACCAAACTTGAACAATAACTTTGTTCATGAATTTCAAACAAACTTGAACTTAATCCGAACTTGTGCATTTTCCATGAACTTGTGCATTTTCCTTGAACTTGTGCATTTTCCATAAACTTGTGCATTTTTTCATAAACTTGTTCATTTTGCAAAATTTAATAACACTTGATCTTGAGTTCCAACAACTTAAGCAACAAGCTATGTTCATTAATTTCAACAAACTCGAACAACAAATTTGTTCATGATTTCCAACACACTTATTCCTTTTTTTCAATAACTTGAACAACACTTGTTCATAAGTTGCAACAACTAATTTGGGTTCTAAACTCGTCCATAGGTTTTTTTTAACCAAGTTTTTTGCTCTCTTTGAGATTTCTTAAGTTTCATTAACAAACTTGAATGAAAAAGGAGTGGTTTGACGTATGTCTCTCCATTTCCCGGTTGCACGAACACTTGACGTATGTCTCGTTGTTCGGGCAATCGTCATTCAATTTTCAACGCGTCCAACGCACTTAAACCTTTTATTGGTCCTCCGTGACCAATTCAAACCTTTTCTTGGCCCTCGTGGTCAATTCAAACTTTTTACGCCCATGCGCGTTTTCCAACGGATACCATCGCCCGAGCGCGAGTCTGTCCTTTTTTAATCAAATCCCTTTTACCTTCATTAAGCTACCCTCATAACGGTAGTAGGTAAAACTTTTTATCGGTCTTCATTAAGCTATCCATACAACGATAGTAGACCACGTTTCCTTTAAAAGCAAACTTTTTCGCCCGAGCACGATCAAATCATTTTTTCATAATTAAAATCAAGCAACACACAAACTTTTGCTACAAAGAACTACGTAGCTTTGATTTCTCCATCGCACCGGGAGATACGTAGGAGCAAGATTCACATCTTGTCAAGCACATTAATAAAAAATAAACTTTTTCCTCCCTTCTTTATTATCTTTACATATTTAAGCATGCAAGCAAACCTTTAAAAACATTTTAGCCTTAGCTAACTAGGAGGTTCCCGTTGAGTACAACGGATGTGAGGGGTGCTAATACCTTCCCCTTGCATAATCGACTCCCCATCCCAAAATCTCTAACATTGTGTTTAGAACTTTTTCCCCTTTTTCCCCGAAAAATTAAAAGTTCAGTCGTGATTCAAAATTAGTGAGTCAACGCTAGTCAATAGCTTGATCTCCGAAATTCGACGCGACAAAAGGTCCTAAGCCTAAGAGTATGAGAAAATAAGACTCTAAACCTGAAAATGTTCAGAGTCTGAAGAGTTCAGAACCTGAAACTAGTAAGTCTCAGAGTCCGAAGAATTCAAACTCAAATTTTACAAAGACTGGGTTTATGAAAACTTCAAAAACTACTATACCAGTCTATACAAAACATTTTCAATCTCAGAATGTCAAGCAAAGCAAGCAAAAGAAAGCCAATCTATCATCTGCTTCTGACTGTTTTAAGAAAGGTCAAGCTGAAGCTTGCCTTGTGTCTGAAGCTAACAAAATTAGAGTTCTGAAGAAATAGGTATGGCACAAAAGGTTGGGACATGCTAACTGGAGACTTATCTCTAAGCTTAGCAAGTTGCAACTGGTCAGAGGCCTGCCTAAAATTGACTATCACTCAGATGCTCTTTGAGCAGCATGCCAAATTGGAAAATTTTCTAAAACTTCTTTTAAATCTAAAACATTGTTTCCACCTCAAAACCTTTAGAACTGCTTCACATTGATTTTTTTGGTCCTGTTGGAACAGCTTCAATCAATGGCAAGAAGTATGGACTTGTAATTATTGATGATTACAGTGGGTGGACTTGGGTTAAATTCCTTAGAACTAAAAATGAAACATATGATGTGTTTTACAAATTCTGCAAACAAGTACAAAATGAAACTGACTTAAAAATTTTAAAAGTCAGAAGTGATCATGGTGGGGAATTTGAAAATTAACCTTTTGAAAATTTTTGTGAAGATCATGGAATTCTCCATGAGTTCTCATCTCCTAGAACTCCACAACAAAATGGAGTTGTAGAGAGAAAGAACAGATCTTTGCAAGAAATGGCCAGAACCATGATCCATGAATCCAAAATTGCAAAGTACTTTTGGGCAGAAACTGTTAACACATCATGTTATATCCAGAACAGGATCTATATCAGACCCATTCTGAATAAAACAGCATATGAACTTTTTAAAGGAAGAAAACCAAGCATTTCTTATTTTCATCAGTTTGGTTGTACTTGTTACATACTGAACAATAAGATCTACCTAAAGAAATTTGATGCTAAGGCTCAAAAGGGTACCTTTTTAGGATACTCAGAGAGATCTAAAGCATACAGGGTGTATAATTCTGAAACACATGTTGTTGAAGAAGCTATACATATTAGATTTGATGATAAGAAGCCTGGTGTTGAGTCTTTTGGTGTTGGCTGCATGTTTTGGCAAAACCAAGATATTGAATAGAAGCATCTCCATATGTAGAACATTTCTTCAGTTGGAAGTTTTTTTATTTTGAAGCCATTCAGAAGCTGAAAATGCCATCAGAAGCTGAAAGCACTGTAGCACTTCAGAAGCTGATTCAGGTTCTGATGCCAGCGCCGACTTATGTTGACTTCATCAGAAGCTGGTTATTTTCAAGGTTTTTTTATTCGAATCTTTGCAAGATTTATTGAGGTTTTATCCACGCATATGGCTTCTAGAATGCTGATTTATTTGGAGAAGATTTTATTGAAGATTTGGTTCAAAGATATGAAATTCATATTTTCCTGTTATAATCTTTAAAAGATTCAATGCTGTTTTATTTGTTACATTATTGGACCAATCTTATTTCAGTAACAAATCAAATCAGAAGATTAGTTTGTTATTTATGCTTCAAGACTGAAGGCTATAAAAAGAGGAGGGCTGCTGCTATTCAAGTTACGATTTTAGAGTTATATCTCAGAAAATTGAGTCTGTGTTTTTACTTAGAGTTTTTATTGTGCACCACTCATTGTTTGAGTTGGTTTAGTGTTTTTATAGAGTTGTAATTCATTCTAAGCCTTTAGGTACGAATGAAGTTTTGTCTTTGAAGGTTTTCTCAAAAACAGGGTAGTTGTGTTTCAGAACTGGTTAAGTTCAAAGGGTAGTTCAAGTGGCTGGGTTGTAGTTACTTGAATAGGAAGTTAGAGGTTTTTCTAATACTCAACGTGTTAGGTAGAATTCAAGACTAGGTGGAGATTAATTGCTTGGGATAGGAACTGGGAGTCAGTGTCTGAGTCTTAAGGATTAATTCCAATAGTGGAATTCCTTCCTGGATTGGTATCCCCCAGAGTAGGAGGTGTTTACTCCGAACTGGGTTAACAAACCTCTGTGCCTTTTACTTTCCTTCACTTTATTTTGCTGCTCTTGTATTGTGTTTACTTGTGCTCTGTTTTGCGATCTATTGTGCCCTGCATATTGTTCATAACCTGTCTGGTTCAGAACCTAGTATTCTCTTAGTTTTGCCTGGCCAGAATTTCAATTGGCATCAGAGCAGGCACCCTGCCTGTAAATTGGGTGAGATCCAGAGGAGTTAATATCTGGCAAGCATGGATAGAGAAGGAGGCTATGTCAATAGACCACCCCTACTAGATGGCACAAACTATGAGTATTGGAAATCAAGGATGTGTGCTTTTCTAAAGTCTATTGACAGCAGGACTTGGAAAGCTGTGATTAAAGGCTGGGATCATCCTGTGTATACAGACAAAGATGGTAACAAGACTGAGGTTCTGAAGCCTGAGGAGGAATGGACCAAAGCTGAAGATGATCTGTCACTGGGAAATTCAAAAGCTTTGAATGCTATCTTTAATGGTGTTGACCAGAACATGTTCAAACTTATCAAACAATGTACTGTTGCAAAGGAGGCCTTGGAAATTTTAAAAATAACTCATGAAGGAACTTCTAAAGTGAAGATGTCCAGATTGCAGCTGCTGACCACCAAATTTGAGAACCTGAAGATGAAGGAGGATGAATCCATTCAGGATTTCTACATGAATGTGCTGGACATGGCAAATTCTTTTGATTCTCTTGGGGAGAAGATGTCTGATGAGAAGCTAGTCAGAAAAATCCTCAGGTCCCTGCCCAGAAGGTTTGACATGAAGGTTACAGCAATTGAGGAGGCTCATGATATTTCTGCTATGAAGGTTGAAGAGCTCATTGGTTCTTTGTTGAACTTTGAGACTGCTTTTTGCAAACAGTCTGAGAAGAAAGGAAAAGGAGTAGCTTTTACTGTGAATTCTGAAGCAGATGATCAACAAGAGTCTGGGGAGGATGACTTATCAGAAGCTCTAGTGTTGCTGGGAAAACAATTCAACAAGATTCTGAAGAATGTTAACAGAAAAGCCAAAGCCAAAGGTCAGAACTTCAGATTCAATAACAAAAAGCAACAAACTGATGAGAAGAAGACCAAGTCTGAGGAGAAAAGTAACCAAGCCAAAGGTGTGCAGTGCTATGAGTGTGAGGGGTATGGACATATCAAGTCTGAATGTCCTACTTTTCTTAAGAAGCAGAAGAAAAGCCTAGCTGTTGCATGGTCTGATGATGGTTCTGAAGAAGATGATGTTAGTGAATCTGATATGTGTGATACTGGTCTGGTAGTGAGGTCTGGAGCTATCTTGAAGAAGGAGCCTGTTTTAGAGTCTGACTCAGAGTCTGAAACCTCATCTGTGTCTGAAGCTGCTAAAACCTCATATGATGAACTAGCTGATAACTACAAGAAGCTGTATACTAGAAGTGCTGAGGTTTGTAAACAAGTTTTGGATCAGAAGGAGACTATTCTTCAACTGGAGGCTGAAAAAGGTGAACTATTAGTGCAGAATTCAGATTTAAAAGAAGAAGTGAACCACCTGAACTCCCAACTTGATCAAATGAAGAAGCAAGTGAAGATGTTGAACTCTGCTACTGATAAGTTGGAGGACATTTTGGGGAATCAGCAACAAGGAAAAACTGGTTTAGGTTTTGTTGATCAGACTCAGATTCCTAAACAGATGAATTTTGTTCCTGCTACTCAAACTCATGATTCTATGACTGGAACATCAAAGAAGAGACCTCAGAAGCAAGCCCAGATGGAAGGTCAGAAGCATATTCAGATGAGACCTCAAAAGCAAGCTCAGAAGAGACCTCAGATGCAAGGTCAAAAGCATGTTCAGATGCTACCTCAGAAGCAACCCCTGAAATCTTTCAGAAACAGAAGGAGGAGGAATTATCCATGGGTCTGTCATCATTGTGGAAAGAAAGGGCATATCAAACCATTCTGCTTTAAATTGTTTGGTTACCGTGAACACTTCCAATATAGAAGAGTGCAACCAGCTGCACCCAGACACAGTGTTCAGAAGGTGTGGAAACCTAAGGTTCAGAATGTAGGCCTGATTGCTCATACTTCATTAAGAGCCACCTCAAAAGAAGACTGGTATTTTGATAGTGGGTGTTCAAGGCACATGACTGGTGTGAAGAAGCTACTGAGCAATATCAGATCATACTCCAGAAAATATGTGACATTTGGAGATGGTGTAAAAGGTCAGATTCTGGGAATTGGTGATTTGATCAGAGAAGGTCTGCCCAAACTTAATGATGTGCTACTAGTGGAAGGACTAACCTCGAATCTAATCAGTATCAGCCAACTTTGTGATCAAGAATTGAAGGTTAATTTCAACAAGCTAGAATGTATTGTTACTGATCAGGAAGATAAGATTCAGATGAGGGGCTGCAGATCCAAAGACAACTGTTATTTGTGGGTTTCTGAAGAAGAAAGAAGTCTGACTTCTTGTCTTATGAGCTCAGAGGAAGAAGTCAAGCTCTGGCACCAGAAACTAGGACATCTGAATCTGAAAGGCATGAAAAAAATCCTTAGTACTGAAGCTATCAGAGGTGTACCTAATCTGAAGATCAATGAGGACAATGTTTGTGGTGATTGTCAAATTGGGAAACAAACAAGAAAGTCTCATCCCAGATTAGTTCATCAGGTAACTACTAAAGTACTAGAACTTGTTCATATGGATTTAATGGGGCCTATGCAAGTAGAAAGTATTGGAGGAAAAAGATATGCTTTTGTAATGGTAGATGACTACTCAAGATATACATGGGTCAGCTTTGTTAGAGAAAAGTCTGACAGTTTTGAAGTTTTCAAAGAGATGTGCATTCAACTACAAAGAGAGAAGGACAGTGGGATTATCAGAATCAGAAGTGATCATGGCAAAGAATTTGAAAACAAGAGTTTTTCAGAATTTTGTGCTTCTGAAGGTATAAAGCATGAGTTTTCTGCACCTGTCACACCTCAGCAAAATGGTGTAGTTGAGAGGAAGAATAGGACATTAGCAGAATGTGCAAGGGTTATGCTGCATGCTAAGAAACTTCCATATATGTTTTGGGCTGAAGCTATGAATACAGCATGTTACATACACAATAGAGTCACTTTGAAAAAGGGAACAACATCTACTCTGTATGAATTGTGGAAAGGGAGGAAGCCAACTGTGAAATATTTCCATGTTTTTGGGAGCAGATGCTATATCTTGGCTGACAGAGAGAATAGAAGAAAACTGGATCCTAAGTCTGATGAGGGCATATTCCTGGGTTATCCAGTGAACAACAGAGCTTATAGGGTGTTTAATTCCAGAACCAAGGTTGTGATGGAGTCCATAAATGTGGTTATTGATGATTTGTCTGCTGAGAATGAAAAGAATGAGCCTGAAGTTGTTCCAGAGTCTGAAGCCTCAGAAGAACAAACTTCAGAAGCAGAAAAGCATTCAGAGTCTGAAGAAGCAGAAGATCAACCAGATCAAGTTCCAAATGGTAAAGGGCCATCAATTAGAGTTCAGAAGGATCATCCTAAAGACTTAATCATTGGAAGCTTAGATCAAGGTGTCAGAACCAGGAGATCAGATGCTGCTGCTACTGATTCATGCTTTGTGTCAAAGGTTGAGCCTAAAAATGTGAAAGAAGCCCTAACTGATGAATTTTGGATTGAAGCAATGCAAGATGAGTTGAATCAATTCAAAAGGAGTGAAGTATGGGATCTTGTTCCAAGACCAGAAGGGCTGAATGTGATTGGGACTAAGTGGATATTCAAGAATAAAACAGATGAGAATGGTACTGTAGTCAGAAACAAGGCAAGGTTGGTTGCTCAGGGTTATACTCAAGTTGAGGGACTTGATTTTGATGAGACCTTTGCACCTGTGGCCAGACTAGAGTCCATAAGACTACTGTTGGGTGTATCCTGTATTCTCAAGTTCAAATTGTTCCAGATGGATGTGAAGAGTGCATTTTTAAATGGATATCTGCAAGAAGAAGTGTATGTTGAACAGCCTAAGGGTTTTGTGGATCCTAAGTTTCCAAATCATGTGTACAAGTTGAAGAAAGCTTTATATGGATTGAAGCAAGCACCAAGAGCATGGTATGACAGGCTGACTCAGTTTCTTGTGGCTCAAGGTTACAGAAAAGGAGGTTCTGATAAGACTTTGTTTGTGAAAGATGAAAATGGGAGTCTGATGATTGCTCAGATTTATGTGGATGATATAGTGTTTGGAGGAATGTCTCAGAAGATGGTCAAATTGTTTGTTCAGCAGATGCAGTTAGAATTTGAAATGAGCTTAGTTGGTGAGCTGACATACTTTCTTGGGTTACAAGTCAAACAAATGGAAGATACAATCTTCATTTCTCAAAGTAAGTATGCCAAGAACATAGTGAAGAAGTTTGGAATGGAATCTGCTGCTCATAAGAAGACACCAGCTGCTACTCACCTGAAGTTGACTAAGGATGAACACGGAATATCATTAGATCAAAGTCAATATAGTAGCATGATAGGGAGCTTATTGTATTTAACTGCAAGCAGACCTGATATCACTTATGTTGTTGGAGTTTGTGCAAGATATCAAGCTGATCCTAAGATGAGCCATCTGACACAAGTGAAGAGAATTCTGAAATATGTGAATAGCACAAGTGACTATGGAATCATGTATTCTCATAGTTCAAGTTCTGAACTGATGGGATATTGTGATGCTGACTGGGCTGGAAGTGCTGATGACAGGAAGAGCACTTCAGGAGGTTGTTTCTTTTTGGGAAATAATCTTATTTCTTGGTTCAGCAAGAAACAAAACTGTGTTTCATTGTCTACTGCTGAAGCTGAGTATATTGCTGCTGGGAGTAGTTGCTCACAATTGGTGTGGATGAAGCAGATGCTGGAGGAGTACAACATTGAACAAAGAACTATGACGTTGTTTTGTGACAATTTGAGTGCCATCAACATCTCTAAGAATTCAATTCAACACAGCAGAACCAAACACATAGACATCAGACATCATTTTATCAGAAACCTTGTGGAGGACAAGATTGTTCAGCTGGAACATGTAGCTACTGAAGAACAAGTTGCTGATATTTTCACAAAGGCCTTGGATGCTAAACAGTTTGAAAACTTAAGGAGCAAGTTAGGTGTATGCTTATATGAAGAATTCTAGTAATTAAAGCAAACTAGATGTGAGGAAGATAGAGTACCTGCCAGCTTTGTTAGTGCTAAGTTTGATGCTATTTTTGATACTACGTTTGAAGTTCAAACTGGGACAGTAGTTGAAGATGTTTGTGCAGTTTTCCTTCCCTATATGAAGACTATGGTTTGTCAGAATTTTATGGCTAAAAAGGGGGAGAAAATCTTATGCAATGTGTTGGCTCTGTTGGCTCTGATACCAAGAATTAGAAGATGTATTGCTGCATTTCAGATATGTGTGTCTTTGATTCAGAAGGTGTTTTTGCTCTGAAACCAAAGCATTATATGTCCAGATATGACCAAGGGGGAATATGTGTCTCAGGGGGAGTACAAGATTGTTATGATCCTGAGTGTGTTTTTGTGATCCTGAAGTTTGCTCTGATACCATAAAGTGTGCTTCTGATATGCTCTGATAACATTTCTCTGTAGTTCAGTAGTAAGGGGGAGTTTGTATGAGAAGCTGAGTTGCAGGGGGAGTGTTGTGAAGCTGGAGGGTTTGTTTATGTGTTTGAGAAGCTTCAGGGGGATTATTTGTGATGATCAGGAGTTGATCAGTAGCTCTGATACCATGGTTGTGATGATCAGAAGCTGAAGCTGTTGTTTAACATAGCTCAGAAAAGTGTTTTGTTCGCTGCTTATGTTTATGCTATGATATATTATTGTGGAGTTCTTCATTGCTGAGTTGATTATAAGGAAGATTGAAGAACTTGGATGGTTTTTAGCCAAAAATTTGCCAAAGGGGGAGATTGTTAAGTCTTTTGGTGTTGGCTGCATGTTTTGGCAAAACCAAGATATTGAATAGAAGCATCTCCATATGTAGAACATTTCTTCAGTTGGAAGTTTTTTATTTTGAAGCCATTCAGAAGCTGAAAATGCCATCAGAAGCTGAAAGCACTGTAGCACTTCAGAAGCTGATTCAGGTTCTGATGCCAGCGTTGACTTATGTTGACTTCATCAGAAGCTGGTTATTTTCAAGGTTCTTTTATGCGAATCTTTGCAAGATTTATTGAGGATTTATCCACGCATATGGTTTCTAGAATGCTGATTTTATTTGGAGAAGATTTTATTGAAGATTTGGTTCAAAGATATGAAATTCATATTTTCCTGTTATAATCTTTAAAAGATTCAATGCAGTTTTATTTGTTACATTATTGGACCAATCTTATTTCAGTAACAAATCAAATCAGAAGATTAGTTTGTTATTTATGCTGCAAGACTGAAGGCTATAAAAAGAGGAGGGCTGCTGCTATTCAAGTTACGATTTTAGAGTTATATCTCAGAAAATTGAGTCTGTGTTTTTACTTAGAGTTTTTATTGTGCACCACTCATTGTTTGAGTTGGTTTAGTGTTTTTATAGAGTTGTAATTCATTCTAAGCCTTTAGGTACGAAAGAAGTTTTGTCTTTGAAGGTTTTCTCAAAAACAGGGTAGTTGTGTTTCAGAACTGGTTAAGTTCAAAGGGTAGTTCAAGTGGCTGGGTTGTAGTTACTTGAATAGGAAGTTAGAGGTTTTTCTAATACTCAACGAGTTGAGTAGAATTCAAGACTAGGGGGAGATAAATTGCTTGGGATAGGAACTGGGAGTCAGTGTCTGAGTCTTAAGGATTAATTCCAATAGTGGAATTCCTTCCTGGATTGGTATCCCCCAGAGTATGAGGTGTTTACTACGAACTGGGTTAACAAACCTCTGTGCCTTTTACTTTCCTGCACTTTATTTTGCTGCTCTTGTATTGTGTTTACTTGTGCTCTGTTTTGCGATCTATTGTGCCCTGCATATTGTTCAGAACCTGTCTGGTTCAGAACCTGGTAGTCTCTTAGTTTTGCCTGGCCAGAATTTCACCTGGTAATGAAATACCAGAGCTGGTTGATAGTTTTGCAGATTTTAGACTCTCAGAAGAACCTTCAGAACCTGAACTGAGTTCAGAGTCTGAAGAAAGTTCAGAAGCTGGAAATGATGAAGAATCTGAGAAACTCTCTGATAATGACACTACTCCTGAAGCAAATCAAGACCAGCATGGTTCTGAACAAGCTCCTAATGGTTCTTCAAAAGCTAATCCACCCAGAACCTCATTCAAATACAAGTCTTCACATCCTGAGGAGCTGATCATTGGGAACAAGAACAGTCCAAGGAAAACAAGATCAGCATTCAGTCAGAATGAGTCTATGCTTGGCCTGTTATCCATGATTGAGACCACAACAGCTGATGAAGCACTTGCAGATGATGGTTGGATTGTAGCCATGCAAGAAGAACAGAACCAGTTTCAAATGAATGATGTTTGGGATGTAGTTATAAGACCTGATCATAAGAACATCATTGGAACAAAATGGGTGTTCAAAAACAAGCTTAATGAACAAGGAGAAGTGACAGAAACAAGGCAAGACTGGTTGGTCAAGGCTACAGCCAGCAGGAAGGAATAGACTACACTCACACTTTTGCTCCAGTTGCAAGACTGGAAGCAATCAGGTTACTTCTTTCCTATGCTGTTAATCATGATATCATCTTGTACCAAATGGATGTTAAGAGTGCTTTCTTAAATGGTGTTATTTCTGAAGAAGTTTATTTAAACAGCCTCCTAGTTTTGAAGATGTTAAAAATCCAGATTTTGTTTTTAAACTTAAGAAATCCTTGTATGGTCTGAAACAAGCTCCTAGAGCTTGGTATGAAAGACTAACCAATTTCTTACTTAAAAATGATTTTGTAAGAGGTCAAGTTGACAATACACTCTTTAGAAAAACAATTAAGAAAGACATCTTAATTGTGCAAATATATGTTGATGATATCATATTTGGTTCTACTAATGCCTCTCTTTGCAAAGAATTTTCTAAGTTAATGCAGGATGAATTTGAAATGAGCATGATGGGAGAGTTGAAATTCTTTCTGGGAATTCAAATCAACCAATGCAAAGATGGTGTCTATGTTCATCAGTCCAAATACACAAAGGAGCTTCTGAAGAAGTTCCAGCTTGATGACTGTAAGATGATGACAACACCAATGCATCCTACCTGCACCTTAAGCAAAGAGGACAAAGGCTCAAAAGTAGATCAGAAGCTCTACAGAGGTATGATAGGTTCTCTGTTATACTTAACTGCTTCTAGGCCAGATATTTTGTTTAGTGTCTGTCTGTGTGCTAGATTCCAGTCAGATCCAAGAGAATCTCATATGACTGCTATCAAGAGAATCTTTAGGTATCTGAAAGGAACAACTAATTTGGGACTTCTGTATAAGAAATCCTTGAATTATAAGCTAGTTGGATTCTGTGATGCTGACTATGCTGGGGACAGGATTGAAAGAAAATCCACCAGTGGAAACTTTCAGTTTCTGGGTGAAAATCTGATATCCTGGGCCAGCAAAAGACAAGCAACTATTGCTTTGTCAACAGCAGAAACAGAATACATCTCAGATGCAAGTTGTAGCACACAACTGCTCTGGATGAAACATCAATTAGAGGAATATCAGATTCATGCAGTTAACATTCCTATTTATTGTGATAATACTGCTGCAATATGTCTGTCTAAAAATCCAATTCTGCATTCTAGAGCCAAGCATATAGAAATAAAACATCATTTTATAAGAGATTATGTTTAGAAGGGTGTTTTGGATATCCAGTTCATTGATACTGATCATCAATGGGCTGACATATTCACAAAACCCCTAACAAAAGAAAGATTCAATTTTATTAAAAAGAATCTGAACATGCACTTCATCTCTTGAAAAATATGCTTGAATCTGAATGAAAACTAAGATTCTGAGTCTATCAGAAGCTAAGACTTATCAGACACTCATTTTTAAGAGTCTGAAGAAAGTTAAGCCCTGAAAAACTTTAGAGTCTGAAGGTTCAGAACCTAGATTTTCTGACTTCTGAATCTGATAGAAATCTAATGTTTGGTCAGAATCTGATAAGTATAACCATGGGCAATGATGATTTAAAGCTTTGAAAGTTATACTTTGTCCCTCCCAAAGTCATCAATATAAAAATGTGTTTTTCTGTTTTCAAATTCTGAAATGTTTTAACACAGACACATTTTTCAAATGCTCAAATTTGTATCAGACATGTTCAGTCTTTCAGAACTTATTTAAAAATTGGTATCAGTTTGGTCTGAAAGAATTCAGCAGCACTGAACCAAATGCTATATCTTGGTATCAGCAGTTGTACTTTTTTCAGCTTCTGAAATAAGTTCAGTTGTGCTAAAAACCTTCAAGTTGGTATATGATCTGAACAATTTTGCCTAAAATAGTTCAGTAATACTGCACAAGATATACTGAACAACTGTGTCTGAACAAAGAATGCTCTGATCAGAATGCACTGAACTATCATTTTATACTTCTGAACATCATTCTATTTTTAAAATGCAATGTCATATACTCATGAATGATCAAGTCTGCTCTGATTATCATCTTTGCTGCTTGATTACTTATATGATTGCATGATTATCTCACATGTTTTTCAAATTCTCTCAAAATTTTGGAAATTTTTCTTTTCTGAAAATTTCTTTTTGTTGATGACAAAAGGGGGAGAAGAGGTAAACAAGTATTAAGGCTCCTGAGCTCAAAACATAAGTTAAAATTCTGTCAGTAATTAACTTATGAAAAGGGAGTAAAAGGTATTAACGCCTGAGCTCAGAACATGAGTTAATTTCTGATTAAAATTAACTTATGAGAACTGTTTTTTAATCTCTGATAAGGGGGAGAAATAGTTCTGAATTTAATTCTGTGAGATAAAAATTACTCTTAGTGAGTTGAAATGAATTTAAAATAACAAGGATAAGACTCAGGGAGCTTACAAAACTCATCCTGTGGATTATCAGACTTAGGGGGAGAACTTACAAACCTCAGAACCTGAAGTCAGCTTGTTATTTACAATTCTGAATGTTAATTTCACTTTATTGTTTTAAGTTAAACTTGATTAACATGGATAAGAATCAAGGGGAGCTTGCAAACCTAACCTTGAGGATTATCAGACCTAGGGGGAGCTTGCAAACCTCTCTTGAAGTCAGCTTGTTTGACATACACTTCTTCAGAAATTACACCATTTAAGAAGGCACTCTTAACATCCATTTGATACAAGATGATATCATGGTTAATAGCATAAGAAAGAAGTAACCTGATTGCTTCCAGTCTAGCAACTGGAGCAAATGTCTCAGTGTAGTCAATTCCTTCTTGCTGGCTGTACCCTTGAGCTACTAATCTAGCCTTGTTTCTGATCACTTCTCCTTGTTCATTGAGCTTGTTTCTGAACACCCATTTTGTTCCAATGATGTTCTTCTGATCAGGTTTTGCAAAAAGATCCCATACATCATTCCTCTGAAACTGGTTCTGCTCTTCTTGCATTGCTACAATCCAACCATCATCAGCAAGTGCTTCATCAGCAGTTGTGGGCTCAATCATGGATAGCAGGCCAAGCATGGACTCATTCTGAGTGAATGCTGATCTTGTCTTCCTTGGATTGTTCTTGTTTCCAATGATTAACTCCTCAGGACGTGAAGACTTGTACTTGAATAAGGTTCTGGGTGGATTAGCTTCTGAAGAATCATCAGGGATGTGTTCAGAACCATGCGGGTCTTGATTATCATCAGGAGTAGTGTCTTTATCAGAGAGCTTCTCAGAGTCTTCATTGTTTTCAGCTTCTGAACCTTCATCAGAACCTGAACTGGGTTCAGCTTCTGAAGGCTCTTCTGAGATTCTGACATCTGCAAAACTCTCAACCAGCTCTCGTATTTCACTACCAGGCTTCTTATCATCAAACCTAATGTGTATACTTCTTCAACAACATGTGTTTCAGAATTATACACTCTGTATGCCTTTGATCTCTCTGAGTATCCTAAGAAGGTACCCTTTTGAGCCTTGGCATCAAATTTCTTTAGGTAGACCTTATTGTTTAGTATGTAACATGTACAACCAAACTGATGAAAATAAGAAATACTTGGTTTTCTTCCTTTAAATAATTCATATGAAGTTTTATTCAGAATAGGTCTGATATAGATCCTGTTCTGAATATAACATGCTGTGTTTACAGCTTCTGCCCAAAAGTACTTATCAATTTTAGACTCATGGATCATGGTTCTGGCCATTTCTTGTAAAGACCTGTTCTTTCTCTCTACAACTCCATTTTGTTGTGGAGTTCTAGGAGATGAGAACTCATGGAGAATTCCATGATCTTCACAAAAGTTTTCAAAAGGTTCATTTTCAAATACACCACCATGATCACTTCTGATTTTTAAAATATTCAAATCAGTTTCTGTTTGTACTTGTTTACAGAATTTGAAAAACACATCATATGTTTCATTTTTGGTTCTGAGGAATTTAACCCAAGTCCACCTATTGTAATCATCAACAATTACAAGTCCATACTTCTTCCCATTGATTGAAGTTGTTCCAACTGGACCAAACAAATCAATGTGAAGGAGTTCTAGAGGTTTTGAGGTGGAAACAATGTTCTTTGATTTAAAAGAAGTTTTAGAGAATTTTCCAATTTGGCATGCTGAACACAAAGCATCTGAGTGATAATCAATCTGGGGTAAGCCTCTGACCAGCTGTAACTTGCTAAGCTTAGAGATGAGTCTCCAGTTAGCATGTCCCAGCCTTTTGTGCCACACCCATTTCTCATCACTCACAGACAGAAGGCAAACTACCTTCTGCTGAACCAATTCAGAAAAATTAATTTTGTAAACATTGTTTTTCCTGCTGCCTCTGAACACTACAGACTTATCTTTGCTACTGATTACAGCGCAAGTGTTCTTATTGAACAGGACTTCATAATTACTATCACATAATTGACTTATGCTAAGTAGATTATGTCTAAGTCCATCTACCAGCCAGACATTATCAATGTACAGGGAAGAATTACCTATCTTACCAGTACCAATGATCTTTCCTTTCTGACTTCCTCCAAACCCCACAGTTCCTCCCTCTTTAAGAGTTAGGGTTTGGAACATAGACTTGTCCCCTGTCATATGATGCGAGCATCCACTGTCCAGGTACCGGGACCTTTCCTTTTCTTTGGATGACAAGCATATCTGCAATTGAAATAATCTCAGACTTAGGTACCCAGATTTTCATGGGTCCTTTGGGGTTAGTCCTGAAAGGTTTTGGCTTCTTGTATCTGAAGTTATGATATTCATACTTGTTCTGATACTTAGGATATGGATCCTTATATCTTGAATTAGTCTGAGTTTCAGAACCTGAATACTTCAGAACCTGAGTTCTCAAAGGTTTGGACTTAGACTTCTTCAGAACCTGAGACTTGGAGGTCTTTGGTTCTGATTTGTTCAGAGTCTGAACCATTGAGTACTTTGGTTCTGATCTCTTCAGAATTCTGACTCTGTTTACTTCAGGCACAAGGCAAGGTTCAATTTTGCCTTTCTTAAAACAATCAGAAGTATAAAACTGATTGGTTTGCTTTGGCTTGCTTTGCCTAACATTCTGAGATTGAAAATGTTTTACATTGACTGGTTTAACAGAATTTGAAGTTTTAATAAACCCAGTCTTAGAAAAATTTGAATCAGATTTATTCAGATTCTGAGACTTACTAGTTCCAGGTTCTGAACACTTCACATTCTGAACAGGTCTAGGTTCAGAGTCTGATTTCCTCTTACTCTTAGACTTAGGACCTTTTGGCTTAGATTTGGGCAGGGTTTTAACATCTGCCTTCATCTTACCCTTAGGTTCAGAAGCTTCAGAGTCTGAGTTGTTCAGAACATCTGACTTAGTCTCAGATTCTGATACTTTCAACTTCTCAGAATTATCAGAAGCAGGCACAAAGCATATACCATTGCCTTTTAAAATATTTTCAGAACATGAAGGTGAGTTTAATTCATTTGAGGGTTTAAATGCATCATAGCCAATACCTTCACCTTTGTTTCTGATCATATTATACATCATGGAGGCAATTTTTGTTCTATTGAATCCAGTTAATATGAAATCCTGAAGAGCTATTTCCTGTTCATTAGGAACCTCTTCAGATTTCTTATGAGCCTCTTTTCTGAGTTCTTCAACTTCTTCATCATATTCAAAAATTTGATTCTGAAGTTTAAGATTTTCCTCAGACAGCAAGTTAGTTTGATTTTTCAAAGATTTAATTTCTTTTAACTTGCATTTAAGATGACTCATAAGATCATTAACTGTTTCAATCAATTCAGATCTAGAGAGTTCAGAATATACCTCATCTTCTTCATCAGAATCTGAGCATGATTCAGCATCAGAAGATGCAGTAGCCATCAGGGCCAGGTTTGCTTCTTCCTCATCAGATTCTGACTCATTGTCCAGATCATCCCATGTAGCCATGAGACTCTTATTAAGCTTATTTCTGAAACTGCTGGACTTTGAGCTGGACTTCTTTGCTTTTTCCTTGGATTTTTCTTTCTGAAGATCAGGACAATCAGCAATGAAGTGGCCAGGCTTTTTGCAGTTGTAGCAGCTTTCTTTCTGGACATCCCTCTTTGAACCAGAACTAGATCCTCTAAAGTTACTGCTTCTGTTAGAGAATTTTTTCTTTCTATTCATCAGATACTGAAGTCTTTTAGAAATTATTGCAAGCTCATCAGCATCTGAATCTTCATCAGAATTTCCCTCAGGAAACTCTTCTTCAGATTCAATTGCTTTCAAAGCTTTAGCAGGTTTTCTTTTAGACTTCAGAGCTAATGTTTTTGGCTCTCTAACAGACTCATCCTCATTGAGTCCTAGTTCATGCACTTTGAGGGAGCTTATAAGATCCTCAATACTTAAAGTATTCAGATCCTTAGCTTCCTCAATGGCAGTCACTTTAGGTCTCCATATAGATGGCAGACTTCTAAGGATTTTATTCACATGGTCAGCTGTGGTATAACTCTTCTTCAGAATCTGAAGTCCAGAAATCAGAGTCTGAAATCTTGAGAACATAGTCTCAATATTTTCATCCTCTTTCATTCTGAACAAGAATGTTTGGCTTAGCTTCTCTAACTTTCTGATTACCTTCATAGTTAGAGCAGAGGGATGTGAATATGGCCTTTGCTTTGGACTTGTCACTCAGCTTCTGATATTCAGTGTGAGGTAATGAGTCCACAATAATACCTCTGACATGGTGATGCTTCCTATAGATTTTTCTTTCTGCATCACTTAGAGATCTTCTGTTGACAGCAACACCTTCTTCATCTACTGGTATTGAGATTCCATCTTCAATAATATCCCATAGAGTATCATCAATCCCAATAATGTGACTATACATTTTACTCTTCCACCAAGAGAATTTTTCTGGGTCACCAGTAAACATAGGAGGTTTATTGTGTGACCTAGACTTCTTTTCTTCAGTACCATAGTCATATTGTACATTTTTTTGATTTCTGGGAGATGGTGGATTTCTGGGAGAGGGTGGAGGTGAACCACTAGTTGAGGTCATGTTTTTCTCAGGATCCTACTGACACACTGTTAAGTGTTAATATCAGAACCGGAGCTCTGATACCAACTGAAGGTGAGAAAAACACACACACAAGAAGGGGGGGTTGAATTGTGTGACTCTAAAACTTGTTCTTTTCTTTTTCAAAGACTTAATACAAGTTCAGAACCAGGTTCTGAACTGTTATCAGAATATATGCAGCGGATTAACAAGTAAAAGAGATAAGGGAAGAGAGACACATCAAATTATACAGGTTCCTTCTCAATGTGAGAAGTAGTCCTGTCCCCTTATTTTCCAACAAGAGAGTTTCACTATAATCTGAAGATTACACTTTGCTCAATCACTTAGAAAGAGACTTCCAGTTGCTAAATCACAAAGAAAGAGGCTTCTATGCTCAACCACCAAGGAAGAGGCTTCCAATGCTCAAGTCACTGAGACAAGAGACTTCCCAATGCTCAAGTCACTAAGACAAGAGACTTCTGACTCAGACCACAAAGGAATGAGGTTACAAATGCTCAGTATACAGACTGAGACTTTTAGGGACCAAACTGGTTTACAAATGAAATAGTTTGGGATGAACACTTGATCAAATATCAGAGGTGTTCTCTAAATACAACACAGGTTAAGACTCTTAACCTTAAGAAATTCTAAATTACAAAGATGAAAGAATTTCTAAGAGGTTGGGTAACTTGCGTATTTTTGACAGCAAAACAGATTAAGAGTTCAGTTCTTTGTTTCAAGAGTCTTAGACATTTTTCTTCTTCAAATCTTCTTCCTTTTATAGATGAAAATATGACTGTTGAAGATTTGCTTGAATTGAGGAAAAGAGCCGTTGCAATTGGACTAGGTTACTGCAAATGTGTGCTGCACTTTATCAGTCAGAACAGAGCAGGTGCCATTTTTGAAATGGCCTACCTTAAAAGCTGGAGAATGTTTGGGTCAGGGAGACAACTGTTCCATTGAGTTGTTCTGACACTTCCAGGCATTAAATGCGCACAGTACTTGTCAATATCCATGCCACATCAGCTTCAGAAACTTCTCTATGAACAGTGATCAGAAGCTGCTTCAGTTGTACGGATCAGAAGCTGGCTTCAGGAGTTGACTGTTGCGTTGACTTCATCAGAAGCACCCAGACTTCAGAAGCTGTCTTCAGACTCAGAAGCTGCACTTCAGGAGTACCACTTCAGGACCACTTCAGAAGCTTCACTTCAGGAGCACTTCTTCAGGACCTCTTCAGAGGCTCTTACTTCAGGAGCACTTCTTCAGGAGGACTTCTTCAGGAGGACTTCTTCAGGTGTACTTCTTCAGGAGTACTTCTTCAGGACCAGTTTCTTTCTAGTCTTTGCAACTTTGCTTCTTGGCTTTCCTTCCTTGCTCTTAGCTTGTTCATTATCAATTTTCAATTAATAAGCACGTGGTTCTGAAACACTTGAACAAAGCATTAGCAAATAAACCAATTTTCCATTTAACACTTTGTTATCATCAAAACCATAAAGAGAGATATGTTTACACATAAATGTTTCAACAATCCCCTTTTCTTTATAAGAGACATGTTAAACACATTTTGTTCCAACAAACCTGGATCAGACTCAGGAAGAGCTTACAAACCTCATACCCTGCAGTCAACTTGTTAATTAAATTAACAACAATTTTCTGATTAATACTTATGTTTGTCATCATCAAAAAGGGGGAGATTGTTGGAACAAAATGTATGAAAAACTCTCTTTTGGATAAAGGGGGAGATTGTTGGAACAATATGTATGAACATCTCTCTTTAAGGTTTTGATGATAACAAAGTGTTAAAAAGAAAATTGGTATTGCTAATGCTTTGTTCAAGTTGTGCAGAACCATGTTCTTAATGTTGGTTAACCAATATTGGTTATGGAAGAACAATTTAAGAGCAAGAAGGAAAGCTTAGAAGCTACGTTGCAAAGTTTGAAGGAAAACTGGGTCTGAAGGCTGAGTCTGAAAACTGAGTCTGAAGGGTGCTTCTAAAGGCAGAGTCTGAAGGCAGCGTCTGAAGGCTGAGTCTGAGGGTCAACGAAAGTCAACGTCTGAAGTTTGAGTCTGAAGGTCAACAAAAGTCATCGTCTGAAGACTAGCGTCTGATGAATAGTGCGTCTGAAGTCTGAGTCTGAAGACCAGCTTCTGATGATCAGTGCTTCTGAAGTCTGAGTCTGAAGACTTGCTTCTGATGAACAGTTCCTAAGAAGCTTCTGAAGTCTGATCTGGATGATAAAGCAACTGTTACTGTGCGCATTTAATGCCTGCAATGTCAGAACAACTCCAATGGAACAATTGTCTCCCTGACCTGAACATTCCCCAGCTTTTAAGGAAAGCAAATTCAAAAATGGTTGCTGCTCTGTTATCTGCTGGGTTTTAGCTCACAAATTCAGCCTAACCTAGCTCAAGATTTGCAACGGCTCTTTGCTTAATTCCTGGATATCTTCAACAGCTCTATTTTCCTCTATATAAGGAAGAAGAATTGAAGAAGAAAAATGCTAAGACTCTTGAATAAAAACTGTCTGAAACTGTGCTCTGGTTTGCTGTAAAAATACGAGTGTCACCAAAACTCTTAAGAAATCTTACAAACTTGTAATCTTAGAATTTCTTAAGTCTAGAGTCTTATTCTTGTGTTGTATTAAGTGAACACCTCTGATATTTGATCAAGTGTTCAATCCAAACTTACTTTCTTTGTAATTCAGTTTGGTTCAAGTCTCAGTCTGCGCACTGAGCATCATAAGTCTCATTACTTAGTGTTCTGAGCTTTAGAAAGTCTCATTACTTTGTGTTTTGAGCAGGAAGTCTCATTACTTTGTGTTCTGAGCATTGGAAGCCTCTTGACTTAGTGTCTTGAGCATTAGAAGTCTCTTCCTTTGTGGTTGAGCAACTAGAAGTCTCTTCCTTTGTGGTTGAGCAATTGTAATCAGTCTGATTATAGTTAAAATCTCTTGTTAGTAACAAGGGGACTAGACTACTTCCAACTTGTGGAAGGAACTAGTATAAAAATATCTTGTGTCTTTCTTCCCTCTCCCATTTACTTTTTATAACTGCTGCATAACTCTGAGAAATAGTTCAGAACTGATTCATATCAGATTCTGAACTTAACTTAAGTTTTTGAGAAGTAAGGAAAAAGTGTCCACACAATCAACCCCCCCCCCCCCTCTTGTGTGTTTTTCTCACCTTCAACCAACTGATGTGAAGAAGACCAAGACTGAGGAGAAGAGCAATCAAGAAAAAGGTGTTCAGTGCTTTGAGTGTGAAGGTTATGGACATATTAAGTCAGAATGTCCTACATTTCTTAAGAAGCAGAAGTAGAGCTTGGTTGTTTCATGGTCTAATGAAGACTCAGAAGAAGATGTAGAGGGTGAATCTGCAAAGTATGTTATTGCTCTGACTTGAAGGTATAAGTCTGATAGTAAGGGTAAAGCCTCAGGAGCTAGTTCAAAGACTGAAGCAGTTTTAGCGTCTGAGACATTATCAGAGTCTGACTCAGAGTCTGAAGGTTCATCAGTGTCTGAAGCCAGAGTTGAAAAATCCTCATATGATGAACTGGCTGATAACTACAACAACTTATACATCATAAGTGTCGAAGTTTGCAAGCAAGTAGTGGATCAGAAGAAGACCATTTGTCAACTGGAAGCTGAGAAGGATGAACTGTTAGTGCAAAATTCTGATCTCAAAGAAGAAGTGAGCCTAAAGGTGAGAAAAACACACACACAAGAAGGGGGGGTTGAATTGTGTGACTCAAAAACTTGTTCTTTTCTCTTCAAAAGCTTAACACTAGTTCAGAACCAGGTTCTGAACTGTTATCAGAAGTATATGCAGCGGATTAACAAGTTAAAAGGAGAATGAAAGAGAGACACACAGAATTTATACTGGTTCCTTCTCAATGTGAGAAGTAGTCCAGTCCCCTTGTTTTCCAATAAGAGAGTTCCACTATAATCCGAAGATTACACTTTGCTCAACCACTAAGGAAGAGACTTCCAGTTGCTCAATCACAAAGAAAGAGGCTTCTAATGCTCAACCACAAAGGAAGAGGCTTCCAATGCTCAAGACCCTAAGTCAAGAGACTTCCCAATGCTCAAGACACTAAGTCAAGAGACTTCTGACTCAGACCACAAAGGAATGAGGTTACAAATGCTCAGTATACAGACTGAGACTTTAGGGACCAAATTGGTTTACAAGTAAATGAGTTTGGGATGAACACTTGATAAAATATCAGAGGTGTTCTCTTAATACAACACAGGTTAAGACTCTTAACCTTAAGAAATTCTAAGTTACAAGGACTGAAGAATTTCTAAGAGTTTTTGAACTTATGAGTTTTACAGCAGAAAACAGAGCACAGGTTCAGCAATTTGTTTCAAGAGTCTTAGAAAAATTTCTTCTTCAAATCTTCTTCCTTTTATAGATGAAATATAGTTGTTGAAGATTTGCTTGATTTGAGGAAAGAGCCGTTGCAAGTTGAGCTAGGATTTCTACAAATGTGTGCTGCACTTTTTCAAACAAAACAGAGCAGCAGCCATTTTTGAAATGGCCTACCTTAAAAGCTGGAGAATGTTTGGGTCAGGGAGACAATTGTTCCATTGAGTTGTTCTGACACATCCAGGCATTAAATGCGCACAGTACCAGTCATTTTTCAAGCCACATCAGCCTTCAGAAGCTGCCTTGTACGGATCAGAAGCTGGCTTCAGGATCAGAAGCTGGTCTTCAGACGTTGACTTGTGTTGACTTCTTCAGAAGCACCCAGACATCAGAAGCTGTCTTCAGACTTCACTTCAGAGGCACCACTTCAGGAGCACTTCAGGAGCACTTCAGGAGCACTTCTTCAGGACCACTTCAGAAGCACCACTTCAGGAGCACCCAGTTCAGGAGCACTACTTCAGGAGCACCTCTTCAGAAGCACTTCTTCAGGAGCAGTTTCCTTTTAGCTTTGCAACATTGCTTCTTAGCTTTACTTCTTGCTCTAAGCTTGTTCTTTCATAACCATTCTTAATTTCCAATCAATAATCACTTGGTTCTGAAATCACTTGAACAAAGCATTCGCAAATAACCAATTTTCTATTTAACACTTTGTTATCATCAAAACCATAAAGAGAGACATGTTTATACATAATGTTTCAACAATCTCCCCCTTAATTCATAAGAGAGTTGTTAAACACATTTTGTTCCAACAATCTCCCCCTTTTTGATGATGACAAACATAAGTATTAAATCAGAAAATTGTTGTTAACTTAATTAACAAGTTAACTGCAGGGTGTGAGGTTTGTAAGCTCCCCCTGAGTCTGATCCAAGTTAATTAAGTTCAGTTAAAAACACAAATGTGAAAATTTCAGAATTGTTGTTAAGTTTAATTAACACTCTAACTTCAGGAGAGGTTTGTAAGCTCCCCCTAGGTCTGACAGTCCTCAAGGTTAGGTTTGTAAGCTCCCCTTGATTCTTATCCAAGTTAATTAAGCTTAACTTAAAACAATATAGTGAAATTAACACTCATAATTTTTAAATAACTTGCTGACTTCAGGTTCTGAGGTTTGTAAGCTCTCCCCCTAAGTCTGATAATCCACAGGGTGAGTTTTGTAAGCTCCCTGAGTCTTATCCAAGTTATTTTTAATTCAATTAACTCACTAAGAGTTATATATCTCACAGAATGGTATCAGAGCCAGAATTTCAATTCAGAGGCTAAGAGTTAAAAAGCAGTTCTCATAAGTTAAGTTCAATCAGTATCAGAGCTTTAACTGAGCTTTAACTTATGTTCAGAGCCTCAGGCTTTAATACCTTTTTACTCCCCTTTCATAAGTTAATTACTGACAGATTTTAACTTATAATTGAGCTTAAGTGCTTTAATACTTGTTTTACTTACTCCCCCTTTTGTCATCAACAAAAAAAATATAAGAGAGTCTGAAAACAACTGTGTCAGAGCATTTGAATCTCCCCCTTTTTAAAAGAGTTTTAAAAGAGTTCTGACACCAAGTTTGAAAACATTTCAAAAGGATTCAAAATTTGGGGAGGGGTTGAAAAACTTGTGAGATATTTATGCAATCATATGGATAATCAAGCAGCAAAGATAATCATCAGAGCCTACGTGATTTTCAATGAGTATATGACATTGCATTGAAAATAGAATGTTGTTCAGAAGCAGAAAAAATTTAGAGCTTCTGATCAGAGCATCCTGTGTTCAGACATGGTTTGTTCAGTATAAATTGGTTCAGTATCAGAGCAAATCATATAAGAAGGTATCAGAGCAGGTCTAACTCATTTTTAAAACAAAATAGTTCAGATCATAGACCAACTGAAGAGTTATATCAGATTCTGATACCAAATGAAAGTTTTAATACTGCTGAGCTTATATCAGAACCTGATACCAAAATGTGAAGGTTTATCTCAGAGTCTGATACCAAATTAAAACATTCAGTCCTGATACCAATATAAAATAAGTTCTAAAAGCTGAACATTGTCTGAACCACTTTGGGCATTTGAAAAATGTGGCTGTGCTAAACATTTTGAAAACAGACTGATACCAACTGAAAATTGTTTGTCAAGCAATTTGAACATTGAATATCAGAGCAGAAAAACACATTTTTAAATTGATGACTTTGGGAGGATTAGAGTATAAACTTTCAAAGCTTTAATCATCATTGCCCAGGGTTATACTTATCAGATTCTGACCAACATTAGATTCCTATCAGATTCAGAAGTCAGACAATCCAGGTTCTGATCCTTCAGACTCTGAAGTTTTTCAGGCTTAACTTTATTCAGACTCTCAGAAGGTGAGTGTCTGATAAGTCTTAGCTTATGATAAACTCAGAATCAAGGATTTCATTTAGATTCAAGCACATTTTCAAGAGATAAAATGCATGTTCAGATTCTTTTTAATAAAATTGAATCTTTCTTCTGTTAGGGGTTTTGTGAATATGTCAGCCCATTGATGATCGGTATCAATGAACTGAATATCTAAAACACCCTTCTGAACATAATCTCTTATAAAATGATGTTTTATTTCTATGTGCTTGGCTCTAGAATGCATAATTGGATTTTTAGACAGACATATTGCAGCAGTATTATCACAATAAATTGGAATATTATCTGCATGAATCTGATAATCCTCTAATTGATGTTTCATCCAGAGCAGTTGTGTGCTACAACTTGCAGCTGAGATGTATTCTGCTTCTGCTGTTGACAAAGCAATGGTTGCTTGTCTCTTGCTGGCCCAGGATATCAGATTCTCACCAAGAAACTGACAGTTTCCACTGGTGGATTTTCTTTCAATCCTGTCTCCAGCATAGTCAGCATCGCAGAATCCAACTAGCTTATAATTTAGAGATTTCTTATACAGAAGCCCCAAATTAGTTGTTCCTTTCAGATACCTAAAGATTCTCTTGACAGCAGTCATATGAGATTCTCTAGGATCTGACTGGAATCTAGCACACAGACATACACTAAATAAAATATCTGGCCTAGAAGCAGTTAATTATAGGAGAGAACCTATCATACCTCTGTACAAGCTTATGATCTACTTTAGAGCCATTGTCCTCTTTGCTTAAGGTGCAGGTAGGATGCATTGGTGTTGTCATCAGTTTGCAATCATCCAGCTGGAACTTCTTCAGAAGCTCCTTAGTGTATTTGGACTGATGAACATAGACACCATCTTTGCATTGGTTGATTTGAATTCCCAAGAAGAATTTCAGCTCACCCATCATGCTCATTTCAAATTCATCCTGCATTAACTTTGAAAATTCCTTGCAAAGGGAGGCATTAGTAGAACCAAATATGATATCATCAACATATATTTGTACAATTAAGATTTCTTTCTTAACAGTTTTCCTAAAATGTGTATTATCAACTTGCTTAGCCTTTCATACCAAGCTCTGGGAGCTTGTTTCAGACCATACAAAGACTTCTTAAGTTTAAAAACATGATTTGGATATTTAACATCTTCAAAACCAGGAGGTTATTTTACATACACTTCTTCAGAAATTACACCATTTAAGAAAGCACTCTTAACATCCATTTGATATAAGATGATATCATGATTAATAGCATAAGAAAGAAGTAACCTGATTGCTTCTAGTCTTGCAACTGGAGCAAATGTCTCACGGTAATCAATTCCTTCTTGCTGGCTGTACCCTTGAGCTACTAATCTAGCCTTGTTTCTGATCACTTCTCCTTGTTCATTGAGCTTGTTCCTGAACACCCATTTTGTTCTAATGATGTTCTTCTGATCAGGTTTTGCAACAAGATCCCATACATCATTCCTTTGAAACTGGTTCAGTTCTTCTTGCATTGCTACAATCCAGCCTTCATCAGCAGTTGTGGGTTCAATCATGGATAGCAGGCCAAGCATGGACTCATTCTGAGTGAATGCTGATCTTGTCTTCCTTGGACTGTTCTTATTTCCAATGATCAACTCCTCAGGATGTGAAGACTTGTACTTAAATGAGGTTCTGGGTGGATTAGCTTCTGAAGAACCATCAGTGATGTGTTCAGAACCATGCTGGTCTTGGTTTGCTTCAGAAGTAGCATCATTATCAGAGAGTTTCTCAGAGTCTTCATTGTTTTCAGCTTCTGAACCTTCATCAGAACCTGAACTGGGTTCAGCTTCTGAAGGTTCTTCTGAGATTCTGACATCTGCAAAACTCTCAACCAGCTCTAGTATTTCATTACCAGGCTTCTTATCATCAAACCTAATGTGTATAGCTTCTTCAACAACATGTGTTTCAGAATTATACACCCTGTATGCCTTAGATTTCTGAGTATCCTAAAAAGGTACCCTTTTGAGCCTTGGCATCAAATTTCTTTAGGTAGATTTTATTGTTTAGTATGTAACATGTACAACCAAACTGATGAAAATAAGAAATACTTGGTTTTCTTCCTTTAAACAATTCATATGATGTTTTATTCAGAATAGGTCTGATATAGATCCTGTTCTGAATATAACATGCTGTGTTTACAAGCTTCTGCCCAAAAGTACTTAGCAATTTTAGACTCATGGATCATGGTTCTGGCCATTTCTTGTAAAGACCTGTTCTTTCTCTCTACAACTCCATTTTGTTGTGGAGTTCTAGGAGATGAGAACTCATGGAGAATTCCATGGTCTTCACAAAAGTTTTCAAAAGGTTCATTTTCAAATTCCCCACCATGATCACTTTTGATTTTTAAAATTTTCAAATCAGTTTCAGTTTGTACTTGTTTGCAGAATTTGTAAAACACATCATATGTTTCATTTTTGGTTCTGAGGAATTTAACCCAAGTCCACCTACTGTAATCATCAACAATTACAAGTCCATACTTCTTCCCATTGAATGAAGCTGTCCCAACAGGGCCAAATAAATCAATGTGAAGGAGTTCTAAAGGTTTTGAGGTGGAAACAATGTTCTTTGATTTAAAAGAAGTTTTAGAAAATTTTCCAATTTGGCATGCTGAACATAGAGCATCTGAGTGATAATCAATACTAGGTAAGCCTCTGACCAGCTGTAACTTGCTAAGCTTAGAGATAAGTCTCCAGTTAGCATGTCCCAGCCTTTTGTGCCAGACCCATTTCTCATCACTCACAGACAGAAGGCAAACTACCTTCTGCTGAACCAATTTAGAAAAATTTATTTTATAAACATTGTTTTTCCTGCTGCCTCTGAACACTACAGACTTATCTGTGTTACTGATTACAGTACATGTGTTCTTATTGAACAGGACTTCATAATTACTATCACATAATTGACTTATGCTAAGTAAATTATGTCTAAGTCCATCTACCAGCCAAACATTATCAATGTACATGGAAGAATTACCTATCTTACCAGTACCAATGATCTTTCCTTTCTGACTTCCTCCAAACCCCACAGTTCCTCCCTCTTTCAGAATAAGGGTTTGGAACATAGACTTGTCCCCTGTCATATGATGCAAGCATCCACTGTCCAGGTACCAGGACCTTTCCTTTTCTTTGGATGTTAAGCATATCTGCAATTGAAATTATCTCAGACTTAGGTACCCAGATTTTCATGGGTCCTTTGGGGTTAGTCCTGAAAGGTTTTAGCTTTTTAAACTTGTGTCTGAAGTTATGATATTCAGACTTGTTCTGATACTTAGGATATGAATCCTTATATCTTGAATAAGTCTGAGTTTCAGAACCTGAGTTCTCAAGGGTTTAGACTCAGATTTCTTCAGAACCTGAGACTTGAAGGTCTTTGGTTCTGATTTGTTCAGAGTCTGAACCATTGAGCACTTTGGTTCTGATCTCTTCAGAATTCTAACTTTGTTTACTTCAGGCACAAGGCAAGCTTCAGTTTTGCCTTTCTTAAAACATTTAGAAGCAGAAAACTGATTGATTTGCTTTTGCTTGCTTTGCTTAGCATTCTGAGATTGAAAATGTTTTGTATTGACTGGTTTAATAGATTTTGAAGTTTTAATAAACTCAGTCATTGAAAAATTTGAATCAGATTTATTCAGATTCTGAGACATACTGGTTCCAGGTTCTGAACACTTCAGATTCTGAACATTTTCAGGTTCAGAGTCTGATTTCCTCTTACTCTTAGGCTTAGGACCTTTTGGCTTAGATTTAGGCAAAGTTTTAACATCTGCCTTCATCTTACCCTTAGGTTCAGAGGCTTCAGAGTCTGAGTTGTTTAGAACTTCAGACTTAGTCTCAGATTCTGACATTTTCAACTTCTCAGAGCTATCAGAAGCAGGCACAAAACATATACCATTGCCTTTTAAAATATTTTCAGAACATGAAGGTGAGTTTAATTCATTTGAACGTTTAAATGAATCATAGCCAATGCCTTCACCTTTGTTTCTGATCATATTATACATCATAGAGGCAATTTTAGTTCTATTGAATCCAGTTAAGTTGAAATCTTGAAGAGATATTTCTTGTTCATTAGGAACCTCTTCAGATTTCTTATGAGCCTCTTTTCAGAGTTCTTCAACTTCTTCATCATATTCAAAAATTTGATTCTGAAGTTTAAGATTTTCCTCAGACAGCAAGTTAGTTTGATTTTTCAAAGATTTAATTTCTTTTAACTTGCTTTTAAGATGACTCATAAGATCATTAACTATTTCAATCAATTCAGATCTAGAGAGTTCAGAGTATACCTCATCTTCTTCATCAGAATCTGAGCATGATTCTGCATCAGAAGATGCAGTTGCCATCAGGGCCAGGTTGGCTTCTTCCTCATCAGATTCTGACTCATTGTCCAGATCATCCCTTGTTGCCATGAGACTCTTCTTAAGCTTGTTTCTGAAACTGCTGGACTTTGAGCTGGACTTCTTTGCTTTCTCTTTAGACTTTTCCTTCTGAAGATCAGGACAGTCAGCAATGAAGTGCCCAGGCTTCTTGCAGTTGTAACAGCTTTCCTTCTGAATATCCCTCTTTGAACCAGAACCAGATCCTCTAAAGTTACTGCTTCTGTTAGAGAATTTTTTCTTTCTATTCATTAGATACTGAAGCCTTTTAGAAAGCATTGCAAGCTCATCAGCATCTGAATCTTCATCGGAATTTCCCTCAGGAAATTCTTCTTCAGCGTCAATAGCTTTCAAAGCTTTAGCAGGCTTTCTTTTAGACTTCAGAGCTAATGTTTTTGGTTCTCTAACAGACTCATCCTCATTGAGTCCCAGTTCATGCACCTTGAGGGAGCTTATAAGATCCTCAATACTTAAAGTATTAAGATCCTTAGCTTCCTCAATAGCAGTCACCTTAGGTCTCCATTTGGATGGCAGGCTTCTTAAGAGTTTGTTCACATGATCAGCTGTGGTATAACTCTTCTTCAGAATCTGAAGTCCAGAAACCAGAGTCTGAAATCTTGAGAACATAGTCTCAATATTTTCATACTCTTTCATTCTGAACAGTTCATATTGCTGAATAAGAATGTTTGCCTTAGCTTCTCTAACCTTCTTATTACCTTCATAGTTAGAGCAGAGGGATGTGAATATGGCTTTAGCAGTTGACTTGTCACTCAGCTTCTGATACTCTGAGTGAGGTAGTGAATCCACAATGATTCCTCTCACATTGTGATGCTTCCTATAGATCTTTCTTTCTGCATCACTCAGAGCTCTTCTGTTGACAGCAACACCTTCTTCATCCACTGGTATTGAGATTCCATCTTCAATAATATCCCATAGAGTATCATCTATACCAATGATATGGCTGTACATTTTACTTTTCCACCATGAGAACTTCTCAGGATCACCAGTAAACATTCGGGATTTATTGTGTGATCTGGATTTTCTGTCATCTGTACCATAATCATATTGTACAGAAGTATGTCTAGGAGGAGGTGGAGGAGGAGGAGGTGAATCTTGATTATCAGACATGTTTTTCTCAGGATCAAGACTGACACACTGTTAAGTGTTAATATCAGAACCGGAGCTCTGATACCAACTGAAGGTGAGAAAAACACACACACAAGAAAGGGGGGGTTGAATTGTTTGACTCAAAAACTTGTTCTTTTCTCTTCAAAAGCTTAACACTAGTTCAGAACCAGGTTCTGAACTGTTATCAGAAGTATATGCAGCGGATTAACAAGTTAAAAGGAGAATGAAAGAGAGACACACATAATTTATACTGGTTCCTTCTCAATGTGATAAGTAGTCCAGTCCCCTTGTTTTCCAACAAGAGAGTTCCACTATAATCAGAAGATTACACTTTGCTCAACCACTAAGGAAGAGACTTCCAGTTGCTCAATCACAAAGAAAGAGGCTTCTAATACTCAACCACAAAGGAAGAGACTTCCAATGCGCAAGACCCTAAGTCAAGAGACTTCCCAATGCTCAAGACACTAAGTCAAGAGACTTCTGACTCAGACCACAAAGGAATGAGGTTACAAATGCTCAGTATACAGACTGAGACTTTAGGGACCAAACTGGTTTACAAGTAAATGAGTTTGGGATGAACACTTGATAAAATATCAGAGGTGTTCTCTTAAAACAACACAGGTTAAGACTCTTAACCTTAAGAAATTCTAAGTTACAAGGACTGAAGAATTTCTAAGAGTTTTTAAACTTATGAGTTTTACAGCAGAAAACAGAGCACAGGTTCAGCAATTTGTTTCAAGAGTCTTAGACAAATTTCTTCTTCAAATCTTCTTCCTTTTATAGATGAAATATAGCTGTTGAAGATTTGCTTGATTTGAGGAAAGAGTCGTTGCAAGTTGAGCTAGGATTTCTGCAAATGTGTGCTGCACTTTTTCAAACAAAACAGAGCAGCAGCCATTTTTGAAATGACCTACCTTAAAAGCTGGAGAATGTTTGGGTCAGGGAGACAACTGTTCCATTGAGTTGTTCTGACACATCCAGGCATTACATGCGCACAGTACCAGTCATTTTTCAAGCCACATCAGCCTTCAGAAGCTTTTGCGTGAACAGTGCATCAGAAGCTGCCTTGTACGGATCAGAAGCTGGCTTCAGGATCAGAAGCTGGTCTTCAGACGTTGACTTGTGTTGACTTCTTCAGAAGCACCCAGACATCAGAAGTTGTCTTCAGACTTCACTTCAGAGGCACCACTTCAGGAGCACTTCTTCAGGAGCACTTCTTCAGGACCACTTCAGAAGCACCACTTCAGGAGCACCCAGTTCAGGAGCACTACTTCAGGAGCACCTCTTCAGAAGCACTTCTTCAGGAGCACTTCTTCAGGAGCAGTTTCCTTCTAGCTTTGCAACATTGCTTCTTAGCTTTCCTTCTTGCTCTAAGCTTGTTCTTTCATAACCATTCTTAATTTCCAATCAATAATCACTTGGTTCTGAAATCACTTGAACAAAGCATTAGCAAATAACCAATTTTCTATTTAACACTTTGTTATCATCAAAACCATAAAGAGAGACATGTTTATACATAATGTTTCAACAATCTCCCCCTTAATTCATAAGAGAGTTGTTAAACACATTTTGTTCCAACAGAGCCAACTGAATTCCCAGCTTTAACATATGAAAAAGCAGGTCAGAATGATGAATACTGCTACTGATGTGCTGGAGGAGATATTGGAGATTCAGACATGGGAAACAAACTGGCTTAGGATTTGTGGATGAGAGTCTGAACCTGAAGAAGAAGAATCCTGCTAAAAGGTTTGTTCCTACTACTGAAACTTATGATCCTATGATTGGAACATCTAAGATGAAACCTCAGAAGCAACCTCAAAAGATCAAGGGAAAGAGGAGAAATCATACATGGGTTTGTCATCATTGTGGAAAGAAGGGGCATATTAAACCATTATGTTTCAAACTATATGGTTATCCTGAGCATTTTCAGTTCAGAAAGGTGGAACCAGCTGCAACCAGAAACAATGTTCAGAAGGTGTGGAAACCCATAGACAAGACTGTTGGCCTCATAGCTCATACATCTTTGAGAGCCACCTCTAAGGAAGATTGGTACTTTGATAGTGGTTGTTCCAGACACATGACTGGTCTGAAGAAATTACTGAGTAATTTAAAGCCATATACCAGTAGTTATGTAACTTTTGGTGATGGAGCAAAAGGTGAGATTCTGGGTATTGGAGATTTAATCAGAGATGGTTTACCAAGACTGGATAATGTTTTATTAGTGAAAGGGTTGACATCTAATCTGATCAGTATAAGCCAGCTGCGTGATCAAGACTTGAAGGTGAATTTCTACAAGGAAGAATGCTTGGTAACTGGTCTAGAAGGTGAGATTCTGATGAGAGGCTGCAGATCAAAAGATAATTGTTATTTGTGGGTGTCTGAAGAAGAATGAAGCTAGTCTACCTGTCTCATAAGCTCAGAAGAGGAAGTCAGACTCTGGCACCAGAAACTGGGTCATTTGCACCTGAAAGGCATGAAGAAGGTCATCAATACTGAAGCTATCAGAGGTCTACCTAATCTGAAGATTAATGAGGACAGTGTTTGTGGTGAATGTCAAATTGGAAAACAAACAAGAAAGTCTCATCCCAGATTAGAACACCAGGTAACAACTAAAGTTCTTGAATTGTTACATATGGTTTTAATGGGACCTATGCAAGTTGAGAGCTTTGGAAGAAAGAGGTATGCATTTGTAGTGGTTGATGATTATTCAAGATTCACTTGGGTAAGCTTTGTTAGAGAAAAATCAGATACTTTTGAGGTATTTAGAGATTTGTGCACTCAGTTACAAAGAGAGAAGGACTGTGTTATTATCAGAATCAGAAGTGATCATGGGAAGGAGTTTGAGAACAAGAAGTTTTCTGAGTTCTGTGCATCTGAAGGGATCAAGCATGAGTTTTCAGCACCTATAACACCTCAGCAAAATGGTATAGTTGAGAGGAAAAATAGAACCTTAGCAGAATCAGCTAGAGTTATGTTACATGCTAAGAAGCTACCTTATATGTTCTCGGCTGAAGCTATGAATACTGCCTGCTATATCCATAATAGAGTGACTTTGAAGAAGGGTACTACATCTACTTTGTATGAACTGTGGAAAGGAAGAAAGCCTACAGTCAAATATTTTCATGTTTTTGGGAGCAAATGTTATATTTTGGCTGATAGAGAAAACATAACAAAGCTGGATCCTAAGTCTGATGAGGGAATTTTTCTGGGTTACTCAGTCAACAGCAGAGCTTATAGAGTGTTTAATTCCAGAACCAAGGTTGTTATGGAGTCTATTAATGTTGTGATTGATGATCTGTTTGCTGAAAAAGAAAGAGATGAGTCTGAAGTGGTTCCAGTTACTGAAGCATCAGAAGAACAACTGTCAGAAGCTCCAGAACTAGAAAATCAAGTAGAGTCTGAAGCAGAAGAAATGCATCCAGATCATGTTTCTACTGGAAAAGGACCCTTTATTAGAGTTCAGAAGGATCACCCTAGAGATTTAATCATTGGGAGTCTGGATCAAGGAGTCAGAACCAGAAGATCAGACTCAGTTGCAACTGATTCTTGTTTTGTGTCAAAGTTTGAACCCAAAAATGTTAAAGAAGCTCTAACTGATGAATTCTGGATTGAAGCCATGCAAGATGAATTGAATCAGTTCAAAAGAAATGAAGTGTGGGATCTTGTTCCAAGACCTGAAGGTTTGAATGTGATTGGCACTAAGTGGATCTACAAGAACAAAACAGATGAACATGGAACTGTGGTCAGAAACAAGGCAAGGTTAGTTGCTCAAGGTTACACTCAAGTCGAGGGACTTGACTTTGATGAAACCTTTGCACCTGTGGCCATATTAGAGTCCATAAGATTACTGTTGGGAGTAGCTTGCATCCTTAAGTTCAAACTGTTTCAGATAGATGTGAAGAGTGCTTATCTGAATGGTTATTTACAAGAAGAAGTGTATGTTGAACAACCTAAAGGGTTTGTGGATCCTAAGTTTCCTGATCATGTTTACAAATTGAAGAAAGCTTTGTATGGATTGAAACAAGCACCTAGAGCATGGTATGAGAGACTGACTCAATTTCTTGATACTCAAGGCTATAGAAAAGGAGGAACTGACAAGACTTTGTTTGTGAAAGAAGAAGATGAAAGTCTGATGATAGCACAAATTTATGTTGATGACATAGTTTTTGGTGGGATGTCAAACAAAATGGTTAAGTTATTTGTTCAGCAGATGCAGTCAGAATTTGAGATGAGCCTTGTTGGTGAAATTACTTATTTTCTTGGACTGCAAGTCAAACAAATGGAAGACACTATTTTCATTTCACAAAGCAAATATGCAAGGAATATAGTCAAGAAATTTGGAATGGAGAATGCTAGCAATAAGAGAACACCTGCACCTACTCACTTGAAATTAACTAAAGATGAATAAGGAGTTTCAGTTGATCAAAGCCAGTACAGGAGTATGATTGAGAGTTTACTGTATCTAACTGCAAGCAGACCAGATATTACTTTTGCTGTTGGAGTGTGTGCATGATATCAAGCAGATCCAAAGATGAGTCATTTGACACAAGTAAAGAGGATCTTGAAGTATGTCAACAGTACAAGTGATTATGGAATCATGTACTCACACAGTGCAAGTTCTGAATTGATTGGGTAATGTGATGCTGACTGGGCAGGAAGTGCAGATGACAGGAAGAGTACTTCTGGAGGATGTTTCTTTCTGGGGAATAACTTAATTTCATGGTTCAGCAAGAACTGTGTGTCATTGTCTACAGCTGAAGCTGAATATATAGCAGCTGGAAGTAGTTGTTCTCAGTTGGTATGGATGAAGCAGATGCTGGAAGAATACAACATTGAACAAGGAGTTATGACTCTATTATGTGATAATCTCAGTGCTATTAACATTTCAAAGAACCCCATACAGCACAGCAGGACCAAGCACATTGATATCAGACATCATTTCATCAGAAATCTTGTGGAGGAAAAGATTGTTCAGCTTGAACATGTGGATACTGAGGAGCAGATTGCTGACATTTTTACAAAAGCTTTGGATGCAAGCAATTTGAGAATCTAATAAGCAAGCTAGGAGTTTGTCTACATAAGGATTTATAGCAATTATAGATTGCAGAGGGTGAGCAAGCTGGAGGTGAGGAAGATGAAGGTGTTGCAAATGCTGAGTATGAGTCTGATACTGTTTTTGATGGAATTTCAGTTTTTGTTCACAATATGATGGAGTTTTGTCAAAATTTTGTGGGTAAAAAGGGGGAGAAAAACTTGTGTTTGGTTTCAGAATGTGAATGTGTTTCAGAATGTGCCTGTTCAGAATGTGTTAAGTTTCAGTGTTCAGATTTAATTTTTTTCAGAATTCAGAGTTTTCAAAAGCTGACAGAGTTGTTCATAATTCAGAAGCATTTCAACAAGAGCTGTGTTGCTATGGTTTAAGGGGGATTTTGTGTCTCAGGGGGAGTGCATACGTGATATGTTCCTGAGTTGTGATGTGTTTTAGTTTTAGAAGTATTTTCTCAGAGTGTACTGCAGTTCAGGATTAAGGGGGAGAGTTGTTTGTTTTGTACTGAGTTGCAGGGGGAGTTTTCTGGGAGTTGTGAAGTTGGTGTGTGTTGTTGGTGTGTGTTTGTTCAGGGGGAGTTTACATCTGAAGATCAGAAACTGAGTTTGGTTGTATGTGTACTTCAGAATATCAGAAGTTGGTTGTGTGTGCTTCAGGATGTCAGGATGTGGTTGTGTGATTATGAGCTGAACTGAAGCTGTTTGTTTGGTTTAAAATAGCTTGTATCCGCTGCTATCTCTGTTGCTATGGTTAATTATTTGTGGTGTTCTTCATGGTTGAATGTCTATTTTGTTGAGTGAAGAACATGGTTTTGTGAAGCATTTGATTTTAGCCAAAAATTTGCCAAAGGGGGAGATTGTTGGTTATTTAAGTGTTCGCTACATTGTTTGGTAAAAACAAAGTGCTCAAGCAATGCGTCTCCAGATGTTTAAGAAGTCTTCAGAAGCAAGGAATTGGATTTAAGGAGGTTCAGAAGCTGGATTTCTGCATTCTTTGTGATTAATTCTGTGCGTATCTGTTGGAGATTTATTGAAGATTTATTTAGGCATTTGTTTTCTAGAATGCTGATTAAGTTATTGAAGATCTTGGTGAAAGATTGGCTTTCTTATTTATGAATGGATATATTTTCAAAGGATCTTTGCAAGATTGAAATCAGAAATATAAGTTTCCTTTTTGTGCCTTTGAAGAATTTCAGAATTGTATCTTGAGGATTTTTTGATTCAAAATTATATGCTTGCTGAAGTCTATCTAAGGAGATGTGCTGCTACTATTGAAAACTACGAGTCAAAAATCTGAAATCAGAGTTTAAGAGTCTTTGTGTTTTTTTCTTTGTAAGCTTAGGCTTTGATTGTACACCACCCATCTGAGTTGGTTTAAAAGTTTTGAGTTGTAAATCATTCTAAGCTTTTAAGTACGAATGATATCAGAAGTTGTCAGTAACTGGGCTGTAGTTACTTGATTAGGAAGTAAGAGGGGGTTCTTATACTCAGGGGTTACTGGGTAGAAATAAAGACTAGTGGAGATTAAGTCAGAAGACTAGGAACAGGGGGTATGTGCCTGAGTCTTAGGATTAATTCCTCATAGTGGATTTCCTTCCTGGATTGGTATCCTCCAGATATAGGTGATGTTTGCACCGAACTGGGCTAACAAATACTTGTGTTCTTTATCTTTCTGCACTTTTATTTGTTGCTTTTGAACCTGCATCATTGTGCTCTGTTTTGCAAACATCGTGCTCTGTTTTTTAGTTCTGATCTTTAACTGCCAGAATTTCAGATATTAACAAACCTGTTCTGGTCAAAACCTTCCTACTTAAACATTTCTGACTGCGTACCACTATTGCCAAAACATGTCACACAACTGAAAATCTGTTACACTACTATCTGAATAGTTTAAGCACTGCCTGATAAGTATACATTATTAAACATAGTCTGGTACATGTGACATGTTGACATAACATGGGTACAACGTGAAATAAACTCATATGTCGCTGCATTGTCGCTTCTGACCAATGATTCGAATCCAGAATATTATTTCGCAACCACAACCTTTACTGTTGTTGCCTCATGAATAATCCTTTCTTGGCTAAACTTACTCTTCAAGTCTACTTGAAATTATGGAGCTAAAATAGTTGGGTTACCTTACTAGCAGTGACTTCATTCACTTAAGACTTAACCTAGTAGGAACACATCCTTCTTATATCTTACCACATACTCTTAAACTGCATTGATTTCCATCCCTCACGAACTTCGAGGTTTAGAGTATCCCTCAGCTTAACTTTTAAAATTTCCTGTTAGAACTTATGATAAGTTCGGGTCCTCACTGCTCATTGATATTATGTGGTTCAATAATTGGGCACTTATTGCCTTTCCTGCAGTACATCTGATAAGGACTTCACAAGCATCCTTGTTCCCTAAGCTTCAGCTTAGGATTGTTCGTAAACTTATTTCTTAATTTACTTCTCCGTTGCGCAACTCTAATTTTAAACAATTTGCTTTGGAATAGGAGTAATACATCACTATTACCATATAAATTCTCTTGACCAATCTTACTCATTTATAACTTTGTAGGTACCATAGGAGAACCATTTTACGGCTCACTGCTTCACTTGTGACTTAGACTACCTGCTTATTCAAGTGCGGTAATCCTTCGTTGAAGTCCTCATACTAATAACAAGGGTCAACTTCATATCATGCATCACTTCAAAACTACTTACCTTATTGACTAGTTATCTTCTGACTTGTGTTTTCCTTTAGACGTAAACAATATACTTGTTTCGTAAATTAATTTTGTTGGTTATCTATATGTTGGCTACATTGTTTGGTAAAGTCAAAGTGTGCAAGCATGCGTCCTCAGATGTTATTTTCGTCCTTCTGGAAGCTGGAAAATGGATTTGAGAAGTTTCAGAAGCTGGAATGACCTTCAGACGCAGAAAGTGCCTTCAGACGCAAAACTGTTCATCAGACGCTGAACAGGTCTTCAGATGCACTGTTCAGAAGTTGACCAGCGTTGACCTTCAGAAGCTGAACTTCAGAAGCTAATTTCAGAAGCTGCATTTCTGCATTCTTTGTGATTAATTTTGTGCGTATCTTTTGAAGATTTATTGAAGAATTATCCAAGTATTTGTTTTCTAGAAGGCTGATTATTTTGGTGAAGATCTTGGTGAAGATTGGCTTCGTGTTTATGATTGAATATATTTCAAAGGGATCTTTGCTTGATTTGTTCCAGAAATATATGTTTCCTTTTTTAGATTCTTTGTATTTCAGAATCATATCTTTGAGGATGATTATGTTCAGAATTATGAGAATTGTTGAAGCCTATATAAGGAGGACGTGCTGCATTGTAGAAGATGGATTGAGTCAATACAGTTTTATTATAAGAGTCTTTGTAAACTTAGGCTTTGATTGTACACCACTCATCTGAGTTGGTTTAGATTGTTTTTGAGTTGTAAATCATTCTAAGCTTTTAAGTACGAATGATGTCTTTGTTCTTTTGAAGGGTGTCTTCATATTTGGGTTGTTTGTTTGAGTGTTGCTGATCACTGGGTTGTGGTTAAGTAATTGGGAAGTAAGTAGTGTCTTATACTTAGGTGGTGCTCCTGAGTAGAAGTCTTAACTAGTGGAGATTGATTGCTAAGGCTGGGAACAGGGGGTCTGTGTCTGAGTCTTTGAGTTTATTCCTCATAGTGGATTTCCTTCCTGGATTGGTATCCTCCAGACGTAGGTGTTGTTTATCACCGAACTGGGTTAACAAATACTTGTGTTCTTTATATTTCTGCACTTTATTTGTTGCTTCTAAACCTGTTTTTAAAATGCTATGTTTTGCATACATTGTGCTCTGTTTTACGTGTTAACTCAGTACCTGCCAGAATTTCAATTGGCATCAGAGGAGGCACCTTGCCTGTTATTGGGTGAGCTCCAGGGAAGACTTTTCTGGCAAGCATGGACAAGGAAGGAGGATATGTCAACAGACCACCTTTGTTGGATGGGACAAATTATGAATACTGGAAGTGTCGTATGTCTGCATTCCTGAAATCCATAGACAGCAGGACCTGGAAAGCTGTGCTAAAAGGTTGGGATCATTCAGCTGTGTTGGACAAAGATGGGAATAAGACTGAAGTGCTGAAACCTGAGGAAGAATGGACAAAGGCTGAAGATGATCTGGCTCTTGGAAACTCCAAAGCTTGGAATGCACTTTTCAATGGAGTGGACAAGAACATGTTTAGATTGATCAAGCAATGTACCATAGCCAAGGATGCCTGGGAGATACTCAAGACCACTCATGAAGGTACTTTAAAGGTCAAGCTATCCAGACTTCAATTACTCACAACTAAATTTGAAAACTTGAAGATGTTGGAGGATGAGAGTATTCAAGATTTCTATATGAATGTCCTGGATATGGCTAAATCCTTTGCTTCTCTCGGGGAGAAGATGTCTGATGAGAAGATTGTTAGAAAGATACTCAGGTCACTTCCTAGAAGATTTTACAGGAAAGTGACAGCTATTGAGGAAGCTCATGACATCTTTAATTTGAAGGTTGAGGAGTTAATTGGATCCTTGCTCAATTTTGAAACAACTCATTGTAACCGTACTGAGAAGAAAGGAAAAGGTGTTGCCTTTGCAGTTAATTCTGAAGCTGAGGATCAACAAGAAATTGATGTGGATGATGAAGGCTTATCAGAAGCTCTTGGGTTGCTGGGGAGACAGTTCAACAAAATTCTGAAGCATGTTGACAGGAAATCAAAATTCAAAGGTCAGAACCTCAAATTCAACAACAGTAAGCAAAAAAGTGATGAGAAGAAGGTCAAGACTGAAGAAAAGAGCAAACAATCAAAGGGTGTTCAGTGCTTTGAGTGTGAAGGTTATGGGCATATCAAGTCAGAATGTCCTACTTTTCTTAAGAAGCAGAAGAAGAGCTTAGTTGTGTCCTGGTCAGATGAAGACTCAGAAGAAGATGTTAAGAGTGAATCTGCTAAGTATGTGGTTGCCCTAACTGGAAGGTACAAGTCTGGTGTGAAGGTTAAGGCCTCGGAAGCTTGTTCAAAGACTGAAGCATTTTCAGAGTCTGAAACTCTATCAGAGTCTGAATCAGAGTCTGAAGCATTCTCAGAGTCTAAAGCTAGAGTTGAGAAATCATCATATGAAGAACTAGCAGACAACTACAAGAACCTATACATCAGAAGTGTAGAAGTTTGCAAGCAATTAGTGGATCAGAAGAAGACAATCTGTCAACTGGAAGCTGAGAAAGGTGAACTCTTAGTACAAAATTATGATCTGAAAGATGAAGTGAGCCAACTGAATTCCCAGCTTGAACATATGAAAAAGCATGTCAGAATGATGAATATTGCTACTGATGTGTTGGAGGAGATATTGGAGAATCAGAAACATGGGAAACAAACTGGCTCAGGATTTGTGGATGAGAGTCTGAACCTCAAAAAGAAGAATCCTGCTAAAAGGTTTGTTCTTGCTACTAAAACTTATGATCCTATCGAAGGAACATCTAAGATGAAACCTCAGAAGCAATCTCAGAAGCATAGAGGAAAGAGGAGAAAGCATACATGGGTTTGTCATCATTATGGAAAGAAGGGACATATTAAACCATTCTGTTTCAAACTGTATGGTTATCCTGAGCATTTTCAGTATAGAAGAGTGGAACCTGCTGCATCCAGAAGCAATTACAAGAAAGTGTGGAAACCAAAAGTTAATACAGTTGGTGTCATAGCTCATACATCTTTGAGAGCCACCTCTAAGGAAGATTGGTACTTTGATAGTGGTTGTTCCAGACACATGACTGGTGTGAAGAAACTTCTGAGTAATTTAAAGCCATATACCAGCAGTTATGTAACTTTTGGTGATGGAGCAAAAGGTGAGATTCTGGGTATTGGAGATTTAATCAGAGATGGATTACCAAGACTAGAAAATGTGTTACTTGTGAACGGGTTGACTTCAAATCTGATCAGTATATGCCAGCTGCGTGATCAAGATTTAAAAGTGAATTTCAACAAGCAAGAGTGTCTTGTAACTGGTAAAGAATGTGAGATTCTGATGAGAGGCTGCAGATCAAAGGATAATTGCTATTTGTGGGTGTCTGAAGAAGAAAGAAGCTTGTCTACCTGTCTCATAAGCTCGGAAGAAGAAGTCAGACTCTGGCACCAGAAACTGGGTCACTTGCATCTGAAAGGCATGAAGAAAATCTTGAATACTGGAGCTATCAGAGGTTTACCTAATCTGAAGATTAATGAGGAGAGTGTTTGTCGTGAATGTCAAATTGGAAAACAAACAAGAAAGTCTCATCCCAGATTAGAACATCAGGTAACAACTAAAGTTCTTGAATTGTTACATATGGACTTAATGGGACCTATGCAAGTTGAGAGCATTGGAAGAAATAGGGTAAGCTTTGTGAGAGAAAAATCAGATACTTTTGAGGTATTTAGACACCTGTGCACTCAGTTACAAAGAGAGAAGGAATGTGTCATCTTCAGAATCAGAAGTGATCATGGGAAGGAGTTTGAGAACAAGAAGTTTTCTGAGTTCTGTGCATCTGAAGGGATTAAGCATGAGTTTTCAGCACCTATAACACCTCAGCAAAATGGTATAGTTGAGAGGAAGAACAGAACCTTAGCAGAAACAGCTAGAGTGATGTTACATGCTAAGAAGCTACCTTATATGTTCTCGGCTGAAGCTATGAATACAGCGTGTTATATACATAATAGAGTGACTCTGAAGAAGGGAACTACATCTACTTTGTATGAACTGTGGAAATGAAGAAAGCCTACTGTGAAGTATTTCCATGTTTTTGGGAGCAAATGTTATATTTTGGCTGATAGAGAAAACATAAGAAAGATGGATCCTAAGTCTGATGAGGGAATTTTTCTGGGTTACTCAGTCAACAGCAGAGCTTATAGAGTGTTTAATTCCAGAACCAAGGTTGTTATGGAGTCTATTAATGTTGTGATTGATGGTCTGTCTGCTGAAAAAGAAAGAGATGAGTCTGAAGTGGTTCCAGAAACATCAGAAGAACAACTGTCTGAAGCACCAGTTGCAAAAAATGAAGTAGAGTCTAAAGCAGAAGAAATTAATCCAGATCATGTTCCTACTGGTAAAGGACCCTCTACTAGAGTTCAGAAGGATCATCCCAGAGATTTAATCATTCATAGTCTTGATCAAGGTGTCATAACCAGAAGATCAGACTCAGTTGCTACTGATTCTTGTTTTGTGTCAAAGTTTGAACCCAAAAATGTTAAAGAAGCTCTAACTGATGAATTTTGAATTGAAGCCATGCAAGATGAATTGAATCAGTTCAAAAGAAGTGAAGTGTGGGATCTTGTTCCAAGACCTGAAGGCTTGAATGTCATTGGCACTAAGTGGATTTACAAGAACAAAACAGATGAACATGGAACTGTGACCAGAAACAAGGCAAGGTTAGTTGCTGAAGGATACTCTCAAGTGGAGGGACTTGATTTTGATGAAACCTTTGCACCTGTGCCCAGATTAGAGTCCATAAGATTACTGTTGGGAGTAGCATGCATTCTTAAGTTCAAACTGTTTCAGATGGATGTGAAGAGTGCTTTTTTGATTGGTATCCTCCAGACGTAGGTGTTGTTTATCACCGAACTGGGTTAACAAATACTTGTGTTCTTTATATTTCTGCACTTTATTTGTTGCTTCTGAACCTGTTTTTAAAGTGCTCTGTTTTGCATACATCGTGCTCTGTTTTACGTGTTAACTCAGTACCTGCCAGAATTTCAAATTTGCTCGAGTAGCCTTCCATATTCGCTTCTTTATATACTGAACCCACTCATAGTTTGAGTCTCGTTTACTATCCCTTTTTATTCTTATCCTTAGGATTCCATACTTATACTCTTTTCCGAGACAACTTCGGTCTCCATAACTCTATCATGTCCCTTAGGTTACCCTTCGAGTTTCTACGAGAACAATACGTCTTGAATAGATTCAAACTCTTACCGCATTCACAACTCCAAATCCGTTCTTAATACCCGAATGATTCTCCATAGATCTATACATTTTATCACATTCGAAGCATACCGTCATAAGGTGCTCCCTTTCAATTCCCAGAATAATTGCATAGGGAAACCCATCATTGAAGCCATAAAACTCCTTAACATCAACCACGACATTAACTTGTATACTAGTGGCGATCTTTCTGATAATAAAGCCTCAAAATACTTCTCGGCTAAAATTCTGATTATTCCTCAAAACACTGGTCTACTTTAATCTTGTGTTATCTTGAACTTGCCTTCTTCATCCAATCAAGGAAATTCGACTTTGTTCGTCCATTAGTTCACTAAATTCCAACAACTTATTATTCAATATCCTTTTCTCGATTCTGCTTAAAATTTATATCTCATCACTTTCCCTTTTCCAAGGGTCTCCTTCCCTTGTCGCTAAGCTCGTGTTTCTCATACATAAACATCTTGATAACTCATATTAAAGGAAGGTAATCTAATTCACTTTTTCTTTGTGTAAAATTTCAGTTGAGCTTAACGTATTTCCTAATCTTCTTACCAACAGGACACATCAGAATCACGCTTCGATATTCAACAGGTCTTATTATTACCACTTATTCATCCATCTTAGTTCTTAGGTTGCATACCATCACCTCTTCTTAATTCACAAATCTGGCATTTATGGTTCGGGAGATGCGGCTGATCTGATGGGGTTAAACTTACTTGCGATTCACGCTCAACGACCACATTTGAGTGGTCAGCTTCATCTGTCCAAATAATTTGCTTAATCCATAATTAATTCTCTTAACTGTTTGGACATTAAAATCTCATCCGATTCTAGTTCGATTCTTCAACACTTTATCTTTGCTGGAAGTCTAGAGGTTTTAAAAACCGACCGATAATTCCTCATTTCGAGTCTCTAGGTTTGGTACTGCAATTCCTTAACTCTGTACTCAGAATTATTACTTAGTCCACACCTCACTTTAACTTCTCAAACTGCGGTTCTCGTCAAGGTTCCAAGTCATTCCTTAGTGTATCCCATGATTCCTTAATCCTTATGTCTTCCGCAGACGAGGCATCGTCCAACGACACGTCCAACTGGGTTGAGGTGCTTTACCTTACTTTTTAAATATCTCTTATGTTTCTGAAACCTTGCCACTAACAGGCTTCGTTACTTTATGGTTTGATGGCCACCATTTGGCATTGGTTACTCCTTTGCTAATTCCTGTCTTAAAATTTAGACGCCATAACTTCGCTCTTCATAAACTTCATTCCTCCTTGGTCACATTTAGCTCTCGGACATTTATCCTAACTGTCATATACTAGATTGAGTTGATCAGGCTCAACTAGATGTGACCTTTAGAGAAAGGAGGAAGAGAGAGAAGGAGTTAAACAAAATGAAAATAAAACCGGCTTTGGCTTATTTATAAAGACTGAACCGGTTCGGTTCGTTCAGACCGAACCGGTCTAGTTTTCCCTCCCTTTCAGCCCAGTGGGCTTAACTTAGCCCGATCTCTCTTCTTCCTCCTCTTTTCTGCGTTCTTCCTACACTCGCCCTGTTTCTACTCTTACCCCCCTTTCTTCTATTCCTCTTCTTTATTTTTTCCTTTTATTTCCTTTTTGCATTTTATTTCATTTTTTTTATTTATTTATCCTCCTGCATTTTATTTCACTGCCTTTATTTTTTAGCACCTCATGCATTTTTTTATTTTCTTTTTTTATTTTATGCACCATATTTATTTTATGTCTTGCATTTTTATTTTCTTTTTTATTTTCTGCACCATATTTATTTTATGTCTTGCATTTTTATTTTCTTTTTTTTTATGCACCATATTTATTTTATGTCTTGCATTTTTATTTTTATTTTTTTATTTTATGCACAATATTTATTTTATGTCTTGCATTTTTATTTTCTTTATTTTATTTTATGCACCATATTTATTTTATGTCTTGCATTTTTATTTTCTTTATTTATTTTATGCATCATATTTATTTATTGTCTTGCATTTTATGCATTTTTATTTCTTTTAAGCATATTTATTTTAATGCATTTGCAATTTTATTTCATTATTTCTGTCATTTATTTCATTTCCATTAGAATGTATCTAGGTCCAATGTAAATATAAATGAGAATATCGCACCGACACCACATTTATTTATTCTGCTTTATGTCGAGGACGATAATGTAATAAGGACCGTATCCGAGGAAAAGGACCCTCACTTGATCCAACGTCATTTTGAGAGATACGGCGCGCTTTAGATTATCTCAACATACTCTAGCCTTGGACCCTAGGAATTAATCAAAACTTTCTCAAAAAAAGTCAAATAGTCAAATCAAAAACATTTCATATAATCAAAAACTCCAAAAAATTTCAACCATGGATTTCAAAACAAGTGTCTTTTCTTTCTTAATCAAACCTCAATCAATCTTTAATCACTTAAACCTTTTTCAATTTAAAATCAATCAAACTCACATTTCATCTCTTCTATGCCTTTTCGGCCTCTTATCTTTCTCAAAACATTTTCAAACTTTAAAATCAATTAAAACCAATCACTCGGCTTTTTACCCCGAACTATGTGATTTTGATCCCGCTCGGGTACGTAGGCAAAAGACTTTGTCTTTCCAAATCAACAAAATAACAAAAACATTTTCCTTTCTTTTACTCTCATTACTTTAGTCTTTTCTACACTTAAGCATTTATTTACAAACAAATAATAAATTTACCATAAACATAAATAAAAACAAGAGGTTCCTATAGAGTACTATAGACGTTTAGGGTGCTAATACCTTCCCTTTACGTAACCAACCCCCGGACCTTGATCTCTCAAAACATAGGGTTTTTTCGAACTTTCTCCCTTTTCCTTGGAAAAATAAAAGATCGGTGGTGAATCTTAAAATTGCGAGTCAACGCTAATTAATAGCTTGATATCCAAAAATCACCGCGACACGAGGCATCGTCCAATGACGCGTCCAACTGGATTGAGGTGCTTCACCTTACTTTTTAAATATCTCTTATGTTTCGGAAACTATGCCACTAATAGGCTTCGTTACTTTACGGTTTGATGGCCACCATTTGGCATGGATACTCTTTTGCTAATCCCTGTCTTAAAATTTAGACGTCATAACTTCGCTCTTCATAAACTTCATTCCTCCTTGGTCACATTCAGCTCTCAGACATTTATCCTAACTGTCATATACTAGATTGAGTTGATCAGGCTCAGCTAGATGTGACTTTTAGAACAATATCCGGAACCCAATGGTCCCACTACTTTTATTGAATTTTTAATGACCCAAGGCACGGTCTGAATCGACCTGCTCTGATACCAATTGTAACACCCATACTAAATTGTCTAGAATATTTAGCATGTTTATTAGTCTGATACTGGATACATTAAAATTTTCAATAATAATAATACAATACAACTGAATGAATACGAACATGCTCGTATATACAACCAATCAAGTACCATAAAAATACACTTATATATATTGTCTGACAACCTCATGAGCTGGTACAAGACGAGCATTTGTACTCCATTATGCGTCTCCCTTGTTGAACTTCATCACAAACCTCTTGCTTACCTGAAAACCTGCACCAGAAGGATTGGTGTAACACCCATACTAAATTATCTAGAATATTTAGCATGTGTATTAATCTGATATCGGATCCATTAAAATTTTCAATAATAATATATATACAAAACTACTGAATGAGTACAAATAGCTCATTTATACAAATATCCAAATATCATTTACAATTACACTCTCAATACATAGATAATCTGTCAACCTCCTGAGCTTGTCCATGACGAGCATCTGCACTCCATCCAGCATCTTCCTGAAGAACTTCCTCTGATAAAAACTCTTGCTAACCTGTAAAACCTGCACCAGAAGGATTGGGATGAGACATAATGTCTCAGTGAGCTTCAGCCCAACCTACTGTTGGCAACCACGGGGGAAACCTAGGGTCGCTGTTGTAGTACCCTAATTTTGTCCTACGCATTTTAAAACCAAAAATCAAAAAAAATCAAAGAGGGGAAAAAGTCAAAAGTCAACAAAAGTCAACAGAAAAGTCAACTTTTCAAAATTAAGAACTTCGCAATGCGAAGCTCACTTCGCACTGCGAAGTCTGCGATTTTTCTGCAGATTTTTGGTTTCTTGGATTTAATTCCAGATTTTGTTGCACATCACTTCCATAATTATTTTAAGTAGCATTCATGGCCAATTGGGCCAAGCAAAGCCAGAGTTGAAAGACTTGCCATTAATGCCAAGGTTAGAAGCTTTTTCTTCCAACCTAGCATGTGACAAGCAAGTGGGCTTGCCCTTGGGCAGCTCTAGCCCCTCCCAGGTGACCTGCTAACCACCACAAGGTTGCCAGCCACCTGCTTGAGGACTTTCCTCCTGCTTGCTGCCCCAAAAACCAGTCAAACCAGCTGGATTTTCTCACTTGAAAAGCCATGAGTGCCTACTCTGTTTTGCAGCAGCTTTTCACCCTCTCACACCAGCCAATTTTAGCCTTTTCATCCCTCAATCTCTGCACAATACAGTGCACGTTTTTATTGACCAACCATTGAGATTGCAAGGATTGATCCCCAAGCATTAGTCATGTGCAAATCAGCTTTGTTCTTCATCATTACCTTCTAGAATAAGTTGAATTTGTGGCTGAAATCAAGCTGGATCTTGCCCCTTGGCACAAGGCAGGGTTGCCTCTATCCATTAGCATTTAATGCAAAGGGATTCAGCTTGATCTTGGCCACAAATCAGCTGAATCAAGGGATTGTGTAATGATGACAAAGATTTGATTTTGGCCTATAAATACAAGGCAATGCCCAAGGATACTTACACTCACAATTAGACAGAAAACACAACACTCAAAGAGCAGAAACTCTACTCAATTCAACCTACAAATCTCCACAAATAACCAGAAACAATCAATCCACACAAAGCTTTCAAAAGTTCAAGCCTTCACCAATATTCAAAACCTTTGTGAAAGCCTTCAATCAATACAAGCCAAGAGCAGCTGGAGCTTTGCTAAGGAGTTCTGTAAGTTACTAAGCTCTTCATCTTGCATATCTAATTGTGTTTGCATAGCTATTTTGGCTCAAAAACTCTTTGTCCTAAAAAACCCCTTTTGAATTTCAAAGAAATCCCAAGGTTTTCAAAACATCAAAATTGGTTTGTACAACCTTTTTCACCCCAAAAACTCAAAGCTTTTCACCCATCTATAAGGTCTTGAGTGTGTTCAGAAGTTGTTTCTGAACAAATGTTCAGAAACAGCTTCTGAACCCAAAATTTCGCATGCTTCGCAGTGCGAAGTCATGGTCGCAGTGCGACCATGACAGAACTCAGAACCTGAGTTTTTGTGTCCAAACAACCAATTTTTGAGGTTCTAGCCCCAGAGCTCAGAACCTAAGAGTTTTTAAACCTATGTTCTTCAAATCATAACAAGGTTTTTGCATAATTTTGGCAAAATCACAAGTTCGTATAACCATTTTGTGGATAACTTGCAAAGCAAGTTATGTTCCCAAATTTTCAAAACCACATGAACCAGCAAGCTATGTTCAGCTTTTCAATCTAAACTTGAACAATAAATATTGTTCATGATGTTCAAAACTCAAAAATGAACATACACCGGTGATGTGCGCATTTTCGCAAAATGAGACGAACTTGCGCGTTTTCTAGCAAATTTGCTAAACCTTCCCATTTTGGGTTTTCAAACCAAATGTTTTGACATACCTTGGGATTTCTAAAGAATTCAATCCAAAAACATGAATGAAAAAGGGATGGTGTGACGTATGTCTCTCCATCGCCCCGATTGTACGAATGCGTGACGTATGTCTCGTCGCTCGGATAATCGTCATTCCTTTTTTATGTACAACCCTAACCAAACCAAATCTTGGCCCCTTGTGGTCAATCCAAACCTTTTGGTCCCCCGTTGGCCATTAGACTCAACCCCTCGACTCGTTAGAGTCCACTCGGTCAATGTTCGACTCGTTCGAGTCCATTGTACCCGTTCTTGATCTCAGTGGATCAATCGAACAATCGCCCGACTCTTCGGAGTCCACTCGGTCAATGTTTGACTTGTATGAGTCCATTGCACCTCCCTTGGTCCCATAGCGACCAATTCAACCCTCTACCCTAACGGACGTACCTTTTAACAATTCTAATGTGGTTCGCGAACGAACGCTTAATAAGTCTCCAAGTGCGAGCATACAAGCAACGTTTAATCGCAAGAATTCGGTTAAAACATCGTCCAATTAAAATCAACCAACACACATACGTTTTTCTACCAAAGAACTACGTATGCTTTGAATTCTCCGACTACCGGGAGATACGTAGGAGCAAGATCGACATCTTGTCAAGCACAATAATAAAAACTTTTTTTTTTCTTTCTTTCGTTTGTTTTTATCTCTTCCCCCCCCTTATTATATTTTAGCATAAATGAACATGAACGCAAAGTATTAAAAAGCAATTCAAGTTTTAACCAAATAGAAGGTTCCCGTTGAGTACAACGGACGTGAGGGGTGCTAATACCTTCCCCTCGCGTAACCGACTCCCGAACCCGACAATGGTTGCGATGACCTAATCCTTATCCTCATCGTCAAAAGGGTTTTATTATCGTTTCCCTTTACAAAAAAAAACTTAAGGGTTTATCAACGTTCCCTTTACACAAAAACTTTGGTGGCGGCTTCACAAAGGCACCTCCGAGCGTTCGAGGACGTCCTCGGAGGAATCTGCGCGTCTTTTTCCCGACGGAAAAAAACGAGGTGCGCACAGCTGGCGACTTCACTGGGGACCCTGTTCCCACTAGCGAGTCAAGCCTAACCTATTTGGGTTAAAGACAATTGCTTTATTTTCTTTGCGTGTCATGTTTATTTACTTTATTCATGCATGTTATATTATGTTTATATTTGCTTTATTTGCTTTATATTCATATTATATATCTCAAATGTGGGGGTTACTTGAGTGATGTTACTCCACATTGTTCGGGTTAATGCCGGACGTGTGAGGCTCTCTACCCGAGCTTGAGAAAAACACTAAGTTAGAAGGAGGTTGTGTGCGGAAGCCCGCGTTGACGTATGTCCGTGAGGTGGGATGTCCAACCCCGCTTAGATGAGACTTTCACGTGGAATTAATTGAAGTCATGTCGACGTATGTCCATAGACAACCCTAATTCCATGTGAGGTCCATGACTCTAAGGACCTCTTCTTAGGATATTTCACAATTTAGAGCCTACATGTGAGGATGGGGGGAAGTTCCGAACCTTCATAAACCATACCCTTGCATAACATTTGCATTCATGAAAGTAATTTTCGCATCATTTTGCTTTATAGGAGTTTAAAAAGAACGAACAAATATTAGCAAAAGAGAAATATGGATTCCGGGAATAAGAATACGCTCGCCTTCAAAATTAAAGCTCCTAGGGTGGAAAGTTTATTAGCTTTAAGCAAGAGGCTCTCTTCGGTCCACAAGAACATCTTCGAGGCAAGCTATGGGCTAATCCTTGATCTTTTACCCGTGAGAATAGATTCAACCGCCTTAACCACTTTGGCGCAATTCTTCGACCCACCTTTACGGTGCTTCACATTTCAAGACTTCCAACTAGCGCCAACTTTGGAAGAGTTTGAGAAGATTTTGGGTTGTAGTATGAAAGGTCATGAACTCTATCTCGGTCCGGGAAAGGATCCTACATTTGAAGCCATCGCCGAATCCTTATACCTCGACACCCAAGAAGTGGTATCTAACTTGGAAGTTAGAGGGAACCTTAAGGGATTTTCAAGAAAGTTTTTGGAAGCCAAAGCTCGGGATTTACTAGCCAACAAAGAGGTAATGGCCTTCAACGCCATCTTAGCCCTCTTAGTCTACGGGATTGTCTTATTCCCCAACATGGATGATTTCGTAGACTTTCCGGCTCTAGAGGTGTTTATGACTAAAAATCCAGTTCCTACAATCCTAGCGGATTTTTATCATACCCTCTACTCAAGGCATGAACAAGCAAGGGGACGCAAGATTACTTGTTGCACTCCCGTGGTGCAAATTTGGATGATGTCCCACATGCCAAGAAACCGAGACTTTGTGGAAAACCGGGCCAAGCTCAAATGGTCGCAACGGATGACAACCCTCGCCGAGAAGGACATCCATTGGTTTTCACCAAACTTAGATGACCCGGAAATTATCCTCAGCTGCGGGGACTTCCCTAACGTACCCCTCATTGGTACTAAGGGATGTATTAATTACAATCCGGTCCTCTCTCTCCGACAACTAGGTTTTTCAATGGAGGATAAACCTAATGACCTTTTGTTGGAAGCTTTCTACTTAAGGGAAGGCGATCAAGACCCGGCATTGCTAGAGAGAATCCGGGGAGCATGGAGCCAAGTACGCAAGGGAAGGGTCGGCAAGAGAAACTGTGTCGCCAAACCCCTTTACACTCAATGGGTGAAGGAGAGGGTCAAAGCAATCAAGTTACCCTTCGTGGTCACAAACCCTCCAAAACCTCCTACACCTAAACCTATTGCAATCATTCCCGACAAAGAAGTGGAGGACCTCAAGGCTAAAATTCAAGAACTCCAAAACAAAAACGGAGACTTAGAATTGAAGCACCTCCAAGCTTTAGGAGAGATTACTAGGACGAAGAGAGATCGTGATGAAGTATCACATTCTCTCCTAGTATGCCAAAAACGGCTAAAAACCTCCGAAGGGAAAAGGGATTGGATAGGAGGCGGCTTGGTTAGTGCGGATGCCAACCTTGTTGCCAAGGACGAAGAGTTGGAAAGGATTCTACATTCCAACCAAGAGCTCAAGAAGTTTGGCGAACTAGCCATCGAAGCTCAACGAAAATGGAGGTTGAAATTCCAAGAGAAAAATCAACAGCTCCAAGAAGTAGTGAAAGACTACAAAGAGCAGCTTCAAGCCGAACGCGTCCAGCGGCAAAGACATGAGAGTCTCTCTCATCAAGGGAGGCTAAAGTGCAATCTTCTCGAGGAAGACATCAAGAAATTCGAAGAGTACTTCGACAAGATTGCAAGAGCTCATGGGGACCACATTGCACAACTACACGATGAAATTAGAAGTGCAAGAGTCAAGCTAGACCAGCGCAAGGAAGTGATTGAGTATGTATGGCAAGACGCCACCCGATTAAGTGAGGATTTCACTAAATTGGTCGCATTCTCAAATTTGGTAATCACCCAACTTCCAAAGAAGCTAGCGGAGGCCGAGATGGTCATGCCCTACTTTGTCATCCCTATGGAGATCCGGAGGTTTATGAAGTTCTGCAAGGACACCATAGATTTCTATAGGGAGGAGATGAGCAAAGCCGAGAAGCGAGCGGCTGTTTGATTTGTAATAGCATTAGTTACACTTTGTAAACAAATGTTATTTAATCAAATATTTTTTGAAGTATAATCAATTTCCCGGTCTTTAATATTTTGAATTGCTAAATATTAATCGTGCACCTTTAAACTCCATAAAGCAAAATAATAAAAAAAAAACGCATATTTTGCATACTCATACATACATCCACATGCATCTTCATGCATTTTTTTTCAAAAAAAAACTCATTCATTCCCATTCAAACAGTTCAAAGCAATCATAGCCCGAAAACCCCGAAAGCCATCGGTCCAGGAACCAGATATTCAACACTCGTACGGAACACGAGCTAACAAACAAAGGATCATGGACAATCTGGAACAAACTCAAGCGGCTTTGAGAGAGGAAGTTGATGGAATGAAAGGAAAAATGGATCAGATGTTAGAGTTAATGCAAGCTTTGTCGGCACGAGAAAACCACCCCCGCCCAACAACGGATGCATCCAATGTGCAATGGCCTCCTTATGGTTTACCTGTGGGTTATACCCCACCCTTTGAGAATGAAGGTCAAGGACCACCTCCACCACCGTTCACAATCCCCGTAAGGAATGAAGAGCGTCGTCCTCAAGGAACCTCCACTACTCAGCATGAAGTAATTCCCCACGATGTGGAGAATAGCCAGCTAAGGCAATCTGCTCCCGACACCACCCACCAAGACAATGATACCACCCAAATGTATCGAGTTTTGGAAGAGAGGTTGAAAGCTGTCGAGGGGTTCAGCTCATATGGTGCCCACAACGCCTTGGATATGTGTCTAGTGCCCGACGTGGTAATTCCTCCGAAGTTCAAAGTACCGGACTTCGAGAAATACAAAGGAATTCAATGCCCTCGGAACCATCTAAGGATGTTCTGTAGGAAGATGGCAGCTTACGCAATGGACGAGAAACTCATGGTGCATGTGTTTCAAGATAGCTTAAGCGGAGCGTCCTTGGATTGGTACATGCAGCTCGAGCGTACCCATGTCCAAACTTGGAAGGATCTAGCCGATGCCTTCCTAAAGCAATACAAATATAATTTGGACATGGCTCCAAATAGGATGCAACTACAAAACCTCCTGCAAAGAAGCAACGAGTCCTTCAAGGAGTACGCTCAGCGGTGGAGAGAACTAGCTTCTCGTGTACAACCACCATTGTTGGAGAGAGAACTTGTCGACACCTTTATGGGTACACTTCAAGGCCCATATTACGACAAGATGATCGGAAGTACGTCTGCCGGTTTCTCCGATCTAGTCATGGTCGGTGAAAGAATAGAAGATGGAGTGAAGAGAGGAAAAATCCAAGGCTCTTCAGAAGCTCAAGGTGGAGCTAGAAAACCCCCCAGCAACTTTCACAAAAAGAAAGAGGGGGATACAAATGCCGTTCTAGTGGGACCATCCTACCCACTACCAAATCAAATGCCTCACTACCACTATCCTTATGTGGCAGCAGCAACGGCTCAAGGGCGTTACTCACCTCAAGTAATTCCCGCAAATCCACCTCGACAACCAGTAGTGTTGCCGCAACAAAATCAACAGCAACAACAACAAGGCGGGTACCCACCAAGGAATCAGGCGAGCTCAAGGAACAGTTACTATACTAGGCAGTTTGATCCTGTACCCATGTCTTATGGTCAGATCTTGCCATACCTAATCCAAAAGGGTATGGTCGAGACAAGACTGCTACCACCAATGTCGCCACCATATCCACAGTGGTACGACGCAAATGCCAAATGTGATTTCCACGCAGGATCCGTGGGGCACAATACCGAAAACTGTAGGGTTTTCAAACACAAGGTGCAGGATCTTATTGACAAGAAGCTGTTATCCTTCAAAGAGGAAAGCCCCAATGTGAAGAACAACCCATTGCCGGGGCACGCGGGTCCCTCTGTAAACGCGGTGGAGGAACAAGAGGACTTTGGTCCAGTCAAAAGGGTAGCCAATGTTAGGACTCCCCTGTCAACCATAAGGGAGCGCTTAACCGGCTTCGGATTATTCGAGGAAGTGCACGCCAACTGTGAAGCCTGCAAGGTCAACCCGAATGAGTGCGAAGAGTTGAAGAACTGTCTTCAAGAGTTAATGGACCAAGGTTGGATCCAAATTGGCTACATAAAGGAGGGCACGGACATTGCCACCTTAGAGTCTAACGGCCCAAAACCTCTCGAAATCCCATACCAAAGGAGAGAGGTACCAATGCCAATACAGCCCATAACATTCCACGTACCTGCACCCTTCTCTTTTGAAAGCACAAAGAGGGTACCATGGAATTACCAACCTGTGGCTTATGTGGAAGGAAAACCACTAGCCAAAATCGAGCCCAGCATCACTAACATTACCGGTGTTGGAGGAATGACTAGAAGCGGTAGAGTTTTCGCTCCGAAAGAACTCGGGAAGACGCCAGCTGTACTACCAAAGGAGCCGCTCAAAGAAAAGAGCGTGGAGGAAAAAGAGAACCAAGCGGGGCCTTCTCAAAAGACAATCCCGCAAAAAGAGGCCGAAGAGTTCCTAAGGATAATCCAAAAGAGCGAGTACAAGATCATTGACCAGCTAGGTCAAACTCCCTCCAAGATCTCGATGCTATCCTTACTACTCAGCTCGGAAGCACACCGGGAAGCACTACTACGGATCCTCAGTGAGGCCCATGTCACCAAGGACATTCCGGTGGACCAATTCGACGGGATAGTCGGAAATATTACCTCAAGTAGGTACTTGGGTTTCAATGGCGATGAGCTACCCGACGAAGGGCACATTCATAACCGCGCCTTACATATCTCCGTGAAATGCATGGACCACATCCTCTCAAGAGTGTTAGTGGACACGGGGTCATCATTGAATGTCATGCCCAAGACTACCCTCCTCAAACTCTCATGTGAAGGGACCGTAATGAAGCCCAGCGCCTTGGTCGTAAAAGCTTTCGATGGGTCAAGAAGAGCCGTCATAGGAGAGATCGACTTACCAGTCCAAATCGGACCTAAGGTTTTCACCATAACCTTCCAAGTCATGGACATTAATCCAACATATAGTTGTCTTCTCGGACGACCATGGATCCATGCGGCCGGAGCCATTACCTCTACCCTGCACCAGAAACTGAAGTTCATCATTGATAACCAAATGATTGTAGTTTCCGGGCAAGAGGACATGATGGTAAGCCATCTCTCGTCTTTCCGTTACATAGAAACGGATGAAGAAGCTGTGGACTTCCCATTCCAATCTTTGGAAGTGGCGAATGTCGTGACATTGAGCTCGAAGCCCAAGGAAGAGGCTAGGACAGCCATGTCATCATGGAGGGCGATAAGAGAGGCCCTAGAAGAAAGCCGACCCACCGGATGGGGCAAGTTAGTGGACATACCGGAGAAGAAAAATCGCTTCGGGTTGGGGTATCATCCATCGGCCGAAACTTTCTCAAAGCCGCCAAAACAAGGGGTCCTCCCCATTTCGGAAACTTTCATCAGTGCGGGGTTTATCCATGAAGATCAAGTGGCTCTACTCGAAGACGTAGACGAAGACGTGCCCGAATTAGTGTACCGTTGCGCTTCGGATGAAGCTTTGAACAATTGGAGGGCTATCGCGATTCCCGAGATCATTACCAGAATCAAGTAATAAACCATGTTTGTTTGTTTTTTACTTTTAAATAAAAAAAAAAAATCATTTAGCTCTGCCCAAGGCAAATGATTAGTCGTGTGGGGCCCCCATGTTTTTATAAGTTATTTATAATCATGAATAAAAGCAATCTTTTATGTTCATTTGAGTCTTTTTCTTTTTGCATTTGTTTTAAAAAAATTTTTCTACAAAAAGCCTAAAAAAAATCATACTCATGCAGATCTACAAATCCACCCTCCAAAAACAACACTACCTTAAACCCTTATGACTTCGATTGCCCGATTAATCAAACGGAAGATGATGAAGAGGACGATTATGAACCGCCTGAAGAATTGTCTAGACTTGCAAATCAAGGGGATAGGGTAATACAGCCTCACCAAGAATCAGTTGAAAAGGTCAACTTGGGGACCGAAGAGGGTAAGAAAGAGGTCAAGATAGGAGCCTCCCTGCACGAGGATGTGAAAGAAAAGTTGATCAAGCTTCTGCAAGAATACGTGGACGTATTTGCTTGGTCGTATCAAGACATGCCGGGTTTAGACCCTAACATCGTTGTACACAAGCTGCCACTCAAGCCGGAATGCCCGCCAGTGAAGCAAAAATTGAGGAGAACTCGACCCGATATGGCTCTCAAGATCAGAGAGGAGGTCAAAAAGCAGTTCGATGCCGGCTTCTTAGCCGTAGCCAAGTATCCAACATGGGTTGCCAACATTGTGCCAGTTCCGAAGAAGGATGGCAAGGTGAGAATGTGTGTGGATTATCGGGACTTGAATAGAGCAAGCCCAAAGGATGATTTCCCGCTACCACACATCGACATATTGGTGGACAACACCGCCCAATTCTCAGTCTTTTCCTTTATGGACGGATTCTCGGGATATAACCAAATCAAGATGGCTCCAGAGGACATGGAGAAGACTACATTCATCACCCCATGGGGAACATTCTGCTATAAGGTAATGCCTTTCGGATTAACAAATGCCGGGGCAACATACCAAAGAGCAATGGTGACTCTTTTCCATGACATGATCCATAAGGAAATTGAGGTCTACGTCGACGATATGATTGCCAAATCCCAAACGGAGGAGGATCATCTAGTCCATCTACAAAAGCTTTTCGAACGCCTAAGAAAATTCAAGCTGCGCTTAAATCCTAACAAGTGCACATTTGGCGTTAGATCCGGAAAGTTATTGGGCTTCATCGTCAGCCAAAGAGGTATTGAAGTAGATCCCGATAAGGTAAAGGCCATCCAAGAAATGCCAGCGCCAAATACCGAGAAAGAAGTCCGGGGTTTCTTAGGAAGATTGAACTACATCGCTAGGTTCATCTCACACATGACAGCTACCTGCGAGCCAATCTTCAAGCTGCTAAGGAAAAACCAAGCCGTTCATTGGAACGAGGATTGTCAAGAGGCGTTTGACAAGATCAAACAATACCTGCAAGAACCACCAATCTTAATACCTCCGGTTCCGGGTAAACCCCTCATCTTATACCTAACCGTACTTGAAGGATCAATGGGTTGTGTGTTAGGACAACAAGATGAAACGGGAAGGAAAGAGCACGCAATCTACTACTTAAGCAAGAAGTTTACCGACTGTGAAACAAGGTATACTTCACTTGAAAAGACTTGCTGCGCTTTAGCATGGGCTGCTCGACGTCTAAGGCAATACATGTTGACCCATACAACTTGGTTGATATCGAAGATGGATCCCATCAAGTACATCTTCGAAAAGCCTGCCCTCACAGGGAAGATAGCCCGTTGGCAAATGCTACTGTCTGAGTATGACATCCAATATGTTGCTCAAAAAGCCATCAAAGGGAGTGTTTTATCCGAGCACCTTGCTCACCAACCATTGGAGGATTATCAGCCCATACAATTTGACTTCCCGGATGCAGATGTCGTAGCTTTGAATGACGAAGAAGTCACAAGCGATGATGAAGGACCAGAACCAGGAGCTCAATGGAAGCTCGCTTTCGACGGCGCCTCGAATGCCATGGGACACGGTATCGGAGCAGTATTAATCTCCCCAAGAAATGGATACCAGCCCTTCACAGCAAGGTTGTGCTTTGACTGCACCAATAACATGGCAGAATATGAAGCATGTATCCTAGGCCTCGAAGCAGCAATTGATCTAAGGATCAAAAACCTTGAAGTATACGGTGACTCAGCCTTGGTCATCTATCAAGTCAAAGGAGAATGGGAAACAAGACATCCCAATTTAATTCCTTACCAAGCCCGGGTTGTAGAATTGATCAAACATTTTGATGAGATCAATTTCCACCACATACCTCGAGAAGAAAATCAGGTAGCAGATGCTTTGGCTACATTATCATCAATGTACCAAGTAAATGCTTACAACGAGACACCAATCATAAGGATGGATCGTAGAGACAAACCAGTTGTATGCGCATCAGTCGAAGAGGAACTTGACGACAAACCTTGGTTCTACGACATCAAGCGATACCTCGAAGAGCAAGAGTATCCAGAAAATGTCTCGCACACCGACAAGAGGACCCTCAGAAGATTGGCATCCCAGTTCTTCCTCAGTGGAAATACCCTCTACAAAAGAAATTATGACATGGTCCTACTCAGATGTGTAGATAAACATGAAGCGGACATGCTCATCAAAGAAATCCACGAGGGATCTTTTGGAACCCATGCTAATGGGCATGCAATGGCAAAGAAAATCTTAAGGGCGGGCTACTATTGGTTAACCATGGAAGCTGATTGTTTCCACTATGCCAAGACTTGTCACAAGTGCCAGATTTACGCCGACAAAGTGCATGTGCCACCAACTCCACTGAATGTCATGACTTCACCTTGGCCTTTCTCTATGTGGGGCATAGACATGATTGGAATGATCGAGCCCAAAGCGTCAAATGGACATCGCTTCATCCTCGTTGCCATCGATTACTTCACCAAATGGGTAGAAGCAGCTTCGTATGCAAACGTAACCAAACAAGTGATAGCCCGATTTATCAAGAAGGAAATCATTTGCCGTTATGGTACTCCCCACAAAATCATCACCGATAATGGGGCAAACCTAAACAACAAGACAATGAAGGAGTTGTGCAAAGATTTCAAGATTGAGCACCATAATTCCTCCCCTTACCGACCAAAGATGAATGGTGCGGTAGAAGCAGCTAATAAGAACATAAAGAAGATCATCCAAAAGATGGTGACAACATATAAGGATTGGCATGAGATGCTTCCCTTTGCGCTACATGGCTACAGAACAGCCATTCGCACTTCAACTGGGGCAACCCCCTTCTCCTTAGTATACGGTATGGAAGCTGTTCTCCCCGTAGAGGTGGAAATTCCTTCGCTAAGGGTCTTGATGGAAACCAAGCTAGAAGAAGCTGAATGGGTCCAAACAAGGTTCGACCAACTGAATCTCATAGAGGAGAAGCGTCTGACGGCAATATGTCACGGACAACTCTATCAAAGGAGGCTCAAGAGAGCATTCGACAAGAAGGTCCGTCCTCGAGAATTCAAAGAAGGAGACCTAGTGCTCAAGAAGATATTACCTATCCACAAAGATCCCCGAGGGAAGTGGACTCCCAGCTACGATGGGCCGTACGTGGTAAAGAAAGCTTTCTCAGGCGGAGCCCTGATCATTACCACTATGGACGGAGAGGAGTTCCCACTGTCAATAAACTCCGATGCAGTCAAGAGGTATTATGCCTAAAAGAAGAAAAAAAGCTCGCTAAATCGAAAACCTGAAAGGGCGGTTTAGGCAATAGAGAGCGTCCTGCTAGATTGAAAACCTGAAAAGGCGGTCTAGGCAAAAATTAAGGACATCAAAAAAGGAAATACACCCCGGTGGATTGAAAAACTCGAAAGAGCGATCCAGGCAAAAATTAGGGGTTAACAAAAAGAGGCAATGACTGCAGCATCCAAGCTCCGGACAAGATTCAAGAGGAGAGGAATCAGTCTCGTCAGCATCTTCCACCAAACGAAATATCAAAGTCATAAGGAAATAGCATGTGTTGTGCCAAAACCAACATTTTCTTTTTGCTTTTTCTTGTCTTTCTCTATCTCACTTCTCACTTTGTGTATTTTTACCCATTCAAGAGGTCAAATCTGCATTGAATAAATTTCCTTTTGTTATTTTATGTTCTCAGTAGTGCATAAAGTTTTGTTTTATTCATGATGAAAATGCTTTAAAACATGGGAAATAAACAAAAAATTTTTCTTCCAGAAAGAGGAAAAAACAAACAAACTTTGCTTTATTTTGAATCTTCGTGAATTCTGAAAGAATTGCGGTAGTTCCCACCAAAATATTGCACCCAAAGATTTATGCTCCTTAGCTAAGGCAAGTGTGTAGCTCGCGGCACGCGGAGCGCAAGAACCCCGAGGGTTAGTAGGAACAAAATTCCCCAATAAACACCCTAAACATCCAAACACCAACCAAGGCTGGATATCGATCATGCTTCCAAAATGATCCTTTATCCCCAAAAGCCAAACCTCCTTGATACTCCCCAGGGAGTCTCAACCCCAAACAAAAGTCCAATCATTATTGGCAAAAAACACAAATTTTCGGGCTTAGGCTCGAACTACACCGGTTTTGATCCCATTTGGGTATGTAGGCAAAGGATTTTTTCCTTCCAAACCGACCAACCAAAAAAACCAAAAAGAAGAGAGAGCCCAACTGTCATGAACATTATTTCATTTCATGCATGCATATTTAAAACCATTCATACATATGCATTTCATTTCATAAAACACGCATCCTTAACAAGGATCCTCCAGTGAGTATCACATATTCACCAGCATCCATCAACATTCAACCAGGGGCACCTATTTAGGGTAAGACCACAGCTCGTTAGGAATCAATATTCAGAAGCAGTACCTGAATAAGATCACCTAGCTTAGGTATCGACCTCTAGAAGCATTTCCTAGAGTAGATCACCTACCTCATTGTTCGACCTCTAGAAGCAATTCCTAGAGTAGATCACCTACCTCATTGTTCGACCTCTAGAAGCAATTCCTAGAGTAGATCACCTCCCCCAGTGTATCGACCTTCAGTGTTAGCGCCTGAATAAGATCACAGCTCGTTAGGAATCGATATTCAGAAGCAGTACCTGAATAAGATCACCTAGCTTAGGTATCGACCTCTAGAAGCAATTCCTAGAGTAGATCACCGCCATCAATGTTCCACCTCTAGTGACAGTGCCTAGAGTAAAACACCACCCTCAGGAATCGACCTCTAGTGACAGTGCCTAGATAAGATTACCTTCATTCCCCAGTGGATCTACCTCCAGTGTTAGCGGCTGGATACGATCAACCCCTACCAACTATTGCATTTGCATTTCGCGAAGGACAAAATTCGGGTCCTTCTTTTTCTTTTTACTTAATTGATCTCCGCAAAGAGTTCATGAGATGCCCTCGGCACTCACGTACTCTATGCGAAGATACAATTAAGTAGGGGCAGCTGTAGTACCCTAATTTTGTCCTACGCATTTTAAAACCAAAAATCAAAAAAAATCAAAGAGGGGAAAAAGTCAAAAGTCAACAAAAGTCAACAGAAAAGTCAACTTTTCAAAATTAAGAACTTCGCAATGCGAAGCTCACTTCGCACTGCGAAGTCTGCGATTTTTCTGCAGATTTTTGGTTTCTTGGATTTAATTCCAGATTTTGTTGCACATCACTTCCATAATTATTTTAAGTAGCATTCATGGCCAATTGGGCCAAGCAAAGCCAGAGTTGAAAGACTTGCCATTAATGCCAAGGTTAGAAGCTTTTTCTTCCAACCTAGCATGTGACAAGCAAGTGGGCTTGCCCTTGGGCAGCTCTAGCCCCTCCCAGGTGACCTGCTAACCACCACAAGGTTGCCAGCCACCTGCTTGAGGACTTTCCTCCTGCTTGCTGCCCCAAAAACCAGTCAAACCAGCTGGATTTTCTCACTTGAAAAGCCATGAGTGCCTACTCTGTTTTGCAGCAGCTTTTCACCCTCTCACACCAGCCAATTTTAGCCTTTTCATCCCTCAATCTCTGCACAATACAGTGCACGTTTTTATTGACCAACCATTGAGATTGCAAGGATTGATCCCCAAGCATTAGTCATGTGCAAATCAGCTTTGTTCTTCATCATTACCTTCTAGAATAAGTTGAATTTGTGGCTGAAATCAAGCTGGATCTTGCCCCTTGGCACAAGGCAGGGTTGCCTCTATCCATTAGCATTTAATGCAAAGGGATTCAGCTTGATCTTGGCCACAAATCAGCTGAATCAAGGGATTGTGTAATGATGACAAAGATTTGATTTTGGCCTATAAATACAAGGCAATGCCCAAGGATACTTACACTCACAATTAGACAGAAAACACAACACTCAAAGAGCAGAAACTCTACTCAATTCAACCTACAAATCTCCACAAATAACCAGAAACAATCAATCCACACAAAGCTTTCAAAAGTTCAAGCCTTCACCAATATTCAAAACCTTTGTGAAAGCCTTCAATCAATACAAGCCAAGAGCAGCTGGAGCTTTGCTAAGGAGTTCTGTAAGTTACTAAGCTCTTCATCTTGCATATCTAATTGTGTTTGCATAGCTATTTTGGCTCAAAAACTCTTTGTCCTAAAAAACCCCTTTTGAATTTCAAAGAAATCCCAAGGTTTTCAAAACATCAAAATTGGTTTGTACAACCTTTTTCACCCCAAAAACTCAAAGCTTTTCACCCATCTATAAGGTCTTGAGTGTGTTCAGAAGTTGTTTCTGAACAAATGTTCAGAAACAGCTTCTGAACCCAAAATTTCGCATGCTTCGCAGTGCGAAGTCATGGTCGCAGTGCGACCATGACAGAACTCAGAACCTGAGTTTTTGTGTCCAAACAACCAATTTTTGAGGTTCTAGCCCCAGAGCTCAGAACCTAAGAGTTTTTAAACCTATGTTCTTCAAATCATAACAAGGTTTTTGCATAATTTTGGCAAAATCACAAGTTCGTATAACCATTTTGTGGATAACTTGCAAAGCAAGTTATGTTCCCAAATTTTCAAAACCACATGAACCAGCAAGCTATGTTCAGCTTTTCAATCTAAACTTGAACAATAAATATTGTTCATGATGTTCAAAACTCAAAAATGAACATACACCGGTGATGTGCGCATTTTCGCAAAATGAGACGAACTTGCGCGTTTTCTAGCAAATTTGCTAAACCTTCCCATTTTGGGTTTTCAAACCAAATGTTTTGACATACCTTGGGATTTCTAAAGAATTCAATCCAAAAACATGAATGAAAAAGGGATGGTGTGACGTATGTCTCTCCATCGCCCCGATTGTACGAATGCGTGACGTATGTCTCGTCGCTCGGATAATCGTCATTCCTTTTTTATGTACAACCCTAACCAAACCAAATCTTGGCCCCTTGTGGTCAATCCAAACCTTTTGGTCCCCCGTTGGCCATTAGACTCAACCCCTCGACTCGTTAGAGTCCACTCGGTCAATGTTCGACTCGTTCGAGTCCATTGTACCCGTTCTTGATCTCAGTGGATCAATCGAACAATCGCCCGACTCTTCGGAGTCCACTCGGTCAATGTTTGACTTGTATGAGTCCATTGCACCTCCCTTGGTCCCATAGCGACCAATTCAACCCTCTACCCTAACGGACGTACCTTTTAACAATTCTAATGTGGTTCGCGAACGAACGCTTAATAAGTCTCCAAGTGCGAGCATACAAGCAACGTTTAATCGCAAGAATTCGGTTAAAACATCGTCCAATTAAAATCAACCAACACACATACGTTTTTCTACCAAAGAACTACGTATGCTTTGAATTCTCCGACTACCGGGAGATACGTAGGAGCAAGATCGACATCTTGTCAAGCACAATAATAAAAACTTTTTTTTTTCTTTCTTTCGTTTGTTTTTATCTCTTCCCCCCCCTTATTATATTTTAGCATAAATGAACATGAACGCAAAGTATTAAAAAGCAATTCAAGTTTTAACCAAATAGAAGGTTCCCGTTGAGTACAACGGACGTGAGGGGTGCTAATACCTTCCCCTCGCGTAACCGACTCCCGAACCCGACAATGGTTGCGATGACCTAATCCTTATCCTCATCGTCAAAAGGGTTTTATTATCGTTTCCCTTTACAAAAAAAAACTTAAGGGTTTATCAACGTTCCCTTTACACAAAAACTTTGGTGGCGGCTTCACAAAGGCACCTCCGAGCGTTCGAGGACGTCCTCGGAGGAATCTGCGCGTCTTTTTCCCGACGGAAAAAAACGAGGTGCGCACAGCTGTGCCTACTCTTAGCGATCTTGGGGATACCTACGATCACCGTCCTTCTCTACATATTTAGCGATCAGGGGAAAACCTAGGATCACTACATGTCTTTAACTCATTTTACACATATCATGATCTCGTCTTAAACTTAAACTCATACTTAGTGATCTGGGGACATCCTATGATCACTTTCAGCTGTCTGATAACTACTTGGTCTTATCTCATAGTATATAGTACATATACATAATCATATTCATATTCATATTCATATTCATCTATTCATAACATAAAGTTAGAAGTTAGCGTTGAACAAACAATACATTATCTTGGTTCATTTTACGGAGTGCATCCGGGTGGAGTAACCCCGAAGTACATCTCCCATCATACCGGTGAAAATTCCTATCATATCAAGCTAACACCGGACTCCTCTTATCGTTGTGTGGACAACTCTCTCGATGAAGTCCCATCTGGCGAATCCCGGAGTCTGCTGAACACAACTTAACTTTGCATGTAGACAACCCTCTCGGAGAAGTCCCATCCGGTGAATCCCGGAGCCTGCTGGACATGCTTAAACTTTAACATACGTGTGGACAATCCTCTCGGAAGAGTCCCATCCGGCGTATCCCGGAGCCTGCTGGACACGTTTAAAATAGTCTTATAACTTACGTGTGGATAGCCCTTTCGGAGAAATCCCATCCGGCATAATCCGGAGTCTGATGAACACGTTAACATAATCTTATAGTATATTCTTAACTTGTTCTTATTCTTAAGTATTCTCTCATGAGTGTATAACCTATAATAGGTTCTAACTTGAACTTGGAATCATTCTCATCGATTCTCGTCTTATGCTCTTGTGAGTGTTCCTTTCCTCTACTATACTTTGTGCATAAAATGCATCACTTAGGGAGAACATTCTCCCAATACTCAACATATGAACCTATTCCTCATGCTATATACTTTATACATTCTCTAAAAGATAGGTCTTATAATGCTTGTTAGCGACTCTTAATCATTACATGTTGTTCCTTGAGTCTGAAGCATTATTAGATAGCCAGAATGATGCAAGTACAGAAGAAAAACAAAGTAACCCTGCATTGCTGTGCCATCGTGACACGATTTGGAAATCGTCGATTTCCTACCCAGAAATCGTGGTAGTTTCTGCCAATAAAATCGTGACACGATGGTAAAATCGTGACACGATGGTAAAATCGTGACACGATTTTACCTGCAGTTGAACAGCATAGGGCAAGTTTAAAACATGATTTCCACCATTTTGGCTTATCCAATCATGCCCAAACAACATAACAGCTTAAAGGGTAAATTCTAAGGCATATAGACAAGTTACAACATGTATAATCAAGAATCACAAGTATAATGGGTTAAAGCACTAAATTGGCAAACTTACTCATAATGCTAGAAACACTTAAACTTACTCATAATGGGTTCAAAAACCCTAGGGAGCTCACCTCAATCATTGCTTGCTTCCTTGCCAAGCTTTCCCCCTCAGAACATAGTTTGATTCCTTCCCTTGCTTCCTTCTCCAACCTTAGCTTTGGTCTTCCTTTCCTTCCTTGATTCATTTCCCTTTTCTTGCTTTAACCTCCCAAATTGATGCTTGCTTGATTTGTCCAAGGATTGAGAGTTGAGAGATGAAGTTTGTTGATGATTAGGGGAGAAGAAGAGGAGATGGCGTGAGAGAAGAAGAAGAATGGAAAGAAGAATGAAATGGAAAATATCTTGTTCCATTTTTAAATAATCCCCCCTTTATCAATATTTACCATAATGCCATCCACTTATTTACAAAATTGCCATGCTTCTTAATAAGTTCTACGCTGCTAACCGTTACATCTAGGCGGGATATTACAATCTACCCCCCTTAAAGAAATTTCGTCCTCGAAATTTAGAGTTCCCTTGAAATCATATAAAATATATATACCTTTCACATTTCTTTCTTTACTAACCAATCTTCTACTCAACTTGCTTATCGAGATCCCATGGTTCTCCAACTCCATAAGTCGAAAATACTTGACCATCTTTCTTTAACTGAGAGGCTTGATGCACATACATAACTCTTACGTAGTGGGATGTGGTTATCTGAACCAACTACCCGACTCCCTTAACTATACCTCTTGCTCATGCACTTCTTACAAGTTCAATTTGAAGTCATTAAGTCTTAACACTGGTACTGAGTCTTATAAACCCCTTCATGGTCCAAGTATTCTTATTCTGACGACATTGGGTCGATCTCATCTTCTCAATTATTCTCCTCTCTTAGAGAGGTCTATCGTACTATAACTAGTACCATTGAATTATTATCTTTACCTTTCGTCTCATACAACGACATACATCTTACTTATAGACCTATGCCATACATTTCCATATAAAATCATACTTACAACGAAAACATCTGATATTGGGTAAGCACATGTAATTGCAAGGATTATTCCAACTCCATTTAATATTCTTAATATTCTAAGTACAAGCAGGAGTTTCATCTCTAGCACATGCTCCTTTCTTCTTGACATCATGATGTGCCACTTATTACAATCGTAATCATTACCCTCACTATGAAATTCTCAAAGATTTGCGGAATTCTTACAGATTATTCATACTTTACTACCGTTAGTCTACGGCGTCAACGCGTATCTTAATAACTTAGGATCTATTCTTCATACTGGGAGTTGGCTATTCTCCCATCATTCTCGTCACTACTTAACTCGAGTTCTAGCCGTAGCGTAAATATTTCTACATCGATAATTCCAAAACTCATAGGAGTCTAGCCCAAGTGAGGAGTGGTATAAGTCGTCTCACATATTATTACATAGTATAATTCATAGCATATAATTTACATACATAAGCGAGCACATGTACACTACTGACGGGTACACAATACATCACCTCATCTTTGTCCGACTAACGGGACATCATTCTTAATCTTAACATAATTGAGACACTACCACATCATTTGGGAATCTTTTCTTACTCTTAACTCATTTCGTAACATCCGGGATTTGCCTTTCAACTGGCTCGCCAGGTTTGCCCCGCCAATGTTACTCATGTTTATTCTTAAGCATCCAACAACCTATAATGTAAGTTTATGGTTACAATCCACCAGCATCACAAACTTATCTCTCGTTCTGGACGTCGAATTCAAGATCCTTATTTTCAACGGAAAACTCTACTTGATTGCTACCCAAATAGCACACTTAGTCTTTAATCCTTTAGTTATAACCTGAAATTACGTAGCCCTTTACTGTGGACTACGAATAACTTTTAATCTACGTAAAAGTTTTCCTTCCTTTACTGGTGAACATTAAGTTCGAGACTTCCCGAACTCTTCGGTTAATATATGTTGACATGACATTGGTACAATGTGAAATTAAACTCTCTCGCCACTGCATTGTCGCTTCTGACCATTGCTTCGATTTCAAATATTTTATTTTGCAACCACAACCTTTAATGTTGTTACCTCATGGATAATTCTTTCTTGGCTGAACTTATTCTTCAAGCCTACTTGAAATTATGGAGCTACAATAGTTGGGTTACCTTACTAGCGATGACTTCTTGGCTTTGTACTTATTGTGCTAAAACACATCCTTCTAATTTCTTACCACATATTCTTAAACTATCCCAATATTCCTTTTCTCATGGGTTTCGAAGTTTGAAGTATTCCTCAACTTAACTTCCAAAATTTTTCCATTAGAACTTGTGATATATTCGGGTCGTCTCTACTTACTGATATTCCGTATATTAAGGACCAAGCACTTAACATCTTCTCATCTCTAAGCTTCAACTTAGCATTGTTCATTAATTCATTCTTGGATTAGTACTCCGCTGCGCCACTCTGATTCTTAACAGCTCGAATTAGAATTGGAGCAACACACCACTATTGTCATATAAATTTCATCGACCATTCCTTTTACTTTATCACTTTGTAATTACCGTAACAAAACCATCTGCTTAACTTACGGATTGGTCCTCCCCTGACTTGTGTTTCCTTTCGGGCTTATACCATATACTTACTTTCACAATAATACGCCAAAACCCGTAAACGGTTTTCAGCAACTATTACGAGCCTAATAATGCTCCTATCAAACGGCTTATACTCTGGTTCCAACTTAACTCTCCATTTTTTTGAATTTCTGTAATTGTCTCTTACCATATCTCTTAGGTTACCCCTTGAGTCTCTACGGAACAATCCGTCTTAAAGAAGATTCTAACTCTTACCGGTTCTCTTGAACGCCCAGACATAGTTTACGTCTCTTCGAGTGCCCGCTCAATTGATCTTAAACTTTTGCACATTACCATAATCTATTGGATTCCTCCAGTAACTTGTTACTGGATTTACAATTCAAAGCTCGATTCTTAACATCTGAGTAATTCTGCATACAGTTGAACAGCCCGAAGTCTATACTTTACCACCGCCCTCAGAACTTGTCCACGCGGGGTGATCTCTTTCAGCTTCTAGAATACTCGTGGAAGAAAACTCTTCGGTTGAAAACATATAACGCCTTTACATAATCACAATCTTAACATTTCATATAAAAGACGATCTTCCATAATAATAGATATCACATAATTTTCTCGGCCAAGATTCCGATTATCTTTCAAAACTGGTCTACTATAACCTTGTCTTGGCGTAAGCTTGTCTTCTTATCCAATCAAAGAAGTCCGACTTGTTCGTCCCTCAGTTCACTAAATTCTAATAACTTATTATTCAATATCCAGCTTAGTTCTTAGGTTGCATACCATCTTCTCTTCTTATTTCACAAATCTGGTTCAGGAGACGGGGCTGATCTAATGAGGTTAAACTTGCTTATGATTCATACTCAATGACCACACTTGAGTGGTTAGTTTCATCTGTCCGAATAACTCACTTAATCCATAATCTATTCTCTTAACTGTCCGGACATTAAAATCTCATCCGATTCAAGTTCGATTCTTCAACACTCAATCTATGCTGAGAATCAGAGGTTTCAAAAACTGACCGATAATTCCTCCTTTTAACTCTCTAGGTTTGGTACTGCAATTCCTTAACTCTGTACTCAGAATCGTTACTTAGTCCACACTTCACTTTAGCTTCCCAAACTGCGTTTCCCGTCAAGGTTCCACGTCATTCCTTAGAGTACTCCATGATTCCTTAATCCTTATGTCTTCCGCAGAAGAGGTATCGTCCCACGACGCATCCAACTAGGTTGAGGTGCTTCACCTTACCTTAAGTATCTCTTATGTTTCTGAAATCTTGCCACTAACAGGCTTCGTTACTTTACGGCTTGATGGCCACCATTTGGCATTTGAATACTTCTTCACTAATTCCGTCTTAAAATTCTGTCACCGTAAACTTCGCCCTTCATACACTTCATTCCTCCTTGGTCACATTCAGCTCTCGGAAATTTATCCTAAATGTCATAAACTAGATTGAGTTGATCAGGCTCAACTAGATGTGACATTTAGAACAACATCCGGAACCCAATGGTTCCACTACTTTTATTGAAACTTTAATGACCCATGGCACGGTCTGAATCGACCTGCTCTGATACCAATTGTAACACCCATACTAAATTATCTAGAATATTTAGCTTGTGTATTAATCTGATATCGGATCCATTAAAATTTTCAATAATAATATATATACAAAACTACTGAATGAGTACAAATAGCTCATTTATACAAATATCCAAATATCATTTACAATTACACTCTCAATACATAGATAATCTGTCAACCTCTTGAGCTTGTCCATGACAAGCATCTGCACTCCATCCAGCATCTTCCTGAAGAACTTCCTCTGATAAAAACTCTTGCTAACCTGTAAAACCTGCACCAGAAGGATTGGGATGAGACATAATGTCTCAGTGAGCTTCAGCCCAACCAACTGTTGGCAACCACGGGGGAAACCTAGGGTCGCCGTGCCTACTCTTAGCGATCTTGGGGATACCTACGATCACCGTATTTCTCTACATATTTAGCGATCAGGGGAAAACCTAGGATCGCTACATGTCTTTAACTCATTTTACACATATCATGATCTCGTCTTAAACTTAAACTCATACTTAGTGATCTGGGGACATCCTATGATCACTTTCTGCTGTCTGATAACTACTTTGTCTTATCTCTTAGTATATAGTACATATACATAATCATATTCATATTCATATTCATATTCATCTTTTCATAACATAAAGTTAGAAGTTAGCGTTGAACAAACAATACATTATCTTGGTTCATTTTACGGAGTGCATCCGGGTGGAGTAACCCCGAAGTACATCTCCCATCATACCGGTGAAAATTCCTATCATATCAGGCTAACACCGGACTCCTCTTATCGTTGTGTGGACAACTCTCTCGATAAAGTCCCATCCGGCGAATCCCGGAGTCTGCTGAACACAACTTAACTTTGCATGTAGACAACCCTCTCGAAGAAGTCCTATCCGGCGAATCCCGGAGCCTGCTGGACATGCTTAAACTTTAACATATGTGTGGACAATCCTCTCGGAAGAGTCCCATCCGGCGTATCCCGGAGCCTGCTGGACACGTTTAAAATAGTCTTATAACTTACGTGTGGATAGCCCTTTCGGAGAAATCCCATCCGGCATAATCCGGAGTCTGATGAACACGTTAACATAATCTTATAGTATATTCTTAACTTGTTCTTATTCTTAAGTATTCTCTCATGAGTGTATAACCTATAATAGGTTCTAACTTGAACTTGGAATCATTCTCATCGATTCTCGTCTTATGCTCTTGTGAGTGTTCCTTTCCTCTACTATACTTTGTGCATAAAATGCATCACTTAGGGAGAACATTCTCCCAATACTCAACATATGAACCTATTCCTCATGCTATATACTTTATACATTCTCTAAAAGATAGGTCTTATAATGCTTGTTAGCGACTCTTAATCATTACATGTTGTTCCTTGAGTCTGAAGCATTATTAGATAGCCAGAATGATGCAAGTACAGAAGAAAAACAAAGTAACCCTGCATTGCTGTGCCATCGTGACACGATTTGGAAATCGTGTCACGATTTCCTACCTAGAAATCGTGGTAGTTTCTGCCAATAAAATCGTGACACGATGGTAAAATCGTGACACGATTTTACCTGCAGTTGAACAGCATAGGGCAAGTTTAAAACATGATTTCCACCATTTTGGCTTATCCAATCATGCCCAAACAACATAACAGCTTAAAGGGTAAATTCTAAGGCATATAGACAAGTTACAACATGTATAATCAAGAATCACAAGTATAATGGGTTAAAGCACTAAATTGGCAAACTTACTCATAATGCTAGAAACACTTAAACTTACTCATAATGGGTTCAAAAACCCTAGGGAGCTCACCTCAATCATTGCTTGCTTCCTTGCCAAGCTTTCCCCCTCAGAACATAGTTTGATTCCTTCCCTTGCTTCCTTCTCCAACCTTAGCATTGGTCTTCCTTTCCTTCCTTGATTCATTTCCCTTTTCTTGCTTTAACCTCCCAAATTGATGCTTGCTTGATTTGTCCAAGGATTGAGAGTTGAGAGATGAAGTTTGTTGATGATTAGGGGAGAAGAAGAGGAGATGGCGTGAGAGAAGAAGAAGAATGGAAAGAAGAATGAAATGGAAAATATCTTGTTCCATTTTTAAATAATCCCCCCTTTACCAATATTTACCATAATGCCATCCACTTATTTACAAAATTGCCATGCTTCTTAATAAGTTCTACGCTGCTAACTGTTACATCTAGGCGGGATATTACAATTGGGATGAGACATAATGTCTCAGTGAGCTCCACCCAACCTACTGTTGGCAACCACGGGGAACCTAGGGTCGCCGTGCCTACTTTTGGCAATCTCGGGGAAACCTACGATCGCCGTCATTCTCTACATAATTCGCGACCAAGGGAAAACTAGGATCGCTATATGTCTTTAGCTTATGTTGAACTTATGTTTAATCTCATACTTAGTGATCTGGGGACATCCTACGATCACTTTCTGTTCACTGGTGACTACTTTGTCTTATCTCTTTGTATATAATATATATACATATTCATCATTTTCATAACATAAAGTTAGAAGTTAGCGTTGAACAAACAATGCATTATCTTAGTTCATTTTACGGAGTGCATCCAGGTGGAGTAACCCCGAAGTACATCTCCCATCATACCGGATAAATTCCTATCATATCAGGCTAACACCGGACTCCTCTTATCGTTGTGTGGACAACTCTCTCGATGAAGTCCCATCCGGCGTATCCCGGAGTCTGCTGAACATGCTTAATCTGTAATACCCATATTAAGATTGCCTAGGATCTTATACGAGTATTAAAATTTCGTACTGGATACATTAATTTACATTACAAAAGTTCATACAAAATATTACATCACATTGTAATATTACAAACCCAAAGTTTATACAAATCCTTTTTGCTACAAGTACGTCAAAATACAACCATGTAATACAATCCAACTATAAACATATAACATTCAGCACGATCAGTCTGTAGCCTTCTCCTTACCCTTGTTGCGTGCTGACTGCGATCCTGCCTGTGAACCTGCACCAGAAGGAATGGGATGAGACATAATGTCTTAGTGAGCTCTACCCAACCTACTGTTGGCAACCACAGGGAACCTAGGGTCGCCATGCCTACCTTGGCAATTTGGGGAAATTCTATAATCGCCAAGTCTTGTAATCCAGCCTATAACTTTAACTATAATCTGTCTGAACTATAAAGCTTCCTGTAACTGTGACTTTAACTATAACTGTATAACATAAAGCATATAAAGTGTTTTATGTTAGCTGTTAGCGTTGAAGAAACAATTAATCTGAGTTCATTTTACGGAGTGCGGCCCGGGTGGAGTAACCCCGAGGATAGCTCCCTATGAACCGGTGAAATTCCTATCATATCAGGCTAACACCGGACTCCCTATGAAATTGCATGTGGACAACCCTCTCGGAGAAGTCCCATCCGGCGAATCCCGGAGTCTGCTGAACATGCCTTTGACTTTGAATTATTATTATTCTTTGACTTTGATAAATGAGTGTATAAATACATATACATGTCTATTACTTTGATCATATAAACAATTCATGTAATTCCTAACCTATGACATATGGTACTTGGCTTATCGTTCTCATAAGCCTCCTATGATTGTTGGAGATCCAACTCTATGGACTTAAATGAAACTATGATCGATAAACCATTCCTATTACTTTGTATCCTAATGGGGATACAACTATAAACTTGATTCTCATCCTATAATTCTTATTTTCCTATCAAGGAATTCGGCATATCGTTGTCATATGCCGCTATAAGAATTTACCTATTCGATAAACCTCATTCCCTACATTTCCAAGCCTTGCATAATTCTTGATTCTATACTTTTATAACCATTGGGAGCATTTAGAATGAGTTAAAATGGTGGCTATAGTTTCTAAAATGTATCATAAGAGATTAGTTGCAAAAAGCCATGCCCGCGCTCTCCAGGACCCCCAGAACAGCTCAACTAGGTTGTGCTGTCCTGGCTTGGTCGCTACAGCGCCCTTCTGGTCGCTACAAGCGCGGGTAGACAGAACCTGGTCGCTACAAGCGCCCAGTTGGTCGCTACAAGCGCCACTGGTCGCTACAAGCGCCAGTGTGGTCGCTACAAGCGCGGGTAGGCAGAACCTGGTCGCTACAAGCGACAGCCCGTCGCTACAGCGACCGTAACAGCATAATCATGTATAAAAATGTGATTTTCCACCATTTTTGCCCATCCAAGGATACCCAAGCTTCCTAAACATGTTAAAAACGATTTTCCATCATAAAACAACAGTTAAAAACATTTACAAGCAAGGATTTTGGCTAGCAAGGAAATTAGGGCAAAAACTCTAACTTCCTATAACTTTCTCCTATGCTGAAAAACACACACAACTCACACTATGAGGGTTCTAAAACCCAAGATGAGCTCACCTATGAGTAGTAGCAAGCTGGCTAAGCTCCAAACCCAAAATTCCAACTTGTGAAATCCTCTTTTCTTTGGTTTTTCCTTAGTTTTGTCTAGCTTTTCTTGTTCCAAGTTTCTCCAAGACTTGAGTGCTTGAATCACAAGTGTTTAAGGATGAAATTGATGGATTAAGGGTGAAGGAATGATGAGGGCGATTTCTAGAGAGAGAGGGGGAGAAATTTCAGATTTTTGGAGAGAAGAGTAATAGTGATAAATATGAAATATTTCATATTTATCCTATTTTGAAACTTTCACTCTATTTACAACTTTGCCACTCCAATACGATTAATTCCTGTAATACTGTTAAATGCCTCGCTTAAGTGGGTTATTACAAAATCTTTAACATACGTGTGGATAACCCTTTCGGAGAAATCCCATTCGGCATAATCCGGAGTCTGATGAACACGTTAACATAATCTTATATTATAATATAATTCTTAACTTACATGTGTATATCTAATACATCATCTGAACCTATGCATATCTGATGCATTCATCATGTAATTAACCATGAACTACCTAATCTATAGTATAAGGTTCTATGCTTATCGTTCTCATAAGCCACTTAGTCATGTTGGGTACCTGAACCCCCTTAGGCCTATCTTAGGCCTTGAATGTACTGACACATTCCTATTATCTTTGTATTCTAAATCGAATACATCTCTATTCCTGCTTACCTAACATAGGTTCTTGACATATCATTGTCATATGTCATCCTTAAGAGTTACTAACTCAGTTGTAGTAATTTCCCGTCCCTCAGACCTTTGTTTTGTACTTCCCATACGTTACCTATTCCTTGCTCCTTTATGATTCTTGCCCGTTAAAGGCCCTTAGGATGAGTTGAAATGGTGTTCTTTGATTCCATAATGTTTTTGGAGAAAACGGTTACGAAAAACCTCATTTACACGTGCCAGATCACTCAAAACATCTCAGCTGACACTGCTGTTTCTGGTGAGCTCGCTATAGCGACGGGCTGGTCGCTATAGCGACCCTGTGTCGTGGCCAAAATGGTTCTGCTCGCTATAGCGAGCTCCAGCTCGTTGTAGCGAGCTTATCAGCACATAAATTGTCCAAAAATTGCATTTTTCACCATTTTAACTCCATCCAAGTTACCCAAGCATCCCAAGGTTGTTAGGAATGATTTTCTATTGCAAATTTATAGTATAAAACATGAGCAAGCAAGGAATTGGCAAGCCAAAGGGATTATGGCACAAAAACATTAACTTAGCATAAGATAAAATTACACACTTAAACTTACTCAAAGTGGGTTCTAAAACCCTAGGGAGCTCACCTAGCAATTGCTTCTGATCTTGCCAAGCTTCCCTATTCAAACCCTAGCTTAAATCCTTTCCTTTCTTGCTTCCTCAAGCTACTCTTGGCTCAAAGTTCCCAAAATTAGTGATTGCTTGCATGAGAATTGAGAGATTGAGGTAGGGATTGACGATTATAGGAGGGAGAGAGGAAGGTTGGCATGAGAGAAATAGAGAGAAGGGAGAGGAAATGTTTGCGAGAGAAGAGGAATGCGAAAATGAGAGAAAAGTGGGTTTTCCCCTTTTTATAAAAATATTGACGCGACAATTACCAAATTGCCCTTCCTCAAAATATCTCTGATACTTCGTCTCGACACTGATAAATATTCGAGTCTTAAGCGGGATGTTACAGTGACACATCAAATAAAACTATTCAGGATTCTTTTGGTAAACGTGAGAAATAGATATTAAAGGGAAATATATTGTGTGAGCCTTTTACCACTATATCTAACAGATCTGCCCAATCATATGGTTAAAAGGGATCTTACATGGTACACCAGTTGAAGCATTTGTGCACATTGCAATTAGCCAATACTAATATATTTTGCTTTTTTCACTTTTTATTTGCTATCCATTAAAATTTTACTTTTTACAACTTACTTGTTAGTCGCTCCCACACTTTTTGTAAGCACTCATTGACAATTTTTCATATATAAAGATCAGTCGAATTGAAATTAATTTGTACATTTCGTCTGTAGTAGTAAATTACCCTCTGTGTGATGATGTATATACAATTGACTTTTCATATTCCAAAGCAAAATACCAATATTTATTCGGGTTTTGTTTGATGATAATAATAATAATAATAATAATAATAATAATAATAATTCATCTAGAAACATGAAATATAGCTTATGTTTAGGGAAAAAAATGTCTCTCTCAAAGTTGTCCAGTAACAAATGCAAATTTGGCAGTTTACATCTTTGTTATTTACTCATATAGTCGATTAGTAAGACCTAAACGAACATCAAGTTAAAACAAAAAGTTCAACATAATCAAGATATGTGAATATTGTCAATAAAAAGATATGTGAATATTCACAAAAATAACTTCTATAGAAGACACACGATAAGAGAGAACATTAAACTATAATTTATTAATCAATCTTATTCATACATGTATTACATAAGATATTAATCTTTTTTAAATATATATTGATTGATTTATTAATAATAGAAGAGTTAACAGGTTTCAGGGATTGATACTACTCGATGGAGGTTTGCAACATGGAAGTTTACGACACACAATTGGTTGGCATTCTAAAGGAGGATGTGGGCAACAAGGTGGTAAGCCTTGTACATTTCCAACCAGCGCACATGCAATAGCAAGAATTAACACCACAAACTTGAAAATAGTTTCCATTATAACAGAACTTAGTTTGCAAAGAACAATAAAATGGATACTTCACTTGTATGTTGAAACAATGTCTACTTATTTATAGGCAAACAAATAATATTATAATATATCACAAAAAGAAATATTTAGACTTTATTAATGTGTAAACCTTAATTGTTTTCATAACTACTTTTTTTATGTTGACTACTTTTTTCTTATGTTAAGTAAGTTATCATACCTTACTATTTTATGAACCTTTAGTTTCTAAAAATATTTATTAGTAGTAAAAAAAAAATTATACTGAGAATAATTTTCATTCTTCAATAACCTACCCTACATGTTAACTTATGTATGAGAGACACTACAACCCCCTAAATATATTGTAATATCCCGCCTAAGACTCGAATATTTATTAATATTGAGACGATGTATCAGAAATGTTTTAAGCAAAGGACAATTTGGTAAATTGTCAGTTAATGGGTTATTTATATGGCAAGTGTAATATCCCGCTTAGAAGTAACGGTTAACAGTGTTAGAAACTTATGAAACAAGCATGACGATTTTGTAATTAAGTGGCAATGGCAAACATGTAAATATTTGAAAGGAGAAGAATGAATTTAAGAAGGGGAACAAGATATTTTCTTGTTATTTTCTCTTCTTCCTTCCACTCTCCCAAATCAGCATTCTTCCCTTCCTCCCCCTCTAGCTCACACGCCCTCATCATCTCTTCATCACCCATCCAAACTTCATCCAACTTTTGTGAGAGAGCCCTTGCAAGCAAGCTTGTATTGGAAGTTAGAGCAAAAGAAAGAAAGGAAAGAAGAAACAAGGAAGAATTAAGAGAAGAGTAGATGGAGCTAAGGCTTTGGAATTCAGTTATAGCAAGCACCAATTGAGGCTTAAGGTGAGCTCCCTAGGGTTTTAGAACCCACTATGAGTAAGTTAGAGTATTATTAGTATTATGATCAAAGTTATGAATTTTAGTACCCTAATTCTATGTGTGAGTAATTCTTGATCATTACATGTTGTAAGCTGTTAATATGCCTTAGAAATTATCCTTTAAGTTGTTATAATGTATGGGTAGGATTGGATGAGCAAGAATGGTGAAAAATTCATGTTTTGAACTTGCCTATGCTGTCCAATTGCAGGTAAAATCGTGTCACGATTTTACCATCGTGTCACGATTTTATAGGCAGGAAATAACACGTTTTCTGGGTAGAAAATCGTGACACGATTCCCAAATCGTGTCACGATTTCACAGTGGGCAGGGCTATGTTGTTTTTTGTCAAATCTTGCACCATTCTGGCTATCCAATACTGCTTCAGACTCAAGGAACAACATGTAATGGTTAAGCATTGCTAATAAGCATTTAAAGACCTATCCTTGGGAATGTTTAGATCATTATTATAGATTGAGGATAGGCACAATGGTGAGAGAATGGATGCCTTAATCCACAAGTTATCATAGAGATGTTAAGGAACTAGTTTAGGGTTTAACCCTTACTAAGCAATGTTATGTATTCGACTAAGTATATATAAGTTCAAGAATGATACATTAGTCAAGTTTAGAACCTTCTATAGGTTAAGTACTCATGAATGATTATCTAAGGAATGCATTAGATATGCACAAGAAATATGAAACGTAATAGATATGCTTATGAACGAAAGCTAAGAATTTAATGTTAAAGATTATACGTGTTCATCAGACTCCGGATTATGCCGGATGGGATTTCTCCGAAAGGGCTATCCACACGTAAGTTATAAGAATATGTTAAACGTGTCCAGCAGGCTCCGGGATTTGCCGGATGGGACTTCTCCGAGAGGATTGTCCACACGTATGTTAAAAGATTAAACATGTTTAGCAGACTCCGGGATTCGCTGGATGGGACTTCTTCGAGAGGGTTGTCTGCATGCAAAGTTAAGATGTGTCCAGCAGGCTCCGGATTATGCCGGATGGGGCTTCACCGAGAGGGTTGCCTACACAAAGATAAGAGGAGTCCGGTGTTAGCCTGATATGATAGGAATTTCACCGGTACGATGGGAGATGTACTTCGGGGTTACTCCACCCGGATGCACTCCGTAAAATGAACCAAGATAATGTATTGTTTGTTCAACGCTAACTTCTAACTTTATGATATGAAAAGATGAATACGAATATGAATATGAATATGTATACGTATTATGTACTAAGAGTTAAGACAAAGTAGTCATCAGACAACAGCAAGTGATCATAGATTTCCCCTCGATCACTAAGCATAAGGTTATGTATATGTCAAGTATAAGGTAAGTTTAAGACAAGATTATGATAAGCATATGACTAAGACATGTAGCGATCTTAGGTTTCCCCTTGATCGCGAATTATGTAGAGAATGACAGCGATCGTAGGTATCCCCAAGATCGCTAAGAGTAGGCACGGCGACCCTAGGTTTCCCCCGTGGTTGCCAACAGTAGGTTGGGCTAGAGCTCACTGAGACATTATGTCTCACCCCAATCCTTCTGGTGCAGGTTACAGGTTAGCAAGACGTTCTTGATGATATTCTTCAGGAAGACACTGGATGGAGTGCAGTTGCTCGTTGTGGTCAAGCTCAGAAGTTTATCAGTATATGTTTAAGTATTTGTATATGATCTTGGATTAATGTCTAAACGAGCTACTTGTACCCCTTTCAGTTGTATTGTATTGTATTTGTTATTGAAAATTTTAATGTATCCGATATCAGAATAATACGCATGCTAAATATTCTAGATAATTTAGTATGGGTGTTACAATTGGTATCAGAGCAGGTTGATTCAGACCGTGCCTTGGGTCATTAAAGTTTCAATAAAAGTAGTGGGACCATTGGGTTCCGGATATTGTTCTAAAGGTCACATCTAGTTGAGCCAGATCAACTCAATCTAGTATATGACAGTTAGGATAAATGTCTGAGAGCTGAATGTGACCAAGGAGGAATGAAGTGTATGAAGGGCGAAGATTAAGGTAACATAATTTTAAGAGATTAGTTGCAAAAAGCCATGCCCGCGCTCTCCAGGACCCCCAGAACAGCTCAACTAGGTTGTGCTGTCCTGGCTTGGTCGCTACAGCGCCCTTTTGGTCGCTACAAGCGCGGGTAGACAGAACCTGGTCGCTACAAGCGCCCAGTTGGTCGCTACAAGCGCCACTGGTCGCTACAAGCGCCAGTGTGGTCGCTACAAGCGCGGGTAGGCAGAACCTGGTCGCTACAAGCGACAGCCCGTCGCTACAGCGACCGTAACAGCATAATCATGTATAAAAATGTGATTTTCCACCATTTTTGCCCATCCAAGGATACCCAAGCTTCCTAAACATGTTAAAAACGATTTTCCATCATAAAACAACAGTTAAAAACATTTACAAGCAAGGATTTTGGCTAGCAAGGAAATTAGGGCAAAAACTCTAACTTCCTATAACCTTCTCCTATGCTGAAAAACACACACAACTCACACTATGAGGGTTCTAAAACCCAAGATGAGCTCACCTATGAGTAGTAGCAAGCTGGCTAATGTAACATCCCGCTCATAAGTATCAGCTAATTGTAGCGTTTATCCGTGTTAGAAACTTGAGTCGCAAGCAATGGCAAATAAGAAATTAGGAGGAAGTGGCAATTTTGTAATTTAGGCCAAAAAAGGAGAAAGTTTTAAAAGAAAGAAGTAGAAAGATTTTCTACACTCTTCCATTTCCATTCCTTTCCCAATTTTCAGCTCTTCCTCTCCCCTCTTTCTCATCTCACACGCCCTCACTCCCTCACCATTAACCCATCATTCCCTCATTCAATTCTTGAGAGGAAACTTTGCAAGCAAGCTTGGTTGTGTAGCTAGAAGCAAGAGCTAGAAGTAAGGAGAAACAAGGAGGATTTTGAGAGAAGTAGTAGAGTTAAGCCAAGGCTTTGGGGAAATCAGAATAGCAAGCACCAATAGGAGGATTAAGGTGAGCTCCACAGGGTTTTATAACCCGATTGAGTAAGTTTATGAATTTTAGCTTTTGAGCAAGTTATGATCCTTGAACCCTAATTCAATTTAGATAGCAATTCTTGATCATTGTGTGTTGTATCCTGTTGTTATGTCTTTGAATTTATCATTTAAGTTGTTATGATGTCTGGGTATGTTTGAATAAGCTGAATTGGTGAAAATCACGTTTTAAACTTGCCAAAAACTGTCCAACTGCAGGTAAAATCGTGTCACGATTTATCAATCGTGTCACGATTTCACAGGCAGTGCCAAACACGATTTCTGGGTAAGAAATCGTGACACGATTGCCCAATCGTGTCACGATTTTGGGCTGGACAGGATCATCAAACTTTTCATCTTTTCTTGCACCGTTTCGGCTATTCAAAACTGCTTCGGACTTAAGGATCGACATGTAATGATCAAGCATTGTTAAAGAGCATATAAAGACCTATCCTTGAGATGTGTAAACCAACATTATAGGGTGAGGATAGGCATAAGCTTGAGAGGATACATAACTTAATCCTCAAGTCATTATAGAGATTATAAGAACTAGTTTTGGGAATTATCCCTTACTAAGCAGTTTACCATACACAACTAAGTACAAGCAAGTTCAAGAATGATATAGGCTTTAAGTCTAGAACCTTATATAGGTTAAGAGTACAAGAATTAGTAAGATTAAGCCGTGGCCTTCGATGTTCACGCCAGTGGGACACGAATGGTTCACGTAGCGTACAGACTAAGAATAATACCTTTAAATCGTGACTTTCATCGTTCACGCCAGTGGAACATGGAAGGTTCATGCATAAGATTAAGGAATATTATTTGCGTCTTCCGTCGTTCACGCCAGTGGGACACGGGAGGTATACGCATCAGTTAAGATTAATGTTAAGCCGTGACTTTCGTTGTTCACGCCAGTGGGGCACGAAAGGTCCATGTATAAGTTAAGACTAATAATGAAGTATATTAATTCGCGTCTTCCGTCGTTCACGCCAGTGGGACACAGGGGGGGGGGGGGGGTATACGCGTAAGTTAAGTCGTGTCTTCTGCTGTTCACGCCAGTGGGACACAGGAGGTTCACGCCAGTGGGACGTGTTATTCCGCAAGGATGACCGCACGACGACAAGAGGAGTCCGGTGTTAGCCTGATATGATAGGAATTTTCACCGGTTATCAGGGGAATGTGCTTCGGGGTTACTCCACCCGGGGGCATTCCGTAAAATGAACCCAGATAATATTGTTTGTTCAACGCTAACAGCTAACTTAAAGACATTTATCAGTTATTTGTTTTATTATGTTATCAAACAGAGAATAGTTATCAGACAAGTATCAGATAATCAGTTATCAGGCGGTGATCCTAGATTCCCCTCGATCACCCAGTTATCAGGATATAGTCTAGATCTCAGGACTATTCAGTATCAGACTCAGATAGTGATCCTAGGTTTCCCTTGATCACTAGTTTAGCAGGATGTAGTCCAGCTTATGGCTACACAGTTTAGCAGGATCAGTCAGATAGCCCACTAAGGGTAAGGTTAAGACTTGGCGATCATAGGTATCCCCAAGATTGCCGAGGTAGGCACGGCGACCCTAGGTACCCCGAGGTTGCCAACAGTAGGTAGGGTAGGAGCTCACTGAGACATTATGTCTCATCCCTATCCTTCTGGTGCAGGTTTTCAGGTAAGCTAGTGATGTTCATGAAGATTTTCACCAGGAAGACGCTGGATGGAGTGCAGTTGCTCGTCGCGGAGAAGCTCAGAAGGTTATCAGGATATGTTTATGTATTTATATATGATGTTTGGATAAATGTATTAACGAGACAATTTGTACTCATTCAGATGTATTTATTATTATTATTGAAAATTTTAATGTATCCGATATCAGATTAATACGCATGCTAAATATTCTAGATAATTTAGTATGGGTGTTACAACTAAGCTCCAAACCCAAAATTCCAACTTGTGAAATCCTCTTTTCTTTGGTTTTTCCTTAGTTTTGTCTAGCTTTTCTTGTTCCAAGTTTCTCCAAGACTTGAGTGCTTGAATCACAAGTGTTTAAGGATGAAATTGATGGATTAAGGGTGAAGGAATGATGAGGGCGATTTCTAGAGAGAGAGGGGGAGAAATTTCAGATTTTTAGAGAGAAGAGTAATAGTGATAAATATGAAATGTTTCATATTTATCCTATTTTGAAACTTTCACTCTATTTACAACTTTGCCACTCCAATACGATTAATTCCTGTAATACTGTTAAATGCCTCGCTTAAGTGGGTTATTACAAAATCTTTAACATACGTGTGGATAACCCTTTCGGAGAAATCCCATTCGGCATAATCCGGAGTCTGATGAACACGTTAACATAATCTTATATTATAATATAATTCTTAACTTACATGTGTATATCTAATACATCATCTGAACCTATGCATATCTGATGCATTCATCATGTAATTAACCATGAACTACCTAATCTATAGTATAAGGTTCTATGCTTATCGTTCTCATAAGCCACTTAGTCATGTTGGGTACCCGAACCCCCTTAGGCCTATCTTAGGCCTTGAATGTACTGACACATTCCTATTATCTTTGTATTCTAAATCGAATACATCTCTATTCCTGCTTACCTAACATAGGTTCTTGACATATCATTGTCATATGTCATCATTAAGAGTTACTAACTCAGTTGTAGTAATTTCCCGTCCCTCAGACCTTTGTTTTGTACTTGCCATACGTTACCTATTCCTTGCTCCTTTATGATTCTTGCCCGTTAAAGGCCCTTAGGATGAGTTGAAATGGTGTTCTTTGATTCCATAATGTTTTTGGAGAAAACGGTTACGAAAAACCTCATTTACACGTGCCAGATCACTCAAAACATCTCAGCTGACACTGCTGTTTCTGGTGAGCTCGCTATAGCGACGGGCTGGTCGCTATAGCGACCCTGTGTCGTGGCCAAAATGGTTCTGCTTGCTATAGCGAGCTCCAGCTCGTTGTAGCGAGCTTATCAGTACATAAATTGTCCAAAAATTGCATTTTTCACCATTTTAACTCCATCCAAGTTACCCAAGCATCCCAAGGTTGTTAGGAATGATTTTCTATTGCAAATTTATAGTATAAAACATGAGCAAGCAAGGAATTGGCAAGCCAAAGGGATTATGGCACAAAAACATTAACTTAGCATAAGATAAAATTACACACTTAAACTTACTCAAAGTGGGTTCTAAAACCCTAGGGAGCTCACCTAGCAATTGCTTCTGATCTTGCCAAGCTTCCCTATTCAAACCCTAGCTTAAATCCTTTCCTTTCTTGCTTCCTCAAGCTACTCTTGGCTCAAAGTTCCCAAAATTAGTGATTGCTTGCATGAGAATTGAGAGATTGAGGTAGGGATTGACGATTATAGGAGGGAGAGAGGAAGGTTGGCATGAGAGAAATAGAGAGAAGGGAGAGGAAATGTTTGCGAGAGAAGAGGAATGCGAAAATGAGAGAAAAGTGGGTTTTCCCCTTTTTATAAAAATATTGACGCGACAATTACCAAATTGCCCTTCCTCAAAATATCTCTGATACTTCATCTCGACACTGATAAATATTCGAGTCTTAAGCGGGATGTTACAGTGACACATCAAATAAAACTATTCAGGATTCTTTTGGTAAACGTGAGAAATAGATATTAAAGGGAAATATATTGTGTGAGCCTTTTACCACTATATCTAACAGATCTGCCCAATCATATGGTTAAAAGGGATCTTACATGGTACACCACTTGAAGCATTTGTGCACATTGCAATTAGCCAATACTAATATATTTTGCTTTTTTCACTTTTTATTTGCTATCCATTAAAATTTTACTTTTTACAACTTACTTGTTAGTCGCTCCCACACTTTTTGTAAGCACTCATTGACAATTTTTCATATATAAAGATCAGTCGAATTGAAATTAATTTGTACATTTCGTCTGTAGTAGTAAATTACCCTCTGTGTGATGATGTATATACAATTGACTTTTCATATTCCAAAGCAAAATACCAATATTTATTCGGGTTTTGTTTGATGATAATAATAATAATAATAATAATAATAATAATAATAATAATAATAATAATAATAATAATAATAATAATAATTCATCTAGAAACATGAAATATAGCTTATGTTTAGGGAAAAAAATGTCTCTCTCAAAGTTGTCCAGTAACAAATGCAAATTTGGCAGTTTACATCTTTGTTATTTACTCATATAGTCGATTAGTAAGACCTAAACGAACATCAAGTTAAAACAAAAAGTTCAACATAATCAAGATATGTGAATATTGTCAAAAAAAAGATATGTGAATATTCACAAAAATAACTTCTATAGAAGACACACGATAAGAGAGAACATTAAACTATAATTTATTAATCAATCTTATTCATACATGTATTACATAAGATATTAATCTTTTTTAAATATATATTGATTGATTTATTAATAATAGAAGAGTTAACAGGTTTCAGGGATTGATACTACTCGATGGAGGTTTGCAACATGGAAGTTTACGACACACAATTGGTTGGCATTCTAAAGGAGGATGTGGGCAACAAGGTGGTAAGCCTTGTACATTTCCAACCAGCGCACATGCAATAGCAAGAATTAACACCACAAACTTGAAAATAGTTTCCATTATAACAGAACTTAGTTTGCAAAGAACAATAAAATGGATACTTCACTTGTATGTTGAAACAATGTCTACTTATTTATAGGCAAACAAATAATATTATAATATATCACAAAAAGAAATATTTAGACTTTATTAATGTGTAAACCTTAATTGTTTTCATAACTACTTTTTTTATGTTGACTACTTTTTTCTTATGTTAAGTAAGTTATCATACCTTACTATTTTATGAACCTTTAGTTTCAAAAAATATTTATTAGTAGTAAAAAAAAAATTATATTGAGAATAATTTTCATTCTTCAATAACCTACCCTACATGTTAACTTATGTATGAGAGACACTACAACCCCCTAAATATATTGTAATATCCCGCCTAAGACTCGAATATTTATTAATATTGAGACGATGTATCAGAAATGTTTTAAGCAAAGGACAATTTGGTAAATTGTCAGTTAATGGGTTATTTATATGGCAAGTGTAATATCCCGCTTAGAAGTAACGGTTAACAGTGTTAGAAACTTATGAAACAAGCATGGCGATTTTGTAATTAAGTGGCAATGGCAAACATGTAAATATTTGAAAGGAGAAGAATGAATTTAAGAAGGGGAACAAGATATTTTCTTGTTATTTTCTCTTCTTCCTTCCACTCTCCCAAATCAGCATTCTTCCCTTCCTCCCCCTCTAGCTCACACGCCCTCATCATCTCTTCATCACCCATCCAAACTTCATCCAACTTTTGTGAGAGAGCCCTTGCAAGCAAGCTTGTATTGGAAGTTAGAGCAAAAGAAAGAAAGGAAAGAAGAAACAAGGAAGAATTAAGAGAAGAGTAGATGGAGCTAAGGCTTTGGAATTCAGTTATAGCAAGCACCAATTGAGGCTTAAGGTGAGCTCCCTAGGGTTTTAGAACCCACTATGAGTAAGTTAGAGTATTATTAGTATTATGATCAAAGTTATGAATTTTAGTACCCTAATTCTATGTGTGAGTAATTCTTGATCATTACATGTTGTAAGCTGTTAATATGCCTTAGAAATTATCCTTTAAGTTGTTATAATGTATGGGTAGGATTGGATGAGCAAGAATGGTGAAAAATTCATGTTTTGAACTTGCCTATGTTGTCCAACTGCAGGTAAAATCCTGTCACGATTTTACCATCGTGTCACGATTTTATAGGCAGGAAATAACACGTTTTCTGGGTAGAAAATCGTGACACGATTTCACAGTGGGCAGGGCTATGTTGTTTTTTTTCAAATCTTGCACCATTCTGGCTATCCAATACTGCTTCAGACTCAAGGAACAACATGTAATGGTTAAGCATTGCTAATAAGCATTTAAAGACCTATCCTTGGGAATGTTTAGATCATTATTATAGATTGAGGATAGGCACAATGGTGAGAGAATGGATGCCTTAATCCACAAGTTATCATAGAGATGTTAAGGAACTAGTTTAGGGTTTAACCCTTACTAAGCAATGTTATGTATTCGACTAAGTATATATAAGTTCAAGAATGATACATTAGTCAAGTTTAGAACCTTCTATAGGTTAAGTACTCATGAATGATTATCTAAGGAATGCATTAGATATGCACAAGAAATATGAAACGTAATAGATATGCTTATGAACGAAAGCTAAGAATTTAATGTTAAAGATTATACGTGTTCATCAGACTCCGGATTATGCCGGATGGGATTTCTCCGAAAGGGCTATCCACACGTAAGTTATAAGAATATGTTAAACGTGTCCAGCAGGCTCCGGGATTTGCCGGATGGGACTTCTCCGAGAGGATTGTCCACACGTATGTTAAAAGATTAAACATGTTTAGCAGACTCCGGGATTCGCTGGATGGGACTTCTCCGAGAGGGTTGTCTGCATGCAAAGTTAAGATGTGTCCAGCAGGCTCCGGATTATGCCGGATGGGGCTTCACCGAGAGGGTTGCCTACACAAAGATAAGAGGAGTCCGGTGTTAGCCTGATATGATAGGAATTTCACCGGTACGATGGGAGATGTACTTCGGGGTTACTCCACCCGGATGCACTCCGTAAAATGAACCAAGATAATGTATTGTTTGTTCAACGCTAACTTCTAACTTTATGATATGAAAAGATGAATACGAATATGAATATGAATATGTATACGTATTATGTACTAAGAGTTAAGACAAAGTAGTCATCAGACAACAGCAAGTGATCATAGATTTCCCCTCGATCACTAAGCATAAGGTTATGTATATGTCAAGTATAAGGTAAGTTTAAGACAAGATTATGATAAGCATATGACTAAGACATGTAGCGATCTTAGGTTTCCCCTTGATCGCGAATTATGTAGAGAATGACAGCGATCGTAGGTATCCCCAAGATCGCTAAGAGTAGGCACGGCGACCCTAGGTTTCCCCCGTGGTTGCCAACAGTAGGTTGGGCTAGAGCTCACTGAGACATTATGTCTCACCCCAATCCTTCTGGTGCAGGTTACAGGTTAGCAAGACGTTCTTGATGATATTCTTCAGGAAGACACTGGATGGAGTGCAGTTGCTCGTTGTGGTCAAGCTCAGAAGTTTATCAGTATATGTTTAAGTATTTGTATATGATCTTGGATTAATGTCTAAACGAGCTACTTGTACCCCTTTCAGTTGTATTGTATTGTATTTGTTATTGAAAATTTTAATGTATCCGATATCAGAATAATACGCATGCTAAATATTCTAGATAATTTAGTATGGGTGTTACAATTGGTATCAGAGCAGGTTGATTCAGACCGTGCCTTGGGTCATTAAAGTTTCAATAAAAGTAGTGGGACCATTGGGTTCCGGATATTGTTCTAAAGGTCACATCTAGTTGAGCCAGATCAACTCAATCTAGTATATGACAGTTAGGATAAATGTCTGAGAGCTGAATGTGACCAAGGAGGAATGAAGTGTATGAAGGGCGAAGATTAAGGTGACATAATTTTAAGAGATTAGTTGCAAAAAGCCATGCCCGCGCTCTCCAGGACCCCCAGAACAGCTCAACTAGGTTGTGCTGTCCTGGCTTGGTCGGTACAGCGCCCTTCTGGTCGCTACAAGCGCGGGTAGACAGAACCTGGTCGCTACAAGCGCCCAGTTGGTCGCTACAAGCGCCACTGGTCGCTACAAGCGCCAGTGTGGTCGCTACAAGCGCGGGTAGGCAGAACCTGGTCGCTACAAGCGACAGCCCGTCGCTACAGCGACCGTAACAGCATAATCATGTATAAAAATGTGATTTTCCACCATTTTTGCCCATCCAAGGATACCCAAGCTTCCTAAACATGTTAAAAACGATTTTCCATCATAAAACAACAGTTAAAAACATTTACAAGCAAGGATTTTGGCTAGCAAGGAAATTAGGGCAAAAACTCTAACTTCCTATAACTTTCTCCTATGCTGAAAAACACACACAACTCACACTATGAGGGTTCTAAAACCCAAGATGAGCTCACCTATGAGTAGTAGCAAGCTGGCTAATGTAACATCCCGCTCATAAGTATCAGCTAATTGTAGCGTTTATCCGTGTTAGAAACTTGAGTCGCAAGCAATGGCAAATAAGAAATTAGGAGGAAGTGGCAATTTTGTAATTTAGGCCAAAAAGGGAGAAAGTTTTAAAAGAAAGAAGTAGAAAGATTTTCTACACTCTTCCATTTCCATTCCTTTCCCAATTTTCAGCTCTTCCTCTCCCCTCTTTCTCATCTCACACGCCCTCACTCCCTCACCATTAACCCATCATTCCCTCATTCAATTCTTGAGAGGAAACTTTGCAAGCAAGCTTGGTTGTGTAGCTAGAAGCAAGAGCAAGAAGTAAGGAGAAACAAGGAGGATTTTGAGAGAAGTAGTAGAGTTAAGCCAAGGCTTTGGGGAAATCAGAATAGCAAGCACCAATAGGAGGATTAAGGTGAGCTCCACAGGGTTTTATAACCCGATTGAGTAAGTTTATGAATTTTAGCTTTTGAGCAAGTTATGATCCTTGAACCCTAATTCAATTTAGATAGCAATTCTTGATCATTGTGTGTTGTATCCTGTTGTTATGTCTTTGAATTTATCATTTAAGTTGTTATGATGTCTGGGTATGTTTGAATAAGCTGAATTGGTGAAAATCACGTTTTAAACTTGCCAAAAACTGTCCAACTGCAGGTAAAATCGTGTCACGATTTATCAATCGTGTCACGATTTCACAGGCAGTGCCAAACACGATTTCTGGGTAAGAAATCGTGACACGATTGCCCAATCGTGTCACGATTTTGGGCTGGACAGGATCATCAAACTTTTCATCTTTTCTTGCACCGTTTCGGCTATTCAAAACTGCTTCGGACTTAAGGATCGACATGTAATGATCAAGCATTGTTAAAGAGCATATAAAGACCTATCCTTGAGATGTGTAAACCAACATTATAGGGTGAGGATAGGCATAAGCTTGAGAGGATACATAACTTAATCCTCAAGTCATTATAGAGATTATAAGAACTAGTTTTGGGAATTATCCCTTACTAAGCAGTTTACCATACACAACTAAGTACAAGCAAGTTCAAGAATGATATAGGCTTTAAGTCTAGAACCTTATATAGGTTAAGAGTACAAGAATTAGTAAGATTAAGCCGTGGCCTTCGATGTTCACGCCAGTGGGACACGAATGGTTCACGTAGCGTACAGACTAAGAATAATACCTTTAAATCGTGACTTTCATCGTTCACGCCAGTGGAACATGGAAGGTTCATGCATAAGATTAAGGAATATTATTTGCGTCTTCCGTCGTTCACGCCAGTGGGACACGGGAGGTATACGCATCAGTTAAGATTAATGTTAAGCCGTGACTTTCGTTGTTCACGCCAGTGGGGCACGAAAGGTCCATGTATAAGTTAAGACTAATAATGAAGTATATTAATTCGCGTCTTCCGTCGTTCACGCCAGTGGGACACGCGGGGGGGGGGGGGGGGGGGGTATACGCGTAAGTTAAGTCGTGTCTTCTGCTGTTCACGCCAGTGGGACACAGGAGGTTCACGCCAGTGGGACGTGTTATTCCGCAAGGATGACCGCACGACGACAAGAGGAGTCCGGTGTTAGCCTGATATGATAGGAATTTTCACCGGTTATCAGGGGAATGTGCTTCGGGGTTACTCCACCCGGGGGCATTCCGTAAAATGAACCCAGATAATATTGTTTGTTCAACGCTAACAGCTAACTTAAAGACATTTATCAGTTATTTGTTTTATTATGTTATCAAACAGAGAATAGTTATCAGAAAAGTATCAGATAATCAGTTATCAGGCGGTGATCCTAGATTCCCCTCGATCACCCAGTTATCAGGATATAGTCTAGATCTCAGGACTATTCAGTATCAGACTCAGATAGTGATCCTAGGTTTCCCTTGATCACTAGTTTAGCAGGATGTAGTCCAGCTTATGGCTACACAGTTTAGCAGGATCAGTCAGATAGCCCACTAAGGGTAAGGTTAAGACTTGGCGATCATAGGTATCCCCAAGATTGCCGAGGTAGGCACGGCGACCCTAGGTACCCCGAGGTTGCCAACAGTAGGTAGGGTAGGAGCTCATTGAGACATTATGTCTCATCCCTATCCTTCTGGTGCAGGTTTTCAGGTAAGCTAGTGATGTTCATGAAGATTTTCACCAGGAAGACGCTGGATGGAGTGCAGTTGCTCGTCGCGGAGAAGCTCAGAAGGTTATCAGGATATGTTTATGTATTTATATATGATGTTTGGATAAATGTATTAACGAGACAATTTGTACTCATTCAGATGTATTTATTATTATTATTGAAAATTTTAATGTATCCGATATCAGATTAATACGCATGCTAAATATTCTAGATAATTTAGTATGGGTGTTACAGCTAAGCTCCAAACCCAAAATTCCAACTTGTGAAATCCTCTTTTCTTTGGTTTTTCCTTAGTTTTGTCTAGCTTTTCTTGTTCCAAGTTTCTCCAAGACTTGAGTGCTTGAATCACAAGTGTTTAAGGATGAAATTGATGGATTAAGGGTGAAGGAATGATGAGGGCGATTTCTAGAGAGAGAGGGGGAGAAATTTCAGATTTTTGGAGAGAAGAGTAATAGTGATAAATATGAAATGTTTCATATTTATCCTATTTTGAAACTTTCACTCTATTTACAACTTTGCCACTCCAATACGATTAATTCCTGTAATACTGTTAAATGCCTCGCTTAAGTGGGTTATTACAAAATCTTTAACATACGTGTGGATAACCCTTTCGGAGAAATCCCATTCGGCATAATCCGGAGTCTGATGAACACGTTAACATAATCTTATATTATAATATAATTCTTAACTTACATGTGTATATCTAATACATCATCTGAACCTATGCATATCTGATGCATTCATCATGTAATTAACCATGAACTACCTAATCTATAGTATAAGGTTCTATGCTTATCGTTCTCATAAGCCACTTAGTCATGTTGGGTACCCGAACCCCCTTAGGCCTATCTTAGGCCTTGAATGTACTGACACATTCCTATTATCTTTGTATTCTAAATCGAATACATCTCTATTCCTGCTTACCTAACATAGGTTCTTGACATATCATTGTCATATGTCATCCTTAAGAGTTACTAACTCAGTTGTAGTAATTTCCCGTCCCTCAGACCTTTGTTTTGTACTTGCCATACGTTACCTATTCCTTGCTCCTTTATGATTCTTGCCCGTTAAAGGCCCTTAGGATGAGTTGAAATGGTGTTCTTTGATTCCATAATGTTTTTGGAGAAAACGGTTACGAAAAACCTCATTTACACGTGCCAGATCACTCAAAACATCTCAGCTGACACTGCTGTTTCTGGTGAGCTCGCTATAGCGACGGGCTGGTCGCTATAGCGACCCTGTGTCGTGGCCAAAATGGTTCTGCTCGCTATAGCGAGCTCCAGCTCGTTGTAGCGAGCTTATCAGTACATAAATTGTCCAAAAATTGCATTTTTCACCATTTTAACTCCATCCAAGTTACCCAAGCATCCCAAGGTTGTTAGGAATGATTTTCTATTGCAAATTTATAGTATAAAACATGAGCAAGCAAGGAATTGGCAAGCCAAAGGGATTATGGCACAAAAACATTAACTTAGCATAAGATAAAATTACACACTTAAACTTACTCAAAGTGGGTTCTAAAACCCTAGGGAGCTCACCTAGCAATTGCTTCTGATCTTGCCAAGCTTCCCTATTCAAACCCTAGCTTAAATCCTTTCCTTTCTTGCTTCCTCAAGCTACTCTTGGCTCAAAGTTCCCAAAATTAGTGATTGCTTGCATGAGAATTGAGAGATTGAGGTAGGGATTGACGATTATAGGAGGGAGAGAGGAAGGTTGGCATGAGAGAAATAGAGAGAAGGGAGAGGAAATGTTTGCGAGAGAAGAGGAATGCGAAAATGAGAGAAAAGTGGGTTTTCCCCTTTTTATAAAAATATTGACGCGACAATTACCAAATTGCCCTTCCTCAAAATATCTCTGATACTTCGTCTCGACACTGATAAATATTCGAGTCTTAAGCGGGATGTTACAGTGACACATCAAATAAAACTATTCAGGATTCTTTTGGTAAACGTGAGAAATAGATATTAAAGGGAAATATATTGTGTGAGCCTTTTACCACTATATCTAACAGATCTGCCCAATCATATGGTTAAAAGGGATCTTACATGGTACACCACTTGAAGCATTTGTGCACATTGCAATTAGCCAATACTAATATATTTTGCTTTTTTCACTTTTTATTTGCTATCCATTAAAATTTTACTTTTTACAACTTACTTGTTAGTCGCTCCCACACTTTTTGTAAGCACTCATTGACAATTTTTCATATATAAAGATCAGTCGAATTGAAATTAATTTGTACATTTCGTCTGTAGTAAATTACCCTCTGTGTGATGATGTATATACAATTGACTTTTCATATTCCAAAGCAAAATACCAATATTTATTCGGGTTTTGTTTGATGATAATAATAATAATAATAATAATAATAATAATAATAATAATAATAATAATAATAATAATAATAATAATAATAATAATAATAATAATAATAATTCATCTAGAAACATGAAATATAGCTTATGTTTAGGGAAAAAAATGTCTCTCTCAAAGTTGTCCAGTAACAAATGCAAATTTGGCAGTTTACATCTTTGTTATTTACTCATATAGTCGATTAGTAAGACCTAAACGAACATCAAGTTAAAACAAAAAGTTCAACATAATCAAGATATGTGAATATTGTCAAAAAAAAGATATGTGAATATTCACAAAAATAACTTCTATAGAAGACACACGATAAGAGAGAACATTAAACTATAATTTATTAATCAATCTTATTCATACATGTATTACATAAGATATTAATCTTTTTTAAATATATATTGATTGATTTATTAATAATAGAAGAGTTAACAGGTTTCAGGGATTGATACTACTCGATGGAGGTTTGCAACATGGAAGTTTACGACACACAATTGGTTGGCATTCTAAAGGAGGATGTGGGCAACAAGGTGGTAAGCCTTGTACATTTCCAACCAGCGCACATGCAATAGCAAGAATTAACACCACAAACTTGAAAATAGTTTCCATTATAACAGAACTTAGTTTGCAAAGAACAATAAAATGGATACTTCACTTGTATGTTGAAACAATGTCTACTTATTTATAGGCAAACAAATAATATTATAATATATCACAAAAAGAAATATTTAGACTTTATTAATGTGTAAACCTTAATTGTTTTCATAACTACTTTTTTTATGTTGACTACTTTTTTCTTATGTTAAGTAAGTTATCATACCTTACTATTTTATGAACCTTTAGTTTCAAAAATATTTATTAGTAGTAAAAAAAAAATTATATTGAGAATAATTTTCATTCTTCAATAACCTACCCTACATGTTAACTTATGTATGAGAGACACTACAACCCCCTAAATATATTGTAATATCCCGCCTAAGACTCGAATATTTATTAATATTGAGACGATGTATCAGAAATGTTTTAAGCAAAGGACAATTTGGTAAATTGTCAGTTAATGGGTTATTTATATGGCAAGTGTAATATCCCGCTTAGAAGTAACGGTTAACAGTGTTAGAAACTTATGAAACAAGCATGGCGATTTTGTAATTAAGTGGCAATGGCAAACATGTAAATATTTGAAAGGAGAAGAATGAATTTAAGAAGGGGAACAAGATATTTTCTTGTTATTTTCTCTTCTTCCTTCCACTCTCCCAAATCAGCATTCTTCCCTTCCTCCCCCTCTAGCTCACACGCCCTCATCATCTCTTCATCACCCATCCAAACTTCATCCAACTTTTGTGAGAGAGCCCTTGCAAGCAAGCTTGTATTGGAAGTTAGAGCAAAAGAAAGAAAGGAAAGAAGAAACAAGGAAGAATTAAGAGAAGAGTAGATGGAGCTAAGGCTTTGGAATTCAGTTATAGCAAGCACCAATTGAGGCTTAAGGTGAGCTCCCTAGGGTTTTAGAACCCACTATGAGTAAGTTAGAGTATTATTAGTATTATGATCAAAGTTATGAATTTTAGTACCCTAATTCTATGTGTGAGTAATTCTTGATCATTACATGTTGTAAGCTGTTAATATGCCTTAGAAATTATCCTTTAAGTTGTTATAATGTATGGGTAGGATTGGATGAGCAAGAATGGTGAAAAATTCATGTTTTGAACTTGCCTATGTTGTCCAACTGCAGGTAAAATCCTGTCACGATTTTACCATCGTGTCACGATTTTATAGGCAGGAAATAACACGTTTTCTGGGTAGAAAATCGTGACACGATTTCACAGTGGGCAGGGCTATGTTGTTTTTTTTCAAATCTTGCACCATTCTGGCTATCCAATACTGCTTCAGACTCAAGGAACAACATGTAATGGTTAAGCATTGCTAATAAGCATTTAAAGACCTATCCTTGGGAATGTTTAGATCATTATTATAGATTGAGGATAGGCACAATGGTGAGAGAATGGATGCCTTAATCCACAAGTTATCATAGAGATGTTAAGGAACTAGTTTAGGGTTTAACCCTTACTAAGCAATGTTATGTATTCGACTAAGTATATATAAGTTCAAGAATGATACATTAGTCAAGTTTAGAACCTTCTATAGGTTAAGTACTCATGAATGATTATCTAAGGAATGCATTAGATATGCACAAGAAATATGAAACGTAATAGATATGCTTATGAACGAAAGCTAAGAATTTAATGTTAAAGATTATACGTGTTCATCAGACTCCGGATTATGCCGGATGGGATTTCTCCGAAAGGGCTATCCACACGTAAGTTATAAGAATATGTTAAACGTGTCCAGCAGGCTCCGGGATTTGCCGGATGGGACTTCTCCGAGAGGATTGTCCACACGTATGTTAAAAGATTAAACATGTTTAGCAGACTCCGGGATTCGCTGGATGGGACTTCTCCGAGAGGGTTGTCTGCATGCAAAGTTAAGATGTGTCCAGCAGGCTCCGGATTATGCCGGATGGGGCTTCACCGAGAGGGTTGCCTACACAAAGATAAGAGGAGTCCGGTGTTAGCCTGATATGATAGGAATTTCACCGGTACGATGGGAGATGTACTTCGGGGTTACTCCACCCGGATGCACTCCGTAAAATGAACCAAGATAATGTATTGTTTGTTCAACGCTAACTTCTAACTTATGATATGAAAGATGAATACGAATATGAATATGAATATGTATACGTATTATGTACTAAGAGTTAAGACAAAGTAGTCATCAGACAACAGCAAGTGATCATAGATTTCCCCTCGATCACTAAGCATAAGGTTATGTATATGTCAAGTATAAGGTAAGTTTAAGACAAGATTATGATAAGCATATGACTAAGACATGTAGCGATCTTAGGTTTCCCCTTGATCGCGAATTATGTAGAGAATGACAGCGATCGTAGGTATCCCCAAGATCGCTAAGAGTAGGCACGGCGACCCTAGGTTTCCCCCGTGGTTGCCAACAGTAGGTTGGGCTAGAGCTCACTGAGACATTATGTCTCACCCCAATCCTTCTGGTGCAGGTTACAGGTTAGCAAGACGTTCTTGATGATATTCTTCAGGAAGACACTGGATGGAGTGCAGTTGCTCGTTGTGGTCAAGCTCAGAAGTTTATCAGTATATGTTTAAGTATTTGTATATGATCTTGGATTAATGTCTAAACGAGCTACTTGTACCCCTTTCAGTTGTATTGTATTGTATTTGTTATTGAAAATTTTAATGTATCCGATATCAGAATAATACGCCTGCTAAATATTCTAGATAATTTAGTATGGGTGTTACAATTGGTATCAGAGCAGGTCGATTCAGACCGTGCCTTGGGTCATTAAAGTTTCAATAAAAGTAGTGGGACCATTGGGTTCCGGATATTGTTCTAAAGGTCACATCTAGTTGAGCCAGATCAACTCAATCTAGTATATGACAGTTAGGATAAATGTCTGAGAGCTGAATGTGACCAAGGAGGAATGAAGTGTATGAAGGGCGAAGATTAAGGTGACATAATTTTAAGAGATTAGTTGCAAAAAGCCATGCCCGCGCTCTCCAGGACCCCCAGAACAGCTCAACTAGGTTGTGCTGTCCTGGCTTGGTCGGTACAGCGCCCTTCTGGTCGCTACAAGCGCGGGTAGACAGAACCTGGTCGCTACAAGCGCCCAGTTGGTCGCTACAAGCGCCCAGTTGGTCGCTACAAGCGCCACTGGTCGCTACAAGCGCCAGTGTGGTCGCTACAAGCGCGGGTAGGCAGAACCTGGTCGCTACAAGCGACAGCCCGTCGCTACAGCGACCGTAACAGCATAATCATGTATAAAATGTGATTTTCCACCATTTTTGCCCATCCAAGGATACCCAAGCTTCCTAAACATGTTAAAAAACGATTTTCCATCATAAAACAACAGTTAAAAACATTTACAAGCAAGGATTTTGGCTAGCAAGGAAATTAGGGCAAAAACTCTAACTTCCTATAACTTTCTCCTATGCTGAAAAACACACACAACTCACACTATGAGGGTTCTAAAACCCAAGATGAGCTCACCTATGAGTAGTAGCAAGCTGGCTAATGTAACATCCCGCTCATAAGTATCAGCTAATTGTAGCGTTTATTCCGTGTTAGAAACTTGAGTCGCAAGCAATGGCAAATAAGAAATTAGGAGGAAGTGGCAATTTGTAATTTAGGCCAAAAAGGAGAAAGTTTTAAAAGAAAGAAGTAGAAAGATTTTCTACACTCTTCCATTTCCATTCCTTTCCCAATTTTCAGCTCTTCCTCTCCCCTCTTTCTCATCTCACACGCCCTCACTCCCTCACCATTAACCCATCATTCCCTCATTCAATTCTTGAGAGGAAACTTTGCAAGCAAGCTTGGTTGTGTAGCTAGAAGCAAGAGCAAGAAGTAAGGAGAAACAAGGAGGATTTTGAGAGAAGTAGTAGAGTTAAGCCAAGGCTTTGGGGAAATCAGAATAGCAAGCACCAATAGGAGGATTAAGGTGAGCTCCACAGGGTTTTATAACCCGATTGAGTAAGTTTATGAATTTTAGCTTTTGAGCAAGTTATGATCCTTGAACCCTAATTCAATTTAGATAGCAATTCTTGATCATTGTGTGTTGTATCCTGTTGTTATGTCTTTGAATTTATCATTTAAGTTGTTATGATGTCTGGGTATGTTTGAATAAGCTGAATTGGTGAAAATCACGTTTTAAACTTGCCAAAAACTGTCCAACTGCAGGTAAAATCGTGTCACGATTTATCATCGTGTCACGATTTCACAGGCAGTGCCAAACACGATTTCTGGGTAAGAAATCGTGACACGATTGCCCAATCGTGTCACGATTTTGGGCTGGACAGGATCATCAAACTTTTCATCTTTTCTTGCACCGTTTCGGCTATTCAAAACTGCTTCGGACTTAAGGATCGACATGTAATGATCAAGCATTGTTAAAGAGCATATAAAGACCTATCCTTGAGATGTGTAAACCAACATTATAGGGTGAGGATAGGCATAAGCTTGAGAGGATACATAACTTAATCCTCAAGTCATTATAGAGATTATAAGAACTAGTTTTGGGAATTATCCCTTACTAAGCAGTTTACCATACACAACTAAGTACAAGCAAGTTCAAGAATGATATAGGCTTTAAGTCTAGAACCTTATATAGGTTAAGAGTACAAGAATTAGTAAGATTAAGCCGTGGCCTTCGATGTTCACGCCAGTGGGACACGAATGGTTCACGTAGCGTACAGACTAAGAATAATACCTTTAAATCGTGACTTTCATCGTTCACGCCAGTGGAACATGGAAGGTTCATGCATAAGATTAAGGAATATTATTTTGCGTCTTCCGTCGTTCACGCCAGTGGGACACGGGAGGTATACGCATCAGTTAAGATTAATGTTAAGCCGTGACTTTCGTTGTTCACAGCCAGTGGGGGCACGAAAGGTCCATGTATAAGTTAAGACTAATAATGAAGTATATTAATTCGCGTCTCCGTCGTTCACAGCCAGTGGGACACCGGGGGGGGGGGGTGGGGGGGGGGGGGGGGTATACGCGTAAGTTTAAGTCGTGTCTTCTGCTGTTCACGCCAGTGGGACACAGGAGGTTCACGCCAGTGGGACGTGTTATTTCCGCAAGGATGACCGCACGACGACAAGAGGAGTCCGGTGTGTAGCCTGATATGATAGGAATTTGTCACCGGTTATCAGGGGAATGTGCTTCGGGGTTACTCCACCCCGGGGGCATTCCCGTAAAATGAACCCAGATAATATTGTTTGTTCAACGCTAACAGCTAACTTAAAGACATTTATCAGTTATTTGTTTTTATTATGTTATCAAACAGAGAATAGTTATCAGACAAGTATCAGATAATCAGTTATCAGGCGGTGATCCTAGATTCCCCTCGATCACCCAGTTATCAGGATATAGTCTAGATCTCAGGACTATTCAGTATCAGACTCAGATAGTGATCCTAGGTTTCCCTTGATCACTAGTTTAGCAGGATGTAGTCCAGCTTATGGCTACACAGTTTAGCAGGATCAGTCAGATAGCCCACTAAGGGTAAGGTTAAGACTTGGCGATCATAGGTATCCCCAAGATTGCCGAGGTAGGCACGGCGACCCTAGGTACCCCGAGGTTGCCAACAGTAGGTAGGGTAGGAGCTCACTGAGACATTATGTCTCATCCCTATCCTTCTGGTGGCAGGTTTTCAGGTAAGCTAGTGATGTTCATGAAGATTTTCACCAGGAAGACGCTGGATGGAGTGCAGTTGCTCGTCGCGGAGGAGCTCAGAAGGTTATCAGGATATGTTTATGTATTTATATATGATGTTTGGATAAATGTATTAACGAGACAATTTGTACTCATTCAGATGTATTATTATTATTATTGAAAATTTTAATGTATCCGATATCAGATTAATACGCATGCTAAATATTCTAGATAATTTAGTATGGGTGTTACAGCTAAGCTCCAAACCCAAAATTCCAACTTGTGAAATCCTCTTTTCTTTGGTTTTTCCTTAGTTTTGTCTAGCTTTTCTTGTTCCAAGTTTCTCCAAGACTTGAGTGCTTGAATCACAAGTGTTTAAGGATGAAATTGATGGATTAAGGGTGAAGGAATGATGAGGGCGATTTCTAGAGAGAGAGGGGGAGAAATTTCAGATTTTTGGAGAGAAGAGTAATAGTGATAAATATGAAATGTTTCATATTTATCCTATTTTGAAACTTTCACTCTATTTACAACTTTGCCACTCCAATACGATTAATTCCTGTAATACTGTTAAATGCCTCGCTTAAGTGGGTTATTACAAAATCTTTAACATACGTGTGGATAACCCTTTCGGAGAAATCCCATTCGGCATAATCCGGAGTCTGATGAACACGTTAACATAATCTTATATTATAATATAATTCTTAACTTACATGTGTATATCTAATACATCATCTGAACCTATGCATATCTGATGCATTCATCATGTAATTAACCATGAACTACCTAATCTATAGTATAAGGTTCTATGCTTATCGTTCTCATAAGCCACTTAGTCATGTTGGGTACCCGAACCCCCTTAGGCCTATCTTAGGCCTTGAATGTACTGACACATTCCTATTATCTTTGTATTCTAAATCGAATACATCTCTATTCCTGCTTACCTAACATAGGTTCTTGACATATCATTGTCATATGTCATCCTTAAGAGTTACTAACTCAGTTGTAGTAATTTCCCGTCCCTCAGACCTTTGTTTTGTACTTGCCATACGTTACCTATTCCTTGCTCCTTTATGATTCTTGCCCGTTAAAGGCCCTTAGGATGAGTTGAAATGGTGTTCTTTGATTCCATAATGTTTTTGGAGAAAACGGTTACGAAAAACCTCATTTACACGTGCCAGATCACTCAAAACATCTCAGCTGACACTGCTGTTTTCTGGTGAGCTCGCTATAGCGACGGGCTGGTCGCTATAGCGACCCTGTGTCGTGGCCAAAATGGTTCTGCTCGCTATAGCGAGCTCCAGCTCGTTGTAGCGAGCTTATCAGTACATAAATTGTCCAAAAATTGCATTTTTCACCATTTTAACTCCATCCAAGTTACCCAAGCATCCCAAGGTTGTTAGGAATGATTTCTATTGCAAATTTATAGTATAAACATGAGCAAGCAAGGAATTGGCAAGCCAAGGGATTATGGCACAAAAACATTAACTTAGCATAAGATAAAATTACACACTTAAACTTACTCAAGTGGGTTCTAAAACCCTAGGGAGCTCACCTAGCAATTGCTTCTGATCTTGCCAAGCTTCCCTATTCAAACCCTAGCTTAAATCCTTTCCTTTCTTGCTTCCTCAAGCTACTCTTGGCTCAAAGTTCCCAAATTAGTGATTGCTTGCATGAGAATTGAGAGATTGAGGTAGGGATTGACGATTATAGGAGGGAGAGAGGAAGGTTGGCATGAGAGAAATAGAGAGAAGGGAGCGGAAACTGTTTGCGAGAGAAGAGGAATGCGAAAATGAGAGAAAAGTGGGTTTTCCCCTTTTTATAAAAATATTGACGCGACAATTACCAAATTGCCCTTCCTCAAAATATCTCTGATACTTCGTCTCGACACTGATAAATATTCGAGTCTTAAGCGGGATGTTACAGTGACCACATCAAATAAAACTATTCAGGATTCTTTTGGTAAACGTGAGAAATAGATATTAAAGGGAAATATATTGTGTGAGCCTTTTACCACTATATCTAACAGATCTGCCCAATCATATGGTTAAAAGGGATCTTACATGGTACACCACTTGAAGCATTTGTGCACATTGCAATTAGCCAATACTAATATATTTTGCTTTTTTCACTTTTTATTTGCTATCCATTAAAATTTTACTTTTTACAACTTACTTGTTAGTCGCTCCCCACACTTTTTGTAAGCACTCATTGACAATTTTTCATATATAAAGATCAGTCGAATTGAAATTAATTTGTACATTTCGTCTGTAGTAGTAAATTACCCTCTGTGTGATGATGTATATACAATTGACTTTTCATATTCCAAAAGCAAAATACCAACTATTTATTCGGGTTTTGTTGATGATAATAATAATAATAAATAATAATAATATAATAATAATAATAATAATAATAATAATAATAATAATAATAATAATAATAATAATAATAATTCATCTAGAAACATGAAATATAAGCTTATGTTTAGGGAAAAAAATGTCTCTCTCAAAGTTGTCCAGTAACAAATGCAAATTTGGCAGTTTACATCTTTGTTATTTACTCATATAGTCGATTAGGTAAGACCTAAACGAACATCAAGTAAAACAAAAAGTTCAACATAATCAAGATATGTGAATATTGTCAAAAAAAAGATATGTGAATATTCACAAAAATAACTTCTATAGAAGACACACGATAAGAGAGAACATTAAACTATAATTTATTAATCAATCTTTATTCATACATGTATTACATAAGATATAATCTTTTTTAAATATATATGATTGATTTATTAATAATAGAAGAGTTAACAGGTTCAGGGATTGATACTACTCGATGGAGGTTTGCAACATGGAAGTTTACGACACACAATTGGTTGGCATTCTAAAGGAGGATGTGGGCAACAAGGTGGTAAGCCTTGTACATTTCCAACCAGCGCACATGCAATAGCAAGAATTAACACCACAAAACTTGAAAATAGTTTCCATTATAACAGAACTTAGTTTGCAAAGAACAATAAAATGGATACTTCACTTGTATGTTGAAACAATGTCTACTTTTTATAGGCAAACAAATAATATTATAATATATCACAAAAAGAAATATTTAGACTTTATTAATGTGTAAACCTTAATTGTTTTCATAACTACTTTTTTTATGTTGACTACTTTTTTCTTATGTTAAGTAAGTTATCATACCTTACTATTTTATGAACCTTTAGTTTCTAAAAATATTTATTAGTAGTAAAAAAAAAAAAATATATTGAGAATAATTTTCATTCTTCAATAACCTACCCTACATGTTAACTTATGTATGAGAGACACTACAACCCCCTAAATATATTGTAATATCCCGCTTAAGACTCGAATAATTATTAATATTGAGACGATGTATCAGAAATGTTTTAAGCAAAGGACAATTTGGTAAATTGTCAGTTAATGGGTTATTTATATGGCAAGTGTAATATCCCGCTTAGAAGTAACGGTTAACAGTGTTAGAAACTTATGAAACAAGCATGGCGATTTTGTAATTAAGTGGCAATGGCAAACATGTAAATATTTGAAAGGAGAAGAATGAATTTAAGAAGGGGAACAAGATATTTTCTTGTTATTTTCTCTTCTTCCTTCCACTCTCCCAAATCAGCATTCTTCCCTTCCTCCCCCTCTAGCTCACACGCCCTCATCATCTCTTCATCACCCATCCAAACTTCATCCAACTTTTGTGAGAGAGCCCTTGCAAGCAAGCTTGTATTGGAAGTTAGAGCAAAAGAAAGAAAGGAAAGAAGAAACAAGGAAGAATTAAGAGAAGAGTAGATGGAGCTAAGGCTTTGGAATTCAGTTATAGCAAGCACCAATTGAGGCTTAAGGTGAGCTCCCTGGGTTTTAGAACCCACTATGAGTAAGTTAGAGTATTATTAGTATTATGATCAAAGTTATGAATTTTAGTACCCTAATTCTATGTGTGAGTAATTCTTGATCATTACATGTTGTAAGCTGTTAATATGCCTTAGAAATTATCCTTTAAGTTGTTATAATGTCATGGGTAGGATTGGATGAGCAAGAATGGTGAAAAATTCATGTTTTGAACTTGCCTATGTTGTCCAACTGCAGGTAAAATCCTGTCACGATTTTACCATCGTGTCACGATTTTATAGGCAGGAAATAACACGTTTTCTGGGTAGAAACATCGTGACACGATTTCACAGTGGGCAGGGCTATGTTGTTTTTTTTCAAATCTTGCACCATTCTGGCTATCCAATACTGCTTCAGACTCAAGGAACAACATGTAATGGTTAAGCATTGCTAATAAGCATTTAAAGACCTATCCTTGGGAATGTTTAGATCATTATTATAGATTGAGGATAGGCACAATGGTGAGAGAATGGATGCCTTAATCCACAAGTTATCATAGAGATGTTAAGGAACTAGTTTAGGGTTTAACCCTTACTAAGCAATGTTATGTATTCGACTAAGTATATATAAGTTCAAGAATGATACATTAGTCAAGTTTAGAACCTTCTATAGGTTAAGTACTCATGAATGATTATCTAAGGAATGCATTAGATATGCACAAGAAATATGAAACGTAATAGATATGCTTATGAACGAAAGCTAAGAATTTAATGTTAAAGATTATACGTGTTCATCAGACTCCGGATTATGCCGGATGGGATTTCTCCGAAAGGGCTATCCACACGTAAGTTATAAGAATATGTTAAACGTGTCCAGCAGGCTCCGGGATTTGCCGGATGGGACTTCTCCGAGAGGATTGTCCACACGTATGTTAAAAGATTAAACATGTTTAGCAGACTCCGGGATTCGCTGGATGGGACTTCTCCGAGAGGGTTGTCTGCATGCAAAGTTAAGATGTGTCCAGCAGGCTCCGGATTATGCCGGATGGGGCTTCACCGAGAGGGTTGCCTACACAAAGATAAGAGGAGTCCGGTGTTAGCCTGATATGATAGGAATTTCACCGGTACGATGGGAGATGTACTTCGGGGTTACTCCACCCGGATGCACTCCGTAAAATGAACCAAGATAATGTATTGTTTGTTCAACGCTAACTTCTAACTTTATGATATGAAAAGATGAATACGAATATGAATATGAATATGTATACGTATTATGTACTAAGAGTTAAGACAAAGTAGTCATCAGACAACAGCAAGTGATCATAGATTTCCCCTCGATCACTAAGCATAAGGTTATGTATATGTCAAGTATAAGGTAAGTTTAAGACAAGATTATGATAAGCATATGACTAAGACATGTAGCGATCTTAGGTTTCCCCTTGATCGCGAATTATGTAGAGAATGACAGCGATCGTAGGTATCCCCAAGATCGCTAAGAGTAGGCACGGCGACCCTAGGTTTCCCCCGTGGTTGCCAACAGTAGGTTGGGCTAGAGCTCACTGAGACATTATGTCTCACCCCAATCCTTCTGGTGCAGGTTACAGGTTAGCAAGACGTTCTTGATGATATTCTTCAGGAAGACACTGGATGGAGTGCAGTTGCTCGTTGTGGTCAAGCTCAGAAGTTTATCAGTATATGTTTAAGTATTTGTATATGATCTTGGATTAATGTCTAAACGAGCTACTTGTACCCCTTTCAGTTGTATTGTATTGTATTGTTATTGAAAATTTTAATGTATCCGATATCAGAATAATACGCCTGCTAAATATTCTAGATAATTTAGTATGGGTGTTACAATTGGTATCAGAGCAGGTCGATTCAGACCGTGCCTTGGGTCATTAAAGTTTCAATAAAAGTAGTGGGACCATTGGGTTCCGGATATTGTTCTAAAGGTCACATCTAGTTGAGCCAGATCAACTCAATCTAGTATATGACAGTTAGGATAAATGTCTGAGAGCTGAATGTGACCAAGGAGGAATGAAGTGTATGAAGGGCGAAGATTAAGGTGACATAATTTTAAGAGATTAGTTGCAAAAAGCCATGCCCGCGCTCTCCAGGACCCCCAGAACAGCTCAACTAGGTTGTGCTGTCCTGGCTTGGTCGGTACAGCGCCCTTCTGGTCGCTACAAGCGCGGGTAGACAGAACCTGGTCGCTACAAGCGCCCAGTTGGTCGCTACAAAGCGCCCAGTTGGTCGCTACAAGCGCCACTGGTCGCTACAAGCGCCAGTGTGGTCGCTACAAGCGCGGGTAGGCAGAACCTGGTCGCTACAAGCGACAGCCCGTCGCTACAGCGGACCGTAACAGCATAATCATGTATAAAAATGTGATTTTCCACCATTTTTGCCCATCCAAGGATACCCAAGCTTCCTAAACATGTTAAAAACGATTTTCCATCATAAAACAACAGTTAAAAACATTTACAAGCAAGGATTTTGGCTAGCAAGGAAATTAGGGCAAAAACTCTAACTTCCTATAACTTTCTCCTATGCTGAAAAACACACACAACTCACACTATGAGGGTTCTAAAACCCAAGATGAGCTCACCTATGAGTAGTAGCAAGCTGGCTAATGTAACATCCCGCTCATAAGTATCAGCTAATTGTAGCGTTTATCCGTGTTAGAAACTTGAGTCGCAAGCAATGGCAAATAAGAAATTAGGAGGAAGTGGCAATTTTGTAATTTAGGCCAAAAAGGGAGAAGTTTTAAAAGAAAGAAGTAGAAAGATTTTCTACACTCTTCCATTTCCATTCCTTTCCCAATTTTCAGCTCTTCCTCTCCCCTCTTTCTCATCTCACACGCCCTCACTCCCTCACCATTAACCCATCATTCCCTCATTCAATTCTTGAGAGGAAACTTTGCAAGCAAGCTTGGTTGTGTAGCTAGAAGCAAGAGCAAGAAGTAAGGAGAAACAAGGAGGATTTTGAGAGAAGTAGTAGAGTTAAGCCAAGGCTTTGGGGAAATCAGAATAGCAAGCACCAATAGGAGGATTAAGGTGAGCTCCACAGGGTTTTATAACCCGATTGAGTAAGTTTATGAATTTTAGCTTTTGAGCAAGTTATGATCCTTGAACCCTAATTCAATTTAGATAGCAATTCTTGATCATTGTGTGTTGTATCCTGTTGTTATGTCTTTGAATTTATCATTTAAGTTGTTATGATGTCTGGGTATGTTTGAATAAGCTGAATTGGTGAAAATCACGTTTTAAACTTGCCAAAAACTGTCCAACTGCAGGTAAAATCGTGTCACGATTTATCAATCGTGTCACGATTTCACAGGCAGTGCCAAACACGATTTCTGGGTAAGAAATCGTGACACGATTGCCCAATCGTGTCACGATTTTGGGCTGGACAGGATCATCAAACTTTTCATCTTTTCTTGCACCGTTTTCGGCTATTCAAAACTGCTTCGGACTTAAGGATCGACATGTAATGATCAAGCATTGTTAAAGAGCATATAAAGACCTATCCTTGAGATGTGTAAACCAACATTATAGGGTGAGGATAGGCATAAGCTTGAGAGGATACATAACTTAATCCTCAAGTCATTATAGAGATTATAAGAACTAGTTTTGGGAATTATCCCTTACTAAGCAGTTTACCATACACAAACTAAGTACAAGCAAGTTCAAGAATGATATAGGCTTTAAGTCTAGAACCTTATATAGGTTAAGAGTACAAGAATTAGTAAGATTAAGCCGTGGCCTTCGATGTTCACGCCAGTGGGACACGAATGGTTCACGTAGCGTACAGACTAAGAATAATACCTTTAAATCGTGACTTTCATCGTTCACGCCAGTGGAACATGGAAGGTTCATGCATAAGATTAAGGAATATTATTTGCGTCTTCCGTCGTTCACGCCAGTGGGACACGGGAGGTATACGCATCAGTTAAGATTAATGTTAAGCCGTGACTTTCGTTGTTCACGCCAGTGGGGCACGAAAGGTCCATGTATAAGTTAAGACTAATAATGAAGTATATTAATTCGCGTCTTCCGTCGTTCACGCCAGTGGGACACGCGGGGGGGGGGGGGGGGGGGGGGGTATACGCGTAAGTTAAGTCGTGTCTTCTGCTGTTCACGCCAGTGGGACACAGGAGGTTCACGCCAGTGGGACGTGTTATTCCGCAAGGATGACCGCACGACGACAAGAGGAGTCCGGTGTTAGCCTGATATGATAGGAATTTTCACCGGTTATCAGGGGAATGTGCTTCGGGGTTACTCCACCCGGGGGCATTCCGTAAAATGAACCCAGATAATATTGTTTGTTCAACGCTAACAGCTAACTTAAAGACATTTATCAGTTATTTGTTTTATTATGTTATCAAACAGAGAATAGTTATCAGACAAGTATCAGATAATCAGTTATCAGGCGGTGATCCTAGATTCCCCTCGATCACCCAGTTATCAGGATATAGTCTAGATCTCAGGACTATTCAGTATCAGACTCAGATAGTGATCCTAGGTTTCCCTTGATCACTAGTTTAGCAGGATGTAGTCCAGCTTATGGCTACACAGTTTAGCAGGATCAGTCAGATAGCCCACTAAGGGTAAGGTTAAGACTTGGCGATCATAGGTATCCCCAAGATTGCCGAGGTAGGCACGGCGACCCTAGGTACCCCGAGGTTGCCAACAGTAGGTAGGGTAGGAGCTCACTGAGACATTATGTCTCATCCCTATCCTTCTGGTGCAGGTTTTCAGGTAAGCTAGTGATGTTCATGAAGATTTTCACCAGGAAGACGCTGGATGGAGTGCAGTTGCTCGTCGCGGAGGAGCTCAGAAGGTTATCAGGATATGTTTATGTATTTATATATGATGTTTGGATAAATGTATTAACGAGACAATTTGTACTCATTCAGATGTATTTATTATTATTATTGAAAATTTTAATGTATCCGATATCAGATTAATACGCATGCTAAATATTCTAGATAATTTAGTATGGGTGTTACAGCTAAGCTCCAAACCCAAAATTCCAACTTGTGAAATCCTCTTTTCTTTGGTTTTTCCTTAGTTTTGTCTAGCTTTTCTTGTTCCAAGTTTCTCCAAGACTTGAGTGCTTGAATCACAAGTGTTTAAGGATGAAATTGATGGATTAAGGGTGAAGGAATGATGAGGGCGATTTCTAGAGAGAGAGGGGGAGAAATTTCAGATTTTTGGAGAGAAGAGTAATAGTGATAAATATGAAATGTTTCATATTTATCCTATTTTGAAACTTTCACTCTATTTACAACTTTGCCACTCCAATACGATTAATTCCTGTAATACTGTTAAATGCCTCGCTTAAGTGGGTTATTACAAAATCTTTAACATACGTGTGGATAACCCTTTCGGAGAAATCCCATTCGGCATAATCCGGAGTCTGATGAACACGTTAACATAATCTTATATTATAATATAATTCTTAACTTACATGTGTATATCTAATACATCATCTGAACCTATGCATATCTGATGCATTCATCATGTAATTAACCATGAACTACCTAATCTAAAGTATAAGGTTCTATGCTTATCGTTCTCATAAGCCACTTAGTCATGTTGGGTACCTGAACCCCCTTAGGCCTATCTTAGGCCTTGAATGTACTGACACATTCCTATTATCTTTGTATTCTAAATCGAATACATCTCTATTCCTGCTTACCTAACATAGGTTCTTGACATATCATTGTCATATGTCATCCTTAAGAGTTACTAACTCAGTTGTAGTAATTTCCCGTCCCTCAGACCTTTGTTTTGTACTTCCCATACGTTACCTATTCCTTGCTCCTTTATGATTCTTGCCCGTTAAAGGCCCTTAGGATGAGTTGAAATGGTGTTCTTTGATTCCATAATGTTTTTGGAGAAAACGGTTACGAAAAACCTCATTTACACGTGCCAGATCACTCAAAACATCTCAGCTGACACTGCTGTTTCTGGTGAGCTCGCTATAGCGACGGGCTGGTCGCTATAGCGACCCTGTGTCGTGGCCAAAATGGTTCTGCTCGCTATAGCGAGCTCCAGCTCGTTGTAGCGAGCTTATCAGTACATAAATTGTCCAAAAATTGCATTTTTCACCATTTTAACTCCATCCAAGTTACCCAAGCATCCCAAGGTTGTTAGGAATGATTTTCTATTGCAAATTTATAGTATAAAACATGAGCAAGCAAGGAATTGGCAAGCCAAAGGGATTATGGCACAAAAACATTAACTTAGCATAAGATAAAATTACACACTTAAACTTACTCAAAGTGGGTTCTAAAACCCTAGGGAGCTCACCTAGCAATTGCTTCTGATCTTGCCAAGCTTCCCTATTCAAACCCTAGCTTAAATCCTTTCCTTTCTTGCTTCCTCAAGCTACTCTTGGCTCAAAGTTCCCAAAATTAGTGATTGCTTGCATGAGAATTGAGAGATTGAGGTAGGGATTGACGATTATAGGAGGGAGAGAGGAAGGTTGGCATGAGAGAAATAGAGAGAAGGGAGAGGAAATGTTTGCGAGAGAAGAGGAATGCGAAAATGAGAGAAAAGTGGGTTTTCCCCTTTTTATAAAAATATTGACGCGACAATTACCAAATTGCCCTTCCTCAAAATATCTCTGATACTTCGTCTCGACACTGATAAGTATTCGAGTCTTAAGCGGGATGTTATAGTGACACATCAAATAAAACTATTCAGGATTCTTTTGGTAAACGTGAGAAATAGATATTAAAGGGAAATATATTGTGTGAGCCTTTTACCACTATATCTAACAGATCTGCCCAATCATATGGTTAAAAGGGATCTTACATGGTACACCACTTGAAGCATTTGTGCACATTGCAATTAGCCAATACTAATATATTTTGCTTTTTTCACTTTTTATTTGCTATCCATTAAAATTTTACTTTTTACAACTTACTTGTTAGTCGCTCCCACACTTTTTGTAAGCACTCATTGACAATTTTTCATATATAAAGATCAGTCGAATTGAAATTAATTTGTACATTTCGTCTGTAGTAGTAAATTACCCTCTGTGTGATGATGTATATACAATTGACTTTTCATATTCCAAAGCAAAATACCAATATTTATTCGGGTTTTGTTTGATAATAATAATAATAATAATAATAATAATAATAATTCATCTAGAAACATGAAATATAGCTTATGTTTAGGGAAAAAAATGTCTCTCTCAAAGTTGTCCAGTAACAAATGCAAATTTGGCAGTTTACATCTTTGTTATTTACTCATTTAGTCGATTAGTAAGACCTAAACGAACATCAAGTTAAAACAAAAAGTTCAACATAATCAAGATATGTGAATATTGTCAAAAAAAAGATATGTGAGTATTCACAAAAATAACTTCTATAGAAGACACACGATAAGAGAGAACATTAAACTATAATTTATTAATCAATCTTATTCATACATGTATTACATAAGATATTAATCTTTTTTAAATATATATTGATTGATTTATTAATAATAGAAGAGTTAACAGGTTTCAGGGATTGATACTACTCGATGGAGGTTTGCAACATGGAAGTTTACGACACACAATTGGTTGGCATTCTAAAGGAGGATGTGGGCAACAAGGTGGTAAGCCTTGTACATTTCCAACCAGCGCACATGCAATAGCAAGAATTAACACCACAAACTTGAAAATAGTTTCCATTATAACAGAACTTAGTTTGCAAAGAACAATAAAATGGATACTTCACTTGTATGTTGAAACAATGTCTACTTATTTATAGGCAAACAAATAATATTATAATATATCACAAAAAGAAATATTTAGACTTTATTAATGTGTAAACCTTAATTGTTTTCATAACTACTTTTTTTATGTTGACTACTTTTTTCTTATGTTAAGTAAGTTATCATAACTTACTATTTTATGAACCTTTAGTTTCTAAAAATATTTATTAGTAGTAAAAAAAAAATTATATTGAGAATAATTTTCATTCTTCAATAACCTACCCTACATGTTAACTTATGTATGAGAGACACTACAACCCCCTAAATATATTGTAATATCCCGCCTAAGACTCGAATATTTATTAATATTGAGACGATGTATCAGAAATGTTTTAAGCAAAGGACAATTTGGTAAATTGTCAGTTAATGGGTTATTTATATGGCAAGTGTAATATCCCGCTTAGAAGTAACGGTTAACAGTGTTAGAAACTTATGAAACAAGCATGGCGATTTTGTAATTAAGTGGCAATGGCAAACATGTAAATATTTGAAAGGAGAAGAATGAATTTAAGAAGGGGAACAAGATATTTTCTTGTTATTTTCTCTTCTTCCTTCCACTCTCCCAAATCAGAATTCTTCCCTTCCTCCCCCTCTAGCTCACACGCCCTCATCATCTCTTCATCACCCATCCAAACTTCATCCAACTTTTGTGAGAGAGCCCTTGCAAGCAAGCTTGTATTGGAAGTTAGAGCAAAAGAAAGAAAGGAAAGAAGAAACAAGGAAGAATTAAGAGAAGAGTAGATGGAGCTAAGGCTTTGGAATTCAGTTATAGCAAGCACCAATTGAGGCTTAAGGTGAGCTCCCTAGGGTTTTAGAACCCACTATGAGTAAGTTAGAGTATTATTAGTATTATGATCAAAGTTATGAATTTTAGTACCCTAATTCTATGTGTGAGTAATTCTTGATCATTACATGTTGTAAGCTGTTAATATGCCTTAGAAATTATCCTTTAAGTTGTTATAATGTATGGGTAGGATTGGATGAGCAAGAATGGTGAAAAATTCATGTTTTGAACTTGCCTATGTTGTTCAACTGCAGGTAAAATCCTGTCACGATTTTACCATCGTGTCACGATTTTATAGGCAGGAAATAACACGTTTTCTGGGTAGAAAATCGTGACACGATTCCCAAATCGTGTCACGATTTCACAGTGAGCAGGGCTATGTTGTTTTTTGTCAAATCTTGCACCATTCTGGCTATCCAATACTGCTTCAGACTCAAGGAACAACATGTAATGGTTAAGCATTGCTAATAAGCTTTTAAAGACCTATCCTTGGGAATGTTTAGATCATTATTATAGATTGAGGATAGGCACAATGGTGAGAGAATGGATGCCTTAATCCACAAGTTATCATAGAGATGTTAAGGAACTAGTTTAGGGTTTAACCCTTACTAAGCAATGTTATGTATTCGACTAAGTATATATAAGTTCAAGAATGATACATTAGTCAAGTTTAGAACCTTCTATAGGTTAAGTACTCATGAATGATTATCTAAGGAATGCATTAGATATGCACAAGAAATATGAAACGTAATAGATATGCTTATGAACGAAAGCTAAGAATTTAATGTTAAAGATTATACGTGTTCATCAGACTCCGGATTATGCCGGATGGGATTTCTCCGAAAGGGCTATCCACACGTAAGTTATAAGAATATGTTAAACGTGTCCAGCAGGCTCCGGGATTTGCCGGATGGGACTTCTCTGAGAGGATTGTCCACACGTATGTTAAAAGATTAAACATGTTTAGCAGACTCCGGGATTCGCTGGATGGGACTTCTCCGAGAGGGTTGTCTGCATGCAAAGTTAAGATGTGTCCAGCAGGCTTCGGATTATGCCGGATGGGGCTTCACCGAGAGGGTTGCCTACACAAAGATAAGAGGAGTCCGGTGTTAGCCTGATATGATAGGAATTTCACCGGTACGATGGGAGATGTACTTCGGGGTTACTCCACCCGGATGCACTCCGTAAAATGAACCAAGATAATGTATTGTTTGTTCAACGCTAACTTCTAACTTTATGATATGAAAAGATGAATACGAATATGAATATGAATATGTATACGTATTATGTACTAAGAGTTAAGACAAAGTAGTCATCAGACAACAGCAAGTGATCATAGATTTCCCCTCGATCACTAAGCATAAGGTTATGTATATGTCAAGTATAAGGTAAGTTTAAGACAAGATTATGATAAGCATATGACTAAGACATGTAGCGATCTTAGGTTTCCCCTTGATCGCGAATTATGTAGAGAATGACAGCGATCGTAGGTATCCCCAAGATCGCTAAGAGTAGGCACGGCGACCCTAGGTTTCCCCCGTGGTTGCCAACAGTAGGTTGGGCTAGAGCTCACTGAGACATTATGTCTCACCCCAATCCTTCTGGTGCAGGTTACAGGTTAGCAAGACGTTCTTGATGATATTCTTCAGGAAGACGTTGGATGGAGTGCAGTTGCTCGTTGTGGTCAAGCTCAGAAGTTTATCAGTATATGTTTAAGTATTTGTATATGATCTTGGATTAATGTCTAAACGAGCTACTTGTACCCCTTTCAGTTGTATTGTATTGTATTTGTTATTGAAAATTTTAATGTATCCGATATCAGAATAATACGCATGCTAAATATTCTAGATAATTTAGTATGGGTGTTACAATTGGTATCAGAGCAGGTCGATTCAGACCGTGCCTTGGGTCATTAAAGTTTCAATAAAAGTAGTGGGACCATTGGGTTCCGGATATTGTTCTAAAGGTCACATCTAGTTGAGCCTGCTCAACTCAATCTAGTATATGACAGTTAGGATAAATGTCTGAGAGCTGAATGTGACCAAGGAGGAATGAAGTGTATGAAGGGCGAAGATTAAGGTGACATAATTTTAAGACGGAATTGGCGAAGAAGTATTCATGCCAATGGTGGCCATCAAACTGTAGAGTGACGAAGTCTGATAGTTGCAAGGTCTTAGAGACATAAGGGATATTTAACAGTGAGGTGAAGCGCCTCAACCCAGTTGGACGCATCGTTGGACGATGCCTTGTATGCGGAAGACATAAGGATTAAGGAATCATGGAATGCTCTAGGGAATGACGTAGAACCTTGACGGGAGCCGCAGTTTGAGAATTTAAAGTGAAGTGTGGATTAAGTAACAATTCTGAGTACAGAGTTGAAGAATAGCAGTACCAAACCTAGAGAAATGAAATGATGAATTACCGGTCAGTTGTTGAAACCTCTGAATCTCGACAAAGATTAAGTGTTGAAGAATCGAACTTGAAACGGATGAGATTTTAATGTCCGGACAGTTAAGAGAATTAATTATGGATTACGTGAGTTATTTGGACAGATGAAACTAACCACTCAAGTGTGGTTATTGAGTATGAATCACAAGTAAGTTTGACCTCATCAGATCAGCCACGTCTCCTGAACCAGATTTGTGAAATAAGAAGAGGAGATGATATGCAGCCTAAGAACTAAGATGGATGAATAAGTGGTAACAATAAGACTCGTTGCATGTCAAAGCATGAATCAAATTTTTGGATGTATCCTAATGGTAAGAAGATTAGAAGTAAGATAAGCTAGACTGGAATTTTACTTAATGAAGGTTGGATAATAAATAATAAGTTGCTGGAATTTAGTATACTGATGGACGAATTAAGTTGAACACTCTTGATTAGATGAACAGTATTGAATTTCCTTGATTGGTTAAAGAAGGCAAGTTCAAGATAACACAAGGTTATAGTAGACCAGTGTTGAAGGATGATCGGGATTTCAGCCGAGAAATTATGTTGAGATTTTAATATACGGAGGATCGTCTTGAACATGAAAGTTTAGGATTGAGGTTAATGCTAAGGAGTTATATGCTCCCCATCGAAGAGGTTCCTTCCACAAATATTATAGAACAGAAAGAGATCACCTCGTGTTGATAAGTTTCCGAGGGTAGTAATAAGGCATAGATTTAAATTGTGAATACAATAACGAGTTACTGGAGGAATCCAATAGATCATGATAATGTGCTAAAGTTTAAGATCGATTAATCGGGCACTCGAAGAAACGCAACCTATGTTGGGCGTTCTAGAGAACCGGTAAGAGTTTGGAACTTTTCAGGACGGATTGTTCCGTAGAAACTCAAGGGTAACTTAAGGGACATGATAGAGCTAAGGAGACCAAAGTTGTCTCGGGAAGATTATGGATATGAAATCATTACGGATAAAGAAAGAGCGAATAGTAACAAGACTCAAATGAAAGATATGAACCTTCAGAAGCCATAAGTGTTTTTAGAAGTTGCCACAAATGAATGTACATGAATTTAAGCTGCCTCAGACATACTTCCAGTCGGGTTTCTGCAATGTTTAATGATTATACATGAAGAGCTGACCAAGAGATGGTTACCGAACTCAGAATATGGAAAGTAAAGTCGGAAACAGAGTATAAGCCGTTTGACCGGAGCATTATTAGACTCGTAATAGTTGCTAAAGACCGTTTACAAGTTCTGGCATATTTTCATGAAAGTAAGTATATGGCCCTTGTACGAAAGGAAAGGTAAAGTTAGGAGATGACCAATCCGTAAGTTAAGCAGATGGTTTAACCTACAAGAGAAATGATAACGTCAGACAAATTTGTTACGGTGGTTACAAAGTGATAGAGTAAAAGGATTGATCGATGGAGTTTTATGTGACAATAGTGAAGTCTTCCTCCGATGCTAACTCGAGTGTTAAAAATCAGAGTGGCGCAGCGGAGTGGTAATCCAAGAATGATATAATGAACAACGCTAAGTTGAGGCTTAGAGTATGAGAAGATGTTAAGTGCTTAATTCTTATTATACGGGATAGTAGTAAGTATAAGCGACTTGAACATATCATGAGTTCTAATGGAAAGTTATGGAAGTTAAGTTGATAGATACTTTAAACCTCGAAATCCATGAGGAATGAAATATTTGAATAGAGGCCTTGACCAGATACGACAATGCAGTGGCGAGTGAGTTTAATTCCATGTTGTAACCATGTCATGTTAACCTATATTAGCCGAAGATTTCGGAAGTCTTGAACTTAATGTTCACCAGTAAAGGAAGGAGAACTTTTACGTAGATTAAAAGTTATTCGTAGTCCACGGTAAAGGGCTACGTAATTTCAGGTTATGACTAAAGGATTAAAGACTGAGTGTGCTTTTTGGGTAGCAATCGAGTAGAGTTTTCCGTTGAAAATAAGAATCTTGAATTCGACGTCCAGAACGAGAAATAAGTTTGTGATACCGGTGAATTGTAACCATAAATTTACATTATAGGTTGTTGTATACTTAAGAATAAACATGAGTAACATTGGCGGGGCAAACCTGGCAAGCCAGTTGAAAGGCAAATCCCGGATGTTACGAAATGAGTTAAGAGTAAGAAAAGATTCCCAATTGACGTGGTAGTGTCTCAAATATGTTAAGATTAAGAATGATGTCCTGTTAGTCGGACAAAGATGAGGTAATGTATAGTGTACACGTGCTCGCTTATGTATGTAAGTTGTATGCTATGAAATATATTATATAATGATATGTGAGACGACTTAAGCCACTCATCACTTGGACTAAACTCCTATGAGTTTGGGATTATCGGTGTAGAAAACATTTATGCTACCACAAGAAAACGAGAATAAGTTGTGACAAGAACGATGGGAGATTGGCAAACTCCTAGTATGAAGAATGATTTCTAAGTTATTAAGATAAGTAACGTCGTAGATCAATCGAAGCAGAACGCGGTTAATCAGTAAGTTTTCGCGAGCCCATGAGGAATTCCGTAGTGGAAGCAATGATTAAGATTATGGAAAGTAACACACCAGGATGCCTCCTCCTTGTATTTGTATAATGGAGGTAGTGCGGTAGTTTTACTCTCATTAAAGAATGGTATAATTATGGTAAAACCATATATGTAGGATGTCGTTGTATAAGGCAAAGATCGAATATAAGAATTCAATGGAATCGTCGAGGATAATAAGAACGTCCAATATCGTCAAAGTAAGATTACGCGGACTATGACGAGATTATAAGATTCAGCACAAGTGTTAGGATTGGATAACTCTAGTTTGGGTTTGCAAGAAGTGTATAAACAAGGATATGGTCAGCAAGTTGGATGCGATGGTTCGGATAACCTCATATTCTACTACGCAAGAAAAGTGTAATTCACATCAAGCGCTTCAGATAACGAAAAGATTGTCGAATACATTCGACTTATAGAGTTGAAAATCTAAGGGATTCCGATAAGTAAGACGAACTGGAGTCTTGGCTAATGAAGGAAGTAGTATGGGAGATTAATTCATATATGATAGTGGATTCTAAATTTCGAGGACGAAATTTCTTTAAGGGGGGTAGATTGTAATATCCCGCCTAAGACTCGAATATTTATTAATATTGAGACGATGTATCAGAAATGTTTTAAGCAAAGGACAATTTGGTAAATTGTCAGTTAATGGGTTATTTATATGGCAAGTGTAATATCCCGCTTAGAAGTAACGGTTAACAGTGTTAGAAACGTATGAAACAAGCATGGCGATTTTGTAATTAAGTGGCAATGGCAAACATGTAAATATTTGAAAGGAGAAGAATGAATTTAAGAAGGGGAACAAGATATTTTCTTGTTATTTTCTCTTCTTCCTTCCACTCTCCCAAATCAGCATTCTTCCCTTCCTCCCCCACTAGCTCACACGCCCTCATCATCTCTTCATCACCCATCCAAACTTCATCCAACTTTTGTGAGAAAGCCCTTGCAAGCAAGCTTGTATTGGAAGTTAGAGCAAAAGAAAGAAAGGAAAGAAGAAACAAGGAAGAATTAAGAGAAGAGTAGATGGAGCTAAGGCTTTGGAATTCAGTTATAGCAAGCACCAATTGAGGCTTAAGGTGAGCTCCCTAGGGTTTTAGAACCCACTATGAGTAAGTTAGAGTATTATTAGTATTATGATCAAAGTTATGAATTTTAGTACCCTAATTCTATGTGTGAGTAATTCTTGATCATTACATGTTGTAAGCTGTTAATATGCCTTAGAAATTATCCTTTAAGTTGTTATAATGTATGGGTAGGATTGGATGAGCAAGAATGGTGAAAAATTCATGTTTTGAACTTGCCTATGCTGTCCAACTGCAGGTAAAATCGTGTCACGATTTTACCATCGTGTCACTATTTTATAGGCAGGAAATAACATGTTTTCTGGGTAGAAAATGGTGACACGATTCCCAAATCGTGTCACGATTTCACAGTGGGCAGGGCTATGTTGTTTTTCGTCAAATCTTGCACCATTTTGGCTATCCAATACTGCTTCAGACTCAGGGAACAACATGTAATGGTTAAGCATTGCTAATAAGCATTTAAAGACCTATCCTTGGGAATGTTTAGATCATTATTATAGATTGAGGATAGGCACAATGGTGAGAGAATGGATGCCTTAATCCACAAGTTATCATAGAGATGTTAAGGAGCTAGTTTAGGGTTTAACCCTTACTAAGCAATGTTATGTATTCGACTAAGTATATATGTACTGGCAGTGAGTACAATGATTCTAGAAACTAGGGTTTCTGTGCTGTGTTTAGGTCATGCCTCGGGAATGGTCCCGAGGTTACTATTTGTAGCCTTTTTTGGGCCTTACCCGGTCATGGTTTTGGGCCTAAATCATAAAAGGGCCAAAACCATGACTTGGGCGCCCTCGTAAACTGCTGAGGGCGCCCCCAAAGGGTTATGTGTGATTGTCAAGTGGGCTCTATGCCCTCTTGGAGGACGTCCAGCCCTATTTTAAGGGTTCACACCCTTGGCTTTGGGGTCTTAATTCCTAGATAGTGAGAACTACGGTCCACAGCCCAACAAGCACGAGTCTTGGTACCAGGCGAAGTGATTAAACTGTTTACAGGGGGTTTGTCTATGACCTTTTGCCCAGCAAGTGGGACTTAGTAGCTACGAAGCCATGTGAAAAAATTTTACGAATACCAGCCCAACATGGGTGTTTAAACCCTGCATGGGTACTAGCCCAACATGGGTGTTTAGACCCTGCGTGGGTACTAGCCCAACACGGATACTAGCCCAACGTGGGTATTAGCTCCATGTTTTGTTTTGAGTACCTTAGTGGGCGGCACTAGTCCTACGAGAGTGTTGGGCGCCAGCCCAACAGGAATATTTATGCTAGCCCAACAAGCACAAGTCTTGGTACAAGGCGAAGTGATTAAACTGTGTGTAGCTCGCCGCGCCCTTTGGACCGCGTGTTGAGCACGCCTCTTATTGGGATCTGACGGCTGGCATGAGGCGACCGTTCGCTCTTGCTGACGTGTCCTAATCGTAGCGGTTCTCGGAAATCGTGCCAACTTAAGTGACGTCATCTGCGCGTTTCCCCAGGCTTTTTCGCTTTTAACTGAAACAGATTTACTTTACTTTGTACTTTCAGATTCTCCTTATCTCTTTTTCTTCCTTTGTCTCCGTCCTCTCCTTCCTATTCGTTCTCTTTCTCTCGTTCAAGCGGTTGCGGTGTTCGTGGAGAAAATTGCAGCTTACTGTAGATCGTCCGGAGAACTCGTTCGCTTCTCAAGCCCTCCATTTGTCTAGATCCAGGTACCTTACTTGATCTCGTTCTTTTTGCTTTAACATTCGTAGTATGGTGAGAATTAGAGAGTGCGATGCGGCGGGTAGGGAGTTATCCCCAGCTAATTCGGAGGAAAGGTGTAGGTTGTGGGGGGAGAGCGTTAGGCATGCGAAACGCTCTGATGGAACCATGGATTGGGTGGTGTTCGATAAGGCCTACTATGGCCACTCCCTTGAGACGGAGTCTTCGATTGGTGTGGACAGGGGTGAAGCGGGAAGTATTAGTGGAGATTCATCTGACGTTATTGTTCGTTCTGTTCGCCCAGGTCCGTTCTGTAGGAAGGGAATTTGTTACATGGCGTCTTCTAGTGATTCAGAACAAGAGAGTTTTGCCGACGAGGTGCTTCGTTCTGAGTCTGTATACTTGGACTCGCAACGGGTGGCGTTTTTCCGGAGTAAGCTGCACGTGTCTTCTACGGGATTTGAGGAGGACGTGGTTTTGGAACCTTGCCGTCCGGGCGAGAGAGTATGCGCACAGAGGCCGAAAAGTCTGAAGAGTGAGATGTTTCATATGTACACTGCTGTTTTTGAGGATCTGGGCGTGAAGTATCCCTTCACGCCCTTTGAAGTTGACATGCTCAACTGTCTCAATGTCGCGCCTTCTCAGCTGCAGCCGAATAGCTGGGCCTTTATCCGCGCCTTTGATATTCTTTGTGAGGGATTGGGCTTCCAGCCCTCGGTTGGGTCCTTTTTTACTTTCTATGGCACGAAGGGGGTGGATAAACAGTCTTGGGTGTCTGTCAGTGCGCACCCTGGTAAGAGGCTATTTCCGCCCTACGCCTCTCATTACAAAAATTGGAGACAAACATTCCTTCGGGTTAAGGGGCGAAAAGGTTGTGAGGCGGCCGCAGTATGGGTGGACGGTAAGCTGAAGTTTCCCACATGTTGGACGAGTGCTCTGGCGTCCATCATGGGTTTTGACTATGAGAAGTTGGACGCGTACGACCAGGGCGTCGTCTGTTTTTTGGACAAGATGTTGCCTATGAACATCCGGGAATTGTTGAACAGGGAAGGTGACGTAGATGGCCTAGACGAGTATTTACGTGAGTCACATTTATTTGCTCAAGCCTATGTTTTGTATTTATATTGTCTTGTTCTTGATCTTTCGCTTTATTTTTTGTAGAGGATATGGCGCCCATGACTGCGGCAGAGAGGAAAAGGTATCTTGAAGAGATGAAAGCAAAGAAGGCTGCTGAGGGGACGGCGACTACTGATCCCGCGGGGCTTATTACCCGCAAACCAAAGAGGAAGGCTGATCATCCGATCGAAGTCCCAGTTGAGAGCATTCCGGCGGCTCCGCGCGATAGGAGGTCGCCCGGAAAAGATAATAAAGGGAAGGCAGTATCAGAGAAGAAAGGGAAGAAGACGCCCTCTCCTTCCCTGATTGGCGCCGTCAAAACCAGTAGCTCGGTGCCGTCTTTCTGGGACAAAGGTTTTGACTATGGTGCTTACGTGAGGGAGAGGCTGGTATTCAATTCTGAGGATGCAGAGGCGGGAAGTCAGGGTGCTGTGCCTTTTATGATGAAGGATATGGGGATCCATTGTCTGCGGACCATGCTGCTTATAGACTCGGTTGATCGCAAGTATGAGGAGGTGGTGCAGAATGAGGAGGCCCTTCAAGCTACGGTGAGGGCGTTGGAGAAAGAGTTGGAGGAGGCCGGGAATGCTAGGGAGAAAGAAGTGCGGGAGGCGGTGACGCTTGAGTTTGAGAAACGCATCTCCGATCTGAAGATTGGTTATGCGGCAGATCTCGCCGGAAAGGACGGTGTCATTGCCAAGCTACAAAACGACGTCGCGGCTGGAGCGGAAAAGGAGGCTCAACTCAAGGCCGAAGTTTCTGAAGCGAAGGGCGAGCTGGCTCTGAACTTTGATGCCGGCTTTGAAAGGGCCAAGGCACAATTTGCCCTCCTCCATCCCGGCGTCGATACTTCCGCTTTTGATCCTTTTAAAATCATTGTAGATGGCGTCCTAGTGGACGAACCCTAATTTGTTTATTGTAATTTTAACTCCTTGACTTATTTTTAAATGCATTACTCTGCTTTGAATTTGTGTTCGTGATGTATTATCTTCGCTTTTAAACTTTTTATTTTCCTGTAAACTTAAGCATTTCGGATGGTCTCTCCTGGGCGGTGATTCTATTTATTTCGTAACGGCGTCGATCGTTGTAGGCGTGTTTTCTTTTATCGCTTGATGCTACAGGGTTCCTTTATAAAGTTTTCCCGTCGATCTTGTTTTGTGCTCGCGACGTCTTAGAGCCCTCTTGGGGGTTAAGTGTAACGACCCTATTTTCGTATGTTATATTTTTATATATATTATTTTATTGTTTGGCTTTTAAAATTATTTTCTCGTAATCGATAAATAATTATTTAGCGCGAGCGTAAGTTCGTAATCGAGTTTTTAAGGTTTTGAGCGAATTGGGCCTAAGGCGTGAATAGTAATGGGCTTGGTCATGAATAAGTGGTAATGATCAAGTGGATGAGATTTAGTGAGCTTGGATTGGATTGAAGGGCTAGGATTGGTCCTTGAGAGTTAGTAAAGATTGGATGGCCATGATTAATTGGATTGGGTTATAAAGATAACCACAAAGACTTTGTGAATCACTATTCACTATCTTTTGGAATGCTGAAAACGTGAAGGAGAAGGGAGAAAAGAGAACGTGAGAAGCAAGAGGAGCTAGGGCACGAGAAAGAGAAGTGAAGGCTTGGAACTTTCGTTGGTTCATCGATTGCTAGGTAAGAGAGGTAGTATTGCTTATTTACAAGTGATTGAGAAGGGGAGAATGTCTATTTCTCCATCCCAAACTTCCTTTTACTTTGTCTAGGTTTTGATAGAAATGCTGTTAATGATTATATTATGTTCATTTGATGCTTAGTGATGTTGAGGGTATGTTTAATTGAAGTTATATGATGGTTATCTATGTTGGGTATTTCGAAAATGATGTTGTTGTTCTAGAAAAGCTTGAGTAAAACCCTAACAATGGTGGTTTTTGTTAAGGTCATTATGTTGTGTGAGTATGAGTTATATAATGTTTGAAATGGCTGTTAAGAACTAATAGAGTGTGTCTAAGGTTTTGAAAGTGGATTTGGACTTAGTAATATTAAAGACTAAGGTGTGGGTATTGATGAATATGTTTGAATGGATAAGTTATCAAAGTGTGTGGGTTTTCCTTTGAAACCCTTATGTGTTTGAGATTTTGGTGTGATTGCTTGGTTTTATTGAGATCGTTGAACATGGTTGAGTATATACATGTTGTGTCTTATGATCTGGCCATGAGAGCCTAGTGTTCGTGTTTGTTGTGGTTGTGATAATTATCAGAGAGCTGATAATTAGTGGTGTTGTTTGTGTTTGTTGTTGTTGTGAGTTTGGTTTAGTATGATGTTGTTGATGATGTTGTGAGTTTGGTTTAGTATGATGTTGTTGATGATGTTGTGAACCATGTTCGATGAAAGAATGAAATCCATGGGAGCGTGGTTATCAAGGGGAGCTTGGTAAGGATATAAGTTTATCCGAATGAAATCCATGGGAGCGTGGTTATCAAGGGGAGCTTGGTAAGGATATAAGTTTATCCGAATGAAATCCATGGGAGCGTGGTTATCAAGGGGAGCTTGGTAAGGATATAAGTTTATCCGAATGAAATCCATGGGAGCGTGGTTATCAAGGAGAGCTTGGTAAGGATATAAGTTTATCCGAATGAAATCCATGGGAGCGTGGTTATCAAGGAGAGCTTGGTAAGGATATAAGTTTATCCAAAATGATTTGGTACCACGTGCATTAGAGAATGCATTTGAGGCATGCATCCTTTGTGACATTAGTGATAATTGTGATTGATGAGTTTTGTGGGAACTTATGTGTGCATAATGGTTGTTGAGTGATAATTGTTATTGATGAGTTTTGTGCTTGAAGAATTATGTGTGCATGGTAATTGATGATTGATAATTTCCATCTGTTTGACTTAATTGCTTAAAGTGTTGATATGTTTTGAGTACTTGTGATTAAAGAATAAATGTTTGACGATAATTGATGATGCATGTGCGTGAGTTAGAATATGCATGCTGGGTAAAGTGTAGGTACCCTACTTATTATTGTGTTGTTTATATTGTGTTGATTATGTTTTACTAACACTCTCTGTTTTGTGTTATGTGCTGGATCTTTGGGGATCCAGATTTTCAGGAAGACGAGCATATCGTCGAGGATTAGCTGTTGTCGTATAGAACTTGCGTAGTGGTGAGGGCATAGCTTAGCTATCCTTACTTTTTGTACTAGGTGTTGTATCCTAGTTAGAGTTTAGGGCTCTGATAGTTGTAACACCACTTTGGGTATCGGAACGTGTATGTATAAATTTGGCAATGGCCTCTGTTGTAGATTTGGATGTTAATTTTTCTAATGCTGATGGTCTGATTTTCTGCACAACTTTCTGCATAATTTTCTGCATGACTTTTCCGTATTTGAAACGAAAACTGGTATTGATTGGTACAGAATTGGCCTTGGGTGTAAACATGCAAGTTTTAGATAATTTTGTTAGCTTTCCAGTGGCTTTGGTTTGACGTGAAAATGACTTTTAGTTTTTGAGTTATGAGGAAAATACTCAGAGGAGGTTTTAGTGGATTTGTGCTGTGACAGCATTTTCAGATTTATGTTTTTACGTCTTTTTCACTCGTCTCTGTTTTAATTGGTCTTTGGTTTTAACATGTGAAATGTTGTAATGTGTTTTGAAAACGGAAAGAAAACGATTCAATCGATTTCGTGAATTTTGATATAGAAGGGGTATGAGCTGATGAGCTAGAAGGGGTATCCTGTTAGAAGGGGTATCGTCTCTGTTTTTCTGTTTGTTTTTCTTTTTCCGCTGCTGTTTATGAATCAAATATATTTTGATCTGTTGATGTTTATGAAAATGCGTTTTCATTATGTTGTAACTTCCTATGTCCTTAACGTTTTGTTTTATTAAAGTTAATAATCGGCGGTTAAGGGTTAGGGTGTTACAATAGTTGGTATCAGAGCAGGTCGATCCATTGGATCAATTAGGTGTAGATTACCCTTTGTATAACATGTGTTAGGAAAACACTGTTTATACTGTTTTGAGGAAACGAAGTGTATCCTCACTCGTGGTGCGTGGTGTTGGTTCAGGTTATGGCGCAGAAAGCATTTGCCGATGCGATGGAATTGATGGCGAATGCCATGGTTCAGAAGGCTGTGAGTAGGACGGCTGATAGAGCAGCACAGGAAGCCAGGACTAACTACTACAAGGCTGTGAATGAGAAGAGGAGGAGAGCTTTCGGAAGAGGAAAGCCTTATGATAACCGGGGAAGGAAGCCGGATGGAGGTGGAAGCAGTGGTGGTAAAACTGGAGGTGGTAAGAATTGTTTTAAGTGTGGACAACCGGGACATCGTTTTTGAGTGCCCGAAGAGTAATGGAAAATGTTTCAAGTGTGGTGATCCTAACCACAAAGCTGATCAGTGCAAGAAGGGTATTGTGTGCTTCAACTGCAAAGAAGCGGGTCATAAGAGCAACGTGTGTAAGAAGCCTAGAGCGGCTGGAGGAAAGGTGTTTGCTTTAGATGGTGGTGATGCGAAGGCTGACAACTTGATCAGAGGTACATGCTTTGTCAATAATACTCCTTTGTCTGCTATTATTGATACGGGTGCTACCCATTCGTTATTTCTGTGGATTGCGTGAAGAGGTTGGGTCTTAGAGTAGAGAATATGATGGGACGCATGGCTATAGAAACGCCTGCGAGTGGTTCGGTATCGACTACTCAAGTCTGTGTTGACTGTTCAGTCACTATGTATGATCGACATTTTGGAATGGATTTAGTCTGCATTCCGTTGAGCAGAATGGACGTTATCTTTGGTATGAACTGGTTAGAATTTAATCGTGTTCATATCAACTGCGGTGAGAGGACGGTTAGGTTTCCAAGACCGGAGCCAGAATTGTGTTCGAAGCTTATGTGTTGTCGAGAAGTGGTAAGATCAGTGAAGGCTTAAGAGGACATGTTTGCTATGTTTGCTTCGTTGAGAGCGGAAGTGAAGAATGAGATTGATGCGTTGCCAGTGGTGCGTGATTTCACAGATGTTTTTCCAGATGACATTTTGGATTTACCACCCGAGAGAGAGGTTGAATTCGCAATTGACGTAGTACCTGGTACTAGTCCAATTTCGATGGCGCCGTATCGTATGTCAGCTGCTGAACTAGAAAAGTTGAAAGAACAATTGGAAGAACTGTTAGAGAAGAGGTTTGTAAGACCGAGTGTATCGCCGTGGGGTGCGCATGTTCTGTTGGTGAAGAAGAAAGATGGTAGTATGCGTCTGTGCATCGACTATCGTCAGTTGGATTAAGCAACTATCAAGAACAAGTATCCACTTCCGAGGATGGATGATTTGATGGATCAGTTAGTGGGAGCCTGTGTGTTCAGCAAGATTGATTTGAGATCGGGATATCACCAAATAAGAGTTAAGGCGGAGGATATACCTAAGACTGCTTTCAGGACAAGGTATGGTCACTGCGAGTACGCTGTTATGCCTTTTGGAGTTACTAATGCACCTGGAGTGTTTATGGAATATATGAATCGTATATTTCATTCCTTTTTGGATCGATTCGTGGTGGTCTTCATAGACGATATTTTGGTATACTCGAAGACGGAAGAGGAACATGCCGAGCATTTGAGGATTGTGTTGGAGGTGTTGCGCGAGAAGAAGCTTTATGCAAAATTTTCTAAGTGTGAATTTTGGTTGCACGAAGTTAGCTTTTTGGGTCACGTCATTTCAAGTGGTAGTATAGCAGTGGATCCTGCTAAGGTAGAGGCCGTGCAAGATTGGGGAACGCCGGAGTCTGTTACTGAGATTGATTGAAGAGTTTAGAGACCTCAGTTTGGTTTGTGAACGGACGTCTTATAGTGTGAAGCTAGGAATGTTGAGGTTGACGAATGATTTTCTTGAAGAGGTTGTGGAAAAGCAAAAGTCTGATGTGAGATTGACGAAGCTTAAGACGCTCATCGAGCAAGGGAAAAAGGTAAACGTTGAGATCGATGAGAAAGGTGTGATGAGGTGTCAGGGAAGGTTATGTGTACCTGATGTGCCTGAGTTGAAGCGGATGATCTTGGGGGAAGGTCACAGAAGCAACTTAAGTATTCATCCTGGTGTTACTAAGATGTATCAAGATCTGAGGAAAATGTTTTGGGTGGCAAGGGATGAAGAAAGAGATCGCCGAGTTTGTTTTCGCGTGTTTGACTTGTCAGAAGTCCATGGTAGAGCATCAGAAGCCGTCGGGGCTATTGCAACCTATGTTTATTCCAGAGTGGAAATGGGATAGTATTGCGATGGATTTTGTAAGCGGTTTGCCGAGGACGTCGAAAGGTAACAATATGATTTGGGTAGTTGTCGACAGGTTAACAAAGTCTGCTCACTTCATAGCTATCAAGACCGGTATGCTAGTACCGAAGTTGGCTGAGATCTACGTGGAACAAATAGTAAGGTTGCATGGAGTCGTATCAGATCGAGATTCCCGTTTTACTTCAAGGTTTTGGGAGAGTTTGCAAGTGGCGTTGGGGACTAAGTTGAAGATAAGTTCTGCTTATCACCCGCAGACGGATGGTCAGTCGGAGAGGACGATTCAATCATTGGAGGATTTGTTAGGATCGTGTATTTTGGAACAAGGAGTGAGTTGGGAAGCTTGCTTACCGTTGATTGAGTTTACGTATAACAATAGTTTTCATTCGAGCATTGGTATGGCACCTTTTGAAGCGTTGTATGGGAGAAGATGTAGAACACCTTTGTGTTGGTTTGGATCGAGAGCAAGATGCGAGACTCCTATCCAGAGTTGTTTTCGGGTATTTTCGAGGGCGAAAATTTTTTTTAGGGGGGTAGAGTTGTAACGACCCTATTTTCGTATGTTATATTTTTATATATATTATTTTATTGTTTGGCTTTTAAAATTATTTTCTCGTAATCGATAAATAATTATTTAGCGCGAGCGTAAGTTCGTAATCGAGTTTTTAAGGTTTTGAGCGAATTGGGCCTAAGGCGTGAATAGTAATGGGCTTGGTCATGAATAAGTGGTAATGATCAAGTGGATGAGATTTAGTGAGCTTGGATTGGATTGAAGGGCTAGGATTGGTCCTTGAGAGTTAGTAAAGATTGGATGGCCATGATTAATTGGATTGGGTTATAAAGATAACCACAAAGACTTTGTGAATCACTATTCACTATCTTTTGGAATGCTGAAAACGTGAAGGAGAAGGGAGAAAAGAGAACGTGAGAAGCAAGAGGAGCTAGGGCACGAGAAAGAGAAGCGAAGGCTTGGAACTTTCGTTGGTTCATCGATTGCTAGGTAAGAGAGGTAGTATTGCTTATTTACAAGTGATTGAGAAGGGGAGAATGTCTATTTCTCCATCCCAAACTTCCTTTTACTTTGTCTAGGTTTTGATAGAAATGCTGTTAATGATTATATTATGTTCATTTGATGCTTAGTGATGTTGAGGGTATGTTTAATTGAAGTTATATGATGGTTATCTATGTTGGGTATTTCGAAAATGATGTTGTTGTTCTAGAAAAGCTTGAGTAAAACCCTAACAATGGTGGTTTTTGTTAAGGTCATTATGTTGTGTGAGTATGAGTTATATAATGTTTGAAATGGCTGTTAAGAACTAATAGAGTGTGTCTAAGGTTTTGAAAGTGGATTTGGACTTAGTAATATTAAAGACTAAGGTGTGGGTATTGATGAATATGTTTGAATGGATAAGTTATCAAAGTGTGTGGGTTTTCCTTTGAAACCCTTATGTGTTTGAGATTTTGGTGTGATTGCTTGGTTTTATTGAGATCGTTGAACATGGTTGAGTATATACATGTTGTGTCTTATGATCTGGCCATGAGAGCCTAGTGTTCGTGTTTGTTGTGGTTGTGATAATTATCAGAGAGCTGATAATTAGTGGTGTTGTTTGTGTTTGTTGTTGTTGTGAGTTTGGTTTAGTATGATGTTGTTGATGATGTTGTGAGTTTGGTTTAGTATGATGTTGTTGATGATGTTGTGAACCATGTTCGATGAAAGAATGAAATTCATGGGAGCGTGGTTATCAAGGGGAGCTTGGTAAGGATATAAGTTTATCCGAATGAAATCCATGGGAGCGTGGTTATCAAGGGGAGCTTGGTAAGGATATAAGTTTATCCGAATGAAATCCATGGGAGCGTGGTTATCAAGGGGAGCTTGGTAAGGATATAAGTTTATCCGAATGAAATCCATGGGAGCGTGGTTATCAAGGAGAGCTTGGTAAGGATATAAGTTTATCCGAATGAAATCCATGGGAGCGTGGTTATCAAGGAGAGCTTGGTAAGGATATAAGTTTATCCAAAATGATTTGGTACCACGTGCATTAGAGAATGCATTTGAGGCATGCATCCTTTGTGACATTAGTGATAATTGTGATTGATGAGTTTTGTGGGAACTTATGTGTGCATAATGGTTGTTGAGTGATAATTGTTATTGATGAGTTTTGTGCTTGAAGAATTATGTGTGCATGGTAATTGATGATTGATAATTTCCATCTGTTTGACTTAATTGCTTAAAGTGTTGATATGTTTTGAGTACTTGTGATTAAAGAATAAATGTTTGACGATAATTGATGATGCATGTGCGTGAGTTAGAATATGCATGCTGGGTAAAGTGTAGGTACCCTACTTATTATTGTGTTGTTTATATTGTGTTGATTATGTTTTACTAACACTCTCTGTTTTGTGTTATGTGCTGGATCTTTGGGGATCCAGATTTTCAGGAAGACGAGCATATCGTCGAGGATTAGCTGTTGTCGTATAGAACTTGCGTAGTGGTGAGGGCATAGCTTAGCTATCCTTACTTTTTGTACTAGGTGTTGTATCCTAGTTAGAGTTTAGGGCTCTGATAGTTGTAACACCACTTTGGGTATCGGAACGTGTATGTATAAATTTGGCAATGGCCTCTGTTGTAGATTTGGATGTTAATTTTTCTAATGCTGATGGTCTGATTTTCTGCACAACTTTCTGCATAATTTTCTGCATGACTTTTCCGTATTTGAAACGAAAACTGGTATTGATTGGTACAGAATTGGCCTTGGGTGTAAACATGCAAGTTTTAGATAATTTTGTTAGCTTTCCAGTGGCTTTGGTTTGACGTGAAAATGACTTTTAGTTTTTGAGTTATGAGGAAAATACTCAGAGGAGGTTTTAGTGGATTTGTGCTGTGACAGCATTTTCAGATTTATGTTTTTACGTCTTTTTCACTCGTCTCTGTTTTAATTGGTCTTTGGTTTTAACATGTGAAATGTTGTAATGTGTTTTGAAAACGGAAAGAAAACGATTCAATCGATTTCGTGAATTTTGATATAGAAGGGGTATGAGCTGATGAGCTAGAAGGGGTATCCTGTTAGAAGGGGTATCCTGTTAGAAGGGGTATCGTCTCTGTTTTTCTGTTTGTTTTTCTTTTTCCGCTGCTGTTTATGAATCAAATATATTTTGATCTGTTGATGTTTATGAAAATGCGTTTTCATTATGTTGTAACTTCCTATGTCCTTAACGTTTTGTTTTATTAAAGTTAGGTGACATTTAGCATACACAAGTACATGTTTTTGGGTACCATACAAAAGTGAGTTTTTCACCATTGATATATTGTTTAAAAATTCAATGGCCAAGATTGGAGAAGGATTACTTATATAGTGGATTTGTTGTTATATTTCTAGTATTTGCAAAAAGGGTGTCCTACAATAATGGAATTCCATTTATTACATTAGGATAAAAAAATCTTATGTGTATAAAAAAATAATTAAAATTTTGGAAGTACTATTATGTGATTGTCAATATATCACAATTTATTCGTTATTAAAATCATTATGTTGGAAGCGTTTTTCTTCCAAATCATTATTAATAATTTATTACTATTATGTGATTTTCTTCCAAATTATCAACACCTCATCGATTTGCCCAAATTAATAATTTTCTTTAGAGAAATATATAACAACAAACCCAACATACTAGAAATATATCAACAAACCCAATATATAAGTAATCCTTCTCCAATCTTGGCCATTGAATTTTTAAACAATATATCAATGGTGAAAAACTCACTTTTGTATGGTACCCAAAAACATGTACTTGTGTATGCTAAATGTCACCTTAAAGTTAATAATCGGCGGTTAAGGGTTAGGGTGTTACATTAAGGAATTAGGCGGCGATCTTATTTTCGGCTCGCGACGTCTTAGAGCCCACTTGGGGGTTAAGGAATTAGGCGGCGATCTTATTTTCGGCTCGCGACGTCTTAGAGCCCACTTGGGGGTTAAGGAATTAGGCGGCGATCTTATTTTCGGCTCGCGACGTCTTAGAGCCCACTTGGGGGTTAAGGAATTAGGCGGCGATCTTATTTTCGGCTCGCGACGTCTTAGAGCCCTCTTGGGGGTTAAGGAATTAGGCGGCGATCTTATTTTCGGCTCGCGACCATAGTTTCTAGAATCATTGTACTCACTGCCAGTACAATATATAAGTTCAAGAATGATTCATTAGTCAAGTTTAGAACCTTCTATAGGTTAAGTACTCATGAATGATTATCTACGGAATGCATTAGATATGCACAAGAAATATGAAACGTAATAGATATGCTTATGAACGAAAGCTAAGAATTTAATGTTAAAGATTATACGTGTTCATCAGACTCCGGATTATGCCGGATGGGATTTCTCCGAAAGGGCTATCCACACGTAAGTTATAAGAATATGTTAAACGTGTCCAGCAGGCTCCGGGATTCGCCGGATGGGACTTCTCCGAGAGGATTGTCCACACGTATGTTAAAAGATTAAACATGTTCAGCAGACTCCGGGATTCGCTGGATGGGACTTCTCCGAGAGGGTTGTCTACATGCAAAGTTAAGATGTGTCCAGCAGGCTCCGGATTATGCCGGATGGGGCTTCACCGAGAGGGTTGCCTACACAAAGATAAGAGGAGTCCGGTGTTAGCCTGATATGATAGGAATTTCACCGGTATGATGGGAGATGTACTTCGGGGTTACTCCACCCGGATGCACTCCGTAAAATGAACCAAGATAATGTATTGTTTGTTCAACGCTAACTTCTAACTTTATGATATGAAAAGATGAATACGAATATGAATATGAATATGAATATGTATACGTATTATGTACTAAGAGTTAAGACAAAGTAGTCATCAGACAACAGCAAGTGATCATAGATTTCCCCACGATCACTAAGCATAAGGTTATGTATATTTCAAGTATAAGGTAAGTTTAAGACAAGATTAAGATAAGCATATGACTAAGACATGTAGCGATCTTAGGTTTCCCCTTGATCGCGAATTATGTAGAGAATGACAGCGATCGTAGGTATCCCCAAGATCGCTAAGAGTAGGCACGGCGACCCTAGGTTTCCCCCGTGGTTGCCAACAGTAGGTTGGGCTGGAGCTCACTGAGACATTATGTCTCACTCCAATCCTTCTGGTGCAGGTTACAGGTTAGCAAGACGTTCTTGATGATATTCTTCAGGAAGACGCTAGATGGAGTGCAGTTGCTCGTTGTGGTCAAGCTCAGAAGTTTATCAGTATATGTTTAAGTATTTGTATATGATCTTGGATTAATGTATAAACGAGCTACTTGTACCCCTTTCAGTTGTATTGTATTGTATTTGTTATTGAAAATTTTAATGTATCCGATATCAGAATAATACGCATGCTAAATATTCTAGATAATTTAGTATGGGTGTTACATATATTTTAAAAAATTAAACAAAGAAGAATAACAAGATAAAAAAGGGGGGACAAGGGACCAATACTCTAACGACAAATTATAAAATATGTAAGATATAATATATTTCAAGTGTGATAATCTTTAATTTGTATGTTGTTTCACAAAATATAATCAACCTCAGCTAGCCCTAAGTTTGCAAGCTTGTTAGCACGAGGATTATTCTCCATTTAAATGAGTAACAATGAAGTGCATAGATGCGATCATACCAGCACTAATGCACCAGATCCCATCAGAACTCCGCAGTTAAGCGTGCTTGGGCAAGAGTAGTACTAGGATGGGTGACCTCCTGGGAAGTCCATGTGTTGCACCTCTTTAGAAAAAAAAAATGAAGTGCATAGATGCAGTGAAAATCGTGCAAATAATCTCGTATGTTTTTCAAATGCCAAGGAACAATTTTATGAGATTTGAAAGCCAAGGAAGTAAACATAGTGTTTGTTCTAGACAATGAAAATAACATCCTTTTTTATAAGTTGCTTCTATAGCATTCGTAGGAACAATAAGTTCAATCTTAAGAGGATTGAAAATTCCCATATTGAGGGTAAAAGCACATGAAATATCACCATAACTAATTATAAGAATACTAGACATGCACGTAATCCAGGATTTCTAGTAGAGGCACCATATGTATTACAATTGTTCCAAATAGGTAAAGGAGGTTTTCATATTATTTCTTTTATTATAGCACGCTTAGTATATATAATGTTGAAATTGAAAGCCTTCAAAATCACAAATTTTTTTATTAATGAGTTAGAAATCAGCAAGTTCCAACATATATTGCGTATGTCCATAATATCATCAACAAATAAAAGGTTCTAGGATAAGCTAGGAGTGGAAATCAGCAAGTTCCATATGAAAGAGAATAAGTAACAATTAATGAAAAAATGGAGAGAGGGTTCAATATAAGAACCACGTATATTGTACATGGATGCAACATAACACCCTCTCTTGATAATATTGTCATCTATAGGTACCTTGTCATGCAAGATTCTCTAAAGGATCAAGGTTTTGGAGGGAGTGATGGAAACATGACAAACAAGCTTAGCCCAACCAACAATTTGACCTATTAGGAGGTCGGAATCTTTGAGGATAACTGACCATCATGAGAATGATTCCAAATAAGTTTGTCACCTTTATCATGAAGGGTAAATTTAATGAACTTTAAATCATAATATATTATTTTTCTCATATTTATAAGACTAATGTCATCTTTTTTAAAACATTTAATTTTTGTAAAATATCAGTATAGAAATTTAAATTGTCAACACACATTAAAACTAATTATGTCTGTCATTTTAGAAGTAATTATGATCAATAATCAAATATTTATAATGATCTAACGATTATGGTTGTTTACCAATGTAAAAGCTACACACGTTGATTGTTTATATGAATTAAATCCTTTGGTAAAACCGTTAAGTCATTGAAATGTTTTGTTTGTGAATGGCTTATATTTTTACTAATATCTTTTGTGTATAACGAGTCTTTTTTAATTCCTTCCTTTTTTCTCCACTTACAATATGATTTGTAACAAAGATTGACATGGGGTTAGTAAGGATATTGGAACAAGGAGAACATAGTATGTAACAATAGGTGGTTCCAACACAAACATTTTTTATTAAAGACGTGTCTGATGTCCGACATGTATCAATAATCGATACCGACACAACATTGGTAACCTACATAAATCTTGGTTATTAACTCTAAGTGAAAAGCCTAATAGCAGGATATTATTTTCACACAACTTTATCAAATGATAAAATTTGCGTAAATCATATAACAAATTTGCTTCCTTTCTACTTTTACTCTCCCTCACATTGGTTCACTCTCCATCGTCCTGGTCTGGCCTTGTGTTTGTTCAAGCTTGGCTATAACATAGTACCTCAGATATTTTAGGGTCTCAAAATTTCATAAGGCCAATCATCAATTTTCTCCTTATCTTTCAAAAAAAATGTTTGCTTCTCTTTGGTCCATCGTCGATATTGGCAATTCTGCAATGCAAATCCCAACTCTCATTTTTCTCAAGACCAACTACTATTTATATTTTAAATATAAAATTAATGGTTCCAATATTGTAGACGTGGTTAGAAAAACTCGTTGTATTCACTTTTTACTTTCTTTACTCAACTTTCAATATAATTCCAAGTTTCAAAGGTCTCCTATTTTAATTATTTTTTTACACATTAAAAACACCCATTTTAACATTAAAAGTAAAATTTCAAACTTATTTTTTGGTAACTTGCATATTGTTAGAATTTAAACAAAATAAAGAGAGCATGGGTGACACATCAAAAAAAACTATTCAGGATTCTTTTGGTAAACGTGAGAAATAGATATTAAGGGGAAATATATTGTGTGAGCCTTTTACCACTATATCTAACAGATTAGCCCAATCATATGGTTAAAAGGGATCTTACATGGTACACCACTTGAAGCATTTGTGCACATTGCAATTAGCCAATACTAATATATTTTGCTTTTTTCACTTTTTATTTGCTATCCATTGAAATTTTACTTTTTACGACTTTCTTGTTAGTCGCTCCCACACTTTTTGTAAGCACTCATTGACAATTTTTCATATATAAAGATCAGTCGAATTGAAATTAATTTGTACATTTCGTCTGTAGTAGTAAATTACCCTCTGTGTGATGATGTATATACAATTGACTTTTCATATTCCAAAGCAAAATACCAATATTTATTCGGGTTTTGTTGGATAATAATAATAATAATAATAATAATAATAATAATAATAATAATAATAATAATAATAATAATAATAATAACAATAATAATAATAATTCATCTAGAAACATGAAATATAGCTTATGTTTAGGGAAAAAAATGTCTCTCTCAAAGTTGTCCAGTAACAAATGCAAATTGGGCAGTTTACGTCTTTGTTATTTACTCATATAGTGGATTAGTAAGACCTAAACGAACATCAAGTTAAAACAAAAAGTTCAACATAATCAAGATATGTGAATATTGTCAAAAAAAAGATATGTGAATATTCACAAAAATAACTTCTATAGAAGACACACGATAAAAGAGAATATTAAACTATAATTTATTAATCAATCTTATTCATACATGTATTACATAAGATATTAATCTTTTTTAAATATATATTGATTGATTTATTAATAATAGAAGAGTTAACAGGTTTCAGGGATTGATACTACTCGATGGAGGTTTGCAACATGGAAGTTTACGACACACAATTGGTTGGCATTCTAAAGGAGGATGTGGGCAACAAGGTGGTAAGCCTTGTACATTTCCAACCAGCGCACATGCAATAGCAAGAATTAACACCACAAACTTGAAAATAGTTTCCATTATAACAAAGCTTAGTTTGCAAAGAACAATAAAGCGGATACTTCAGTTGTATGTTAAAACAATGTCTACTTATTTATAGGCAAACAAATAATAATATATAATATCACAAAAAGAAATATTTAGACTTTATTAATGTGTAAACCTTAATTGTTTTCATAACTACTTTTTTTATGTTGACTACTTTTTTCTTATGTTAAGTAAGTTATTGTGCGCACCTCGTTTAAAAAACGCGCAAATCCTCCGAGGTCGTTCGTAAACGCTCGGAGGGCCTTTGTGAAGTCGCCACCAAAGTTTTTGTGTAAAGGGAACGTTGATAAACCCTTAAGTTTTTTTTGTTTAAAGGGAAACGATAATAAAACCCTTGACGATGAGGAAAGGATGGTCATCGCAACCATTGTCGGGTTCGGGAGTCGGTTACGCAAGGGGAAGGTATTCGCACCCCTCACGTCCGTTGTACTCAACGGGAACCCTCTATTTGGCTAAAGCTTAAATTGTTTTTAAATGTTTTGCGCGCATGCATATCCATGTCAAAAGAAAATATACTAAAAGGGGGGAAAAGAGATAAAAACAAACGAAAGGGAAAAAGGTTTTATTATTGCGCTTGACAAGATGTCGATCTTGCTCCTACGTATCTCCCGGTAGTCGGAGAATTCAAAGCGTACGTAGTTCTTTGGTAGAAAAACGTACATGTGTTGGTTAATTTTAAATGGACGATGTTTTAACCAAATTCTGGCGATTCAACGTAGCTTGTATGCTCGCGCTCGGGAGACTTATTAAGCGTATAGCTTGTATGCTCGCGCTTGGGAGACTTATTAAGCGTTTGTTCACGAATCGCGCTAGAATTGTTAAAAGGTACATCCGTTGGGTAAAAGGGTTGAGTTGGTCGCTATGGGACCAAAAGAGGTGCAATGGACTCAAACGAGTCAATCATTGACCGAGGGGACTCCAACGAGTCGAGGGATTGTTCGATTGATCCACTGGGATCAAGAACGGGTACAATGGACTCGGACGAGTCGAACATTGACCGAGTGACTCAAACGAGTCGAGGGATGGAATCTAGTGGCCACGGGGGACCAAAAGGTTCGGATTGACCACAAGGGGCCAAGATTTGGTTTGGTTATGGTTGGATACGTTGAAAATGGAATGACGATTGTCCGAACGACGAGACATACGTCACGCATTCGTGCAATCGAGGCAATGGAGAGACATACGTCACACCATCCCTTTTTCATTCAAGTTTTTGGGTAGAATTCTTTTAGAAATCCCAAGGTATATCAAAACATTTGGTTTGGAACCCAAAGTGAAAAGATTTTAACAAATTGTTAGAAAACGCATAAGTTCGGCTCATTTCGCGAACAATTTTGAAAAGCGAACAAATTTGGCGTATGTTCACGCTTGAGTTTTGAAAATCATGAACAATGTTTATTGTTCAAGTTTGGATTGAAATGATGAACATAGCTGGTTTGTTCTAATTGTTTTGAAAGTTTGGGAACATAACTTGTTTTACAAGTTATCCACAAAATGTTATACGAACTTGTGAATTTGTCAAAATTGTGCAAAATCCTTGTTATGGCTTGAAAAACATGGGTTTAAAAACTCTTAGGTTCTGAGCTCTTGGGCTAGAACCTCAAAAATTGGCCATTTGGACACCTAAACTCAGATTCTGAGTTCTGTCATGGTCGCTCTGCGACCATGACTTCGCACTGCGAAGTATGCGAATTTTTGAGTTCAGAAGCTGTTTCTGAACTTTTGTTCAGAAACAACTTCTGAACACACTCAAGACCTTTTAGGTGAGTGAAAAGCTTTGAGTTTTTGGGATGAAAAAGACTGGACAAACCAGTTTTGATGTTTTGAAAACCTTGGGATTTCTTTGAAATTCAAAAGGGGTTTTTTAGAACCAAAAGGTTTTGAACCAAAATTGCTATACAAACACAATTGAAAATGCAAAACAAAAGCTTGGAAACTTACAGAGATCCTTAGCAAAGCTCCAGCTGCAATGGATTTGAATTGGTTGAAGGTTCTTGCAAAAGTTTTGAATGTTGGTGATGGTTTTGAACTTTGTGAGGCTTTGTGTTTGGATTGTTTTTTGTCTGGTTGTTTGCAAGTGTTTGTAAGCTGGAATGAGTAGTGTTTCTTTGTGTGTATAATGCTCTTGAATGCTGTTATCAGAAGTGCTTGTAGCCTTGGGCATTGCCTTCTATTTATAGGCCAAAACCAAATCAATTTCATCATTAGAAAATCCCCAAAATCCAGCTGATTTGTGGGCTAGGATCAGGCTGAATCCCTTTGCATTAAATGCTAATGGATAGAGGCAACCTTGCCTTGTGCCAAGGGTCAAGACTCAGCCTGATTTCAGCCACAAATTCAAAGATTTTTGGATAGCAATGATGATGAAATAGGGCTGAAATGCAATTGGCCAAGCTTGGGGATCAATCCTTGCAATCTCAATGGTTGATCAATAAAAACGTGCACTGTGATGTGCAGAGATTGGGGGATGCAAAAGGCTACAATTGGCTGGTGTGAGAGGGTGAAAAGCTGTTGCAAAACAGGGTAGGCACTCATGGCTTTTTCAAGTGAAAAATCCAGCTAGTTTGACTGGTTTTGGGGGAGCAAGCAGGAGGAAAGTCATCAAGCAGGTGGCTGGCAACCTTGGGGTGGTTAACAGGTCACTTGGGAGGGACAAGAGCTGCCCAAGGGCAAGCCCACTTGCTTGTCACATGCTAGGTTGGAAGAAAAAGCTTCCAACCTTGGCATTAATGGCAAGTCTCTCATTTCAGGTTTTGCTTGGCCCAAATAGCCATGAATGCTGATTAAAATAAATATGGAAATGATATGCAACAAAATCTGGAATTAAATCAAAAACACCAAAAATCTGCAGAAAAATCGCAGACTTCGCAGTGCGAAGGGAGCTTCGCAGTGCGAAGTCATCATTTTTGAAATGTTGACTTTTCTGTTGACTTTTGTTGACTTTGACTTTTTCTCCCTCTTTGATTTTTTTTTTATTTTTTTTTTAAAGGCTTAGGACAAAATTGGGGTACTACAGTTATCATACCTTACTATTTTATGAACCTTTAGTTTCTAAAAATATTTATTAGTAGTAAAAAAAAATTATATTGAGAATAATTTTCAATCTTCAATAATTTACCCTACATGTTAACTTATGTATGAGAGACACTACAACCCCCTAAATATATTTTAAAAAATTAAACAAAGAAGAATAACAAGATAAAAAAAGGGGGGACAAGGGACCAATACTCTAACGACAAATTATAAAATATAAAATATGTATGTTGTTTCACAAAATATAATCAACCTCAGCTAGCCCTAAGTTTGCAAGCTTGTTAGCACGAGGATTATTCTCCATTTAATTGAGTAACAATGAAGAGCATAGATGCAGTGAAAATCGTGCAAATAATCTCGTATGTTTTTCAAATGCCAAGGAACAGTTTTATGAGGTTTGAAAGCCAAGGAAGTAAACATAGTGTTTGTTCTAGACAATGAAAATAACATCCTTTTTTATAAGTTGTTTCTATAGCATTCGTGGGAACAATAAGTTCAATCTTAAGAGGATTGAAAATTCCCATATTGAGGGTAAAAGCACATGAAATATCACCATAACTATTTATAAGAATACTAGAAATGCACGTAATCCAAGATTTCTAGTAGAGGCACCATATGTATTACTGTAACATCCCGCCTAAGACTCGAATATTTATTAATATCGAGACGAAGAATCAGAAATGTTTTAAGCAAAGGACGATTTGGTAAATTGTCAGTTAATGGGTTTATTTATGTGACCAAGGAGGAATGAAGTGTGTGAATGGCGAAGATTAAGGTGACAGAATTTTAAGACGGAATTGACGAAGAAGTAATCATGCCAAATGGTGGCCATCGAACAGTGAAGTGATTAAGTCTGTTTAGGGCAGAGTTTCAGGAAGGTCAGAAATATTTAAGGATAAGGTGAAGAGCCTTAACCCAGTTGGACGCATTGTTGGACGATGCCTTGTCTGCGGAAGACATAAGGATTAAGGAATCATGAAATGCTCTAGGGAATGACGTAGAACCTTGACGGGAACCGCAGTTTGAGAATTTAAAGTGAAGTGTGGATTAAGTAACAATTCCGAGTACAGAGTTAAAGAATAGCAGTACCAAACCTAGAGAAATGAAATGATGAATTACCGGACAGTTAAGAGAAATAATTACGGATTACGTGAGTTAATTGGACAGACGAAACTAACCACTCAAGTGTGGTTATTGAGTATGAATCACAAGTAAGTTTGACCCCATCAGATCAGCCACGTCTCCTGAACCAGATTTGTGAAAGAAGAAGAGGAGATGATATGCAGCCTAAGAACTAAGATGGATGAATAAGTGGTAACAATAAGACTCGTTACATATCAAAGCGTGAATCAAATTTTTGGATGTATCCTAATGGTAAGAAGATTAGAAGTAAGAGAAGCTAGACTGGAATATATTATGTTGATGGACGAATTAAGTTGAACACCCTTGATTGGATGAACCGTATTGAATTTCCTCGATTGGTTGGAGAATGCAAGTTTAAGATAACACAAGAGTAAAGTAGACCAGTTTTGAAGGATAATCGGAATCTTAGCCGAGAAAATTATATGATATTTATTATATGGAAGATCGTCCTTTATATGAAATGTTAAGATTGTGATTAGAGTAACGGCGTTATATGTTTTTAACCGAAGAGTCTTCTTCCACGAACATTCAAGAAGCTGAAAGAAGATCACCCAGTATCAGATTAATACACATGCTAAATATTCTAGATAATTTAGTATGGGTGTTACAATTACAATTGTTCCAAATAGGTAAAGGAGGTTTCCATATTATTTCTTTTATTATAGCACGCTTAGTATATATAATGTTGAAATTGAAAGCCTTCAAAATCACAAATTTTTTTATTAATGAGTTAGAAATCAAGCTAGTATTGTTCGAAATCAGAGGGGCTGCCACGAAAGGTTTAGGTTTATTGCAAACCCAGGATTGAAGCTTACATTTGAAAATCTTTTATGGTTTCAACAAAACCCAATGATACGAAAGCAGTTTGTAAGGACATCAAGAATTGTAGCTTAATATCATCAACAAATAAAAGGTTCTAGGAGAAGCTAGGAGTGGAAATCAGCAAGTTCCATATAAAAGAGAATAAGTAACAATTAATGAAAAAATGGAGAGAGGGTTCAATATAAGAACCACGTATATTGTACATGGATGGAACATAACACCCTCTCTTGATAATATTATCATCTATAGGTACCTTGTCATGCAAGATTCTCTAAAGGATCAAGGTTTTGGAGGGAGTGATGGAAACATGACAAACAAGCTTAGCCCAACCAACAATTTGACCTATTAGGAGGTCGGAATCTTTTAGGATAACTGACCATCATGAGAATGATTCCAAATAAGTTTGTCACCTTTATCATGAAGGGTAAATTTAATCAACTTTTAAATCATAATATATTATTTTTCTCATTTTTATAAGACTAATGTCATCTTTTTTAAAACGTTTAATTTTTGTAAAATATAAGTTTAGAAATTTAAATTGTCAACACACATTAAAACTAATTATGTCTGTCGTTTTAGAAGTAATTATGATCAATAATCAAATATTTCTAATGATCTAACGATTATGGTTGTTTACCAATGTAAAAGCTACACACGTTGATTGTTTATATGAATTAAATCCTTTTGTAAAACCGTTAAGTCATTGAAATGTTTTGTTTGTGAATGGCTTATATTTTTACTAATATCTTTTGTGTATAACGAGTCTTTTTTAATTCCTTCCTTTTTTCTCCATTTACGATATGATTTGTAACAAAGATTGACATGGGGTTAGTAAGGATATTGGAACAAGGAGAACATAGTATGTAACAATAGGTGGTTCCAACACAAACATTTTTTTATTAAAGACGTGTTTGATGTCCGACATGTATCAATAATCGATACCGACACAACATTGGTAACCTACATAAATCTTGGTTATTAACTCTAAGTGAAAAGCCTAATAGCAGGATATTATTTTCACACAACTTTATCAAATGATAAAATTTGCGTAAATCATATAACAAATTTGCTTCCTTTCTACTTTTACTCTCCCTCACATTGGTTCACTCTCCATCGTCCTGGTCTGGCCTTGTGTTTGTTCAAGCTTGGCTATAACATAGTACCTCAGATATTTTAGGGTCTCAAAATTTCATAAGGCCAATCATCAATTTTCTCCTTATCTTTCAAAAAAAATGTTTGCTCCTCTTTGGTCCATCGTCGATATTGGCAATTCTGCAATGCAAATCCCAACTCTCATTTTTCTCAAGACCAACTACTATTTATATTTTAAATATAAAATTAATGGTTCCAATATTGTAGACGTGGTTAGAAAAACTCGTTGTATTCACTTTTTACTTTCTTTACTCAACTTTCAATATAATTCCAAGTTTCAAAGGTCTCCTATTTTAATTATTTTTATAAACATTAAAAACACCCATTTTAACATTAAAAGTAAAATTTCAAACTTATTTTTTGGTAACTTGCATATTGTTAGAATTTAAACAAAATAAAGAGAGCATGGGTGACACATCAAATAAAACTATTCAGGATTCTTTTGGTAAACGTGAGAAATAGATATTAAGGGGAAATATATTGTGTGAGCCTTTTACCACTATATCTAACAGATCAGCCCAATCATATGGTTAAAAGGGATCTTACATGGTACACCACTTGAAGCATTTGTGCACATTGCAATTAGCCAATACTAATATATTTTGCTTTTTTCACTTTTTATTTGCTATCCATTGAAATTTTACTTTTTACGACTTACTTGTTAGTCGCTCCCACACTTTTTGTAAGCACTCATTGACAATTTTTCATATATAAAGATCAGTCGAATTGAAATTAATTTGTACATTTCGACTGTAGTAGTAAATTACCCTCTGTGTGATGATGTATATACAATTGACTTTTCATATTCCAAAGCAAAATACCAATATTTATTCGGGTTTTGTTGGATAATAATAATAATAATAATAATAATAATAATAATAATAATAATAATTCATCTAGAAACATGAAATATAGCTTATGTTTAGGGAAAAAAATGTCTCTCTCAAAGTTGTCCAGTAACAAATGCAAATTGGGCAGTTTACGTCTTTGTTATTTACTCATATAGTCGATTAGTAAGACCTAAACGAACATCAAGTTAAAACAAAAAGTTCAACATAATCAAGATATTTGAATATTGTCAAAAAAAAGATATGTGAATATTCACAAAAATAACTTCTATAGAAGACATACGATAAGAGAGAATATTAAACTATAATTTATTAATCAATCTTATTCATACATGTATTACATAAGATATTAATCTTTTTTAAATATATATTGATTGATTTATTAATAATAGAAGAGTTAACATGTAATATCCCGCTTAAGACTCGAATATTTATTAATATTGAGACGATGTATCAGAAATGTTTTGAGTAAAGGACAATTTGGTAAATTGACAGTTAATGGGTTTATTTATATGGCTAGGGTAATATCCCGTTTATAAGTATCAGTTATCAGAGTTAAAAGCTTGTTATGCAAGTAATGGCATTTTCGTAATTATAGGGAAGGAGGAGTTTATTTAAAAAGAAGGGGGAAGATATTTTCTCGTCATTCTCTTCTCTCCCCTCTCTCTCTTCAAGTCTGATTTCTCCTCCCTCTCTCTAGAAATTCGACCCTCCTCCACCTCTCACAAATCCATATTTTCCTTCCTCAATTCTTGGAGCAAGCAAGCACTTTTGGGAAAGGTTGGACAAGAAAAGCTAGGGAAAACAAGGAAGAATCAAGGAGTGAAGCTAGGGTTTCAAGTTCTGAAATTGTCAAGCAACAATCAAGGCTTAGGTGAGCTCCCTAGGGTTTTAGAACCCACTTGAGTAAGTTTAAGAGTAATTTATACTTAGAGCAATTTTTATAAGTGCCCTAGATTATGTAAATTGCTAATTCCTTGTTCCAACTATGTTTAAACGGTTTATATGCTTAAGAAAATCCTTTTTATGCCATTTGGGAAGCTTGGGTGTGTTGGGATGGGTTGGAATGATGAAAAATATCAATTTTGAGATTTTTGGACCTGTCATGGTCGCTACAGCGAGTTGGAGCTCGCTACAGCGACCAGGCAGAATTTTATTCTGCCTACTGTCGCTACAAGCGCCCAGCTGGTCGCTACAAGCGCGCAGGCCCAGACAGCACTTGACAGCTTTGCTGTTTTGAGTGTTCTGGGGCGTGTAGGCATGGTTTTCCGCATCCGTTTTCTCCACAAACATTTTAGAAACATTCACCACCATTTTAACACATTCAAGAGGCTCCCAAAAAGGATGAAAATGTATGGAACAAGGATTGTGCATTGACTTAGCATAGTTTGAATTAAGAGGGCAAAGTCTAGACGAATATGCAAATGTTCTAGCAACTAAGTAGTGGCTTATGATAACGATAAGCCTATGATCCTATACCTATAGGTTATGTTTTGGAAGATTAGTTCCCTCAAGAAATGTATTTAATATGCAAAGCTTATGGCAGACTATTAGACGTACTTTCAAGTACAATAGTTAAGAATTAATGAGGAATAAGAATGATCCAATGATTAAAGTTAAGAACCTCTTTATAGGTAAAGCTTTAAGAATGAATTATCTAAGAATGCATTAGATATGCACAAGATTATGAACGAATAAGATATGTATATGAACTTAAGTTAAGAATTTAATGATAAAGATTAAACGTGTTCATCAGACTCCGGATTATGCCGGATGGAATTTCTCCGAAAGGGCTATCCACACGTAAGTTATAAGATTATGTTGAACGTGTCCAGCAGGCTCCGGGATTCGCCGGATGGGACTTCTCCGAGAGGATTGTCCACACGTATGTTAAAAGGTTAAGCATGTCCAACAGGCTCCGGGATTCGCCGGATGGGACTTCTCCGAGAGGGTTGTCTACATGCAAAGTTAAGTTGTGTTCAGCAGACTCCGGGATTCGCCGGATGGGACTTCATCGAGAGAGTTGTCCACACAACGATAAGAGGAGTCCGGTGTTAGCCTGATATGATAGGAATTTTCACCGGTATGATGCGAGATGTACTTCGGGGTTACTCCACCCGGATGCACTCCGTAAAATGAACTCAGATAATATTGTTTGTTCAACGCTGACTTACTAACTTAATGATTAAGAATGATATAAATATATACATATATATTGATGATTATGAATTATGATGAGAATACGACAAGTAGTCATCAGAGAAAGAAAGTGATCATAGGATGTCCCCAGATCACTAAGTATAAGTTAAAGTTTAAAGTTAGAATATGATAAAGACAAGTAGCGATCCTAAGTTTCCCCTTGATCGCGAAATATGTAGAGAAAGACTTGACGATCATAGGTATCCCCAAGATTGCCGAGAGTAGGCACGGCGACCCTAGGTTTCCCCCGTGGTTGCCAACAGTAGGTTGGGCTGGAGCTCACTGAGACATTATGTCTCATCCCAATCCTTCTGGTGCAAGTTTACAGGTTAGCAAGAGATGTTCATGAAGATCTTCAGGAAGACGCTGGATGGAGTGCAGATGCTCGTCAAGGACAAGCTCAGAAGGTTGACAGATTACCTATGTATATGAGAGTGTAATTGTAAATGATAATTGGATATTTGTATTAACGAGCTATTTGTACTCATTCAGTAGTTTTATATTGTATTTATTATTGAAAATATTAATGTACCCAGTATCAGATTAATACACATACTAAATATTCTAGATAATTTAGTGTGGGTGTTACATAACAGGTTTCAGGGATTGATACTACTCGATGGAGGTTTGCAACATGGAAGTTTACGACACACAATTGGTTGGCATTCTAAAGGAGGATGTGGGCAACAAGGTGGTAAGCCTTGTACATTTCCAACCAGCGCACATGCAATAGCAAGAATTAACACCACAAACTTGAAAATAGTTTCCATTATAACAAAGCTTAGTTTGCAAAGAACAATAAAGTGGATACTTCAGTTGTATGTTAAAACAATGTCTACTTATTTATAGGCAAACAAATAATAATATAATATATCACAAAAAGAAATATTTAGACTTTATTAATGTGTAAACCTTAATTGTTTTCATAACTACTTTTTTTATGTTGACTACTTTTTTCTTATGTTAAGTAAGTTATCATACCTTACTATTTTATGAACCTTTAGTTTCTAAAAATATTTATTAGTAGTAAAAAAAAAATTATATTGAGAATAATTTTCAATCTTCAATAATTTACCCTACATGTTAACTTATGTATGAGAGACACTACAACCCCCTAAATATATTTGAAAAAATTAAACAAAGAAGAATAACAAGATAAAAAAGGGGGGACAAGGGACCAATACTCTAACGACAAATTATAAAATATAAAATATGTAAGATATAATCTATTTCAAGTGTGATAATCTTTAATTTGTATGTTGTTTCACAAAATATAATCAACCTCAGCTAGCCCCAAGTTTGCAAGCTTGTTAGCACGAGGATTATTCTCCATTTAATTGAGTAACAATGAAGTGCATAGATGCAGTGAAAATCGTGCAAATAATCTCGTATGTTTTTCAAATGCCAAGGAACAATTTTATGAGATTTGAAAGCCAAGGAAGTAAACATAGTGTTTGTTCTAGACAATGAAAATAACATCCTTTTTTATAAGTTGTTTCTATAGCATTCGTGGGAACAATAAGTTCAATCTTAAGAGGATTGAAAATTCCCATATTGAGGGTAAAAGCACATGAAATATCACCATAACTATTTATAAGAATACTAGACATGCACGTAATCCAAGATTTCTAGTAGAGGCACCATATGTATTACAATTGTTCCAAATAGGTAAAGGAGGTTTCCATATTATTTCTTTTATTATAGCACGCTTAGTATATATAATGTTGAAATTGAAAGCCTTCAAAATCACAAATTTTTTTATTAATGAGTTAGAAATCAAGCTAGTATTGTTCGCAATCAGAGGGGCTGCCACGAAAGGTTTAGGTTTATTGCAAACCCAGGATTGAAGCTTACATTTGAAAATCTTTTATGGTTTCAACAAAACCCAATGATACGAAAGCAGTTTGTAAGGACATCAAGAATTGTAGCTTAATATCATCAACAAATAAAAGGTTCTAGGAGAAGCTAGGAGTGGAAATCAGCAAGTTCCATATAAAAGAGAATAAGTAACAATTAATGAAAAAATGGAGAGAGGGTTCAATATAAGAACCACGTATATTGTACATGGATGGAACATAACACCCTCTCTTGATAATATATCATCTATAGGTACCTTGTCATGCAAGATTCTCTAAAGGATCAAGGTTTTGGAGGGAGTGATGGAAACATGACAAACAAGCTTAGCCCAACCAACAATTTGACCTATTAGGAGGTCGGAATCTTTTAGGATAACTGACCATCATGAGAATGATTCCAAATAAGTTTGTCACCTTTATCATGAAGGGTAAATTTAATGAACTTTAAATCATAATATATTATTTTTCTCATTTTTATAAGACTAATGTCATCTTTTTTAAAACGTTTAATTTTTGTAAAATATAAGTTTAGAAATTTAAATTGTCAACACACATTAAAACTAATTATGTCTGTCGTTTTAGAAGTAATTATGATCAATAATCAAATATTTCTAATGATCTAACGATTATGGTTGTTTACCAATGTAAAAGCTACACACGTTGATTGTTTATATGAATTAAATCCTTTTGTAAAACCGTTAAGTCATTGAAATGTTTTGTTTGTGAATGGCTTATATTTTTACTAATATCTTTTGTGTATAACGAGTCTTTTTTAATTCCTTCCTTTTTTCTCCATTTACGATATGATTTGTAACAAAGATTGACATGGGGTTAGTAAGGATATTGAAACAAGGAGAACATAGTATGTAACAATAGGTGGTTCCAACACAAACATTTTTTATTAAAGACGTGTTTGATGTCCGACATGTATCAATAATCGATACCGACACAACATTGGTAACCTACATAAATCCTGGTTATTAACTCTAAGTGAAAAGCCTAATAGCAGGATATTATTTTCACACAACTTTATCAAATGATAAAATTTGCGTAAATCATATAACAAATTTGCTTCCTTTCTACTTTTACTCTCCCTCACATTGGTTCACTCTCCATCGTCCTGGTCTGGCCTTGTGTTTGTTCAAGCTTGGCTATAACATAGTACCTCAGATATTTTAGGGTCTCAAAATTTCATAAGGCCAATCATCAATTTTCTCCTTATCTTTCAAAAAAAATGTTTGCTCCTCTTTGGTCCATCTTCGATATTGGCAATTCTGCAATGCAAATCCCAACTCTCATTTTTCTCAAGACCAACTACTATTTATATTTTAAATATAAAATTAATGGTTCCAATATTGTAGACGTGGTTAAAAAAACTGGTTGTATTCACTTTTTACTTTCTTTACTCAACTTTCAATATAATTCCAAGTTTCAAAGGTCTCCTATTTTAATTATTTTTTTAAACATTAAAAACACCCATTTTAACATTAAAAGTAAAATTTCAAACTTATTTTTTGGTAACTTGCATATTGTTAGAATTTAAACAAAATAAAGAGAGCATGGGTGACACATCAAATAAAACTATTCAGGATTCTTTTGGTAAACGTGAGAAATAGATATTAAGGGGAAACATATTGTGTGAGCCTCTTACCACTATATCTAACAGATCAGCCCAATCATATGGTTAAAAGGGATCTTACATGGTACACCACTTGAAGCATTTGTGCACATTGCAATTAGCCAATACTAATATATTTTGCTTTTTTCACTTTTTATTTGCTATCCATTGAAATTTTACTTTCTACGACTTACTTGTTAGTCGCTCCCACACTTTTTGTAAGCACTCATTGACAATTTTTCATATATAAAGATCAGTCGAATTGAAATTAATTTGTACATTTCGTCTGTAGTAGTAAATTACCCTCTGTGTGATGATGTATATACAATTGACTTTTCATATTCCAAAGCAAAATACCAATATTTATTCGGGTTTTGTTGGATAATAATAATAATAATAATAATAATAATAATAATAATAATAATAATAATAATAATAATAATAATAATAATTCATCTAGAAACATGAAATATAGCTTATGTTTAGGGAAAAAAATGTCTCTCTCAAAGTTGTCCAATAACAAATGCAAATTGGGCAGTTTACGTCTTTGTTATTTACTCATATAGTCGATTAGTAAGACCTAAACGAACATCAAGTTAAAACAAAAAGTTCAACATAATCAAGATATGTGAATATTGTCAAAAAAAAGATATGTGAATATTCACAAAAATAACTTCTATAGAAGACACACGATAAGAGAGAATATTAAACTATAATTTATTAATCAATCTTATTCATACATGTATTACATAAGATATTAATCTTTTTTAAATATATATTGATTGATTTATTAATAATAGAAGAGTTAACAGGTTTCAGGGATTGATACTACTCGATGGAGGTTTGCAACATGGAAGTTTACGACACACAATTGGTTGGCATTCTAAAGGAGGATGTGGGCAACAAGGTGGTAAGCCTTGTACATTTCCAACCAGCGCACATGCAATAGCAAGAATTAACACCACAAACTTGAAAATAGTTTCCATTATAACAAAGCTTAGTTTGCAAAGAACAGTAAAGTGGATACTTCAGTTGTATGTTAAAACAATGTCTACTTATTTATAGGCAAACAAATAATAATATAATATATCACAAAAAGAAATATTTAGACTTTATTAATGTGTAAACCTTAATTGTTTTCATAACTACTTTTTTTATGTTGACTACTTTTTTCTTATGTTAAGTAAGTTATCATACCTTACTATTTTATGAACCTTTAGTTTCTAAAAATATTTATTAGTAGTAAAAAAAAAAAGTTATATTGAGAATAATTTTCAATCTTCAATAATTTACCCTACATGTTAACTTATGTATGAGAGACACTACAACCCCCTAAATATATTTGAAAAAATTAAACAAAGAAGAATAACAAGATAAAAAAGGGGGGACAAGGGACCAATACTCTAACGACAAATTATAAAATATAAAATATGTAAGATATGATCTATTTCAAGTGTGATAATCTTTAATTTGTATGTTGTTTCACAAAATATAATCAACCTCAGCTAGCCCTAAGTTTGCAAGCTTGTTAGCACGAGGATTATTCTCCATTCAATTGAGTAACAATGAAGAGCATAGATGCAGTGAAAATCGTGCAAATAATCTCGTATGTTTTTCAAATGCCAATGTCATACCCCATTTTTTGACCCATTTTCGTCTTGTTTTACTTATTGTCTCGTTTTACGCATTTTTTTTAAGGCCGAGAATTTTCGTCGTTTCAGACGAAATTTCGGCAGGGAGGTATTTTAAAATACCTCATGTCAATTTTTGTCTCGTTTATTTATTTATTTTTATTACGTTTTATTTTTTACTTTCAGTTTTTATTATCATTAATTTTTATTTACCATTATTACAATTTTATTTATTTCTTTTTTTTCATTATTATCATTATTATTATATTACTATTATTATTATTATTTTTTATTTTTGCATTTTTGTCCAAAGTCCAAGTCCAGGTCAAACACAGTCAAACAGTCAAACACACAACACTGCAGCGCCCCATTTTTGCTGGGTTTTCATCATCACAAATCCACCAAAATCCTCACAAAATCTGCAAAAAATCACAGCAAATCATCATCCCCATTTAATGCTTGCTCAAATCCTATCCAAAAATCTGCAGAAAACAACTTGCAAGCTTATCCTTAATCTATGACAAGCAGCTCAAATTTCCTCTATTTAACAGGATCAAACACAAAAGAAAGAAAAAAAATTTTAAGAGGAAGAAATTCTAAAGCAAAACAGATTTTTTTCACAGCAAAAACAACACACATCACCAACACAATCCTACACAAAACAGCATAAACATACCCACGCCCTAACACAAAAACCTACCACAACCCCCCCACTCGTCCCAGAACCAACAGCAACGCAAACACAAAAGCTTCCCAGCAACAAAGCACCACGCAACCACAAATAGCCCACAGCAAACTCACGTCCCAGCCACCAAAACACACACTCACGCACATACCCCACAAACGCACCACACAGCACAAAAAACACACACTTAACACACGCATACCCACGAACCCAGCAACCCAACACGACGAACACGAAAGCCTAGCCTAACACACCCAAAACCGTACACAACAAAGGTAAAAGGATAGTTTTTTTGTGTGTTTAAAAACCTAGATCTAGGGATTTTTGTAAGGATTTTGGGAAAAACAAGCTTGGATTTGGGATTAGGAGAAGAAAGGATAGTAGAAAAGTGGTTCCTTTTTTAAAAAAGGGGGAGTTTTTTTACTCCGGCGCGGTGGCGCCGCCGCTTAGGCCGGCGGCCACCACGCCGGAAATCCTTTCCGGCGAAGAGAAGTGAGAGAGATGAGAAAGAAGAGAGAGGGCGGGTAAAGAAGAGAGAGAAGGGGAAACATGAAATGAAATTTTGTGAAGGGAGGGGGTTTAAATACCCCTCCCTGATTCAGTGTGTGAGGGTGTACGCGTTAGCGTACACCCACGTCCTCCTGGCCCCCTGATTTTAGATCAGACAGCTCAGGCTTTTTCCCCCTGTGATTAGATCAGGGCCGTCTGATTAATCAGACGGCCCAGATCAATTTACGCAGGCCCAATACATTTTGGGCCTTTTTCTTTCAATCTGATTTATTTTTTACTACTAGCACCCCCCAGTTTTATTTTTTACACCTCCCCTATTTTATTTCTTTTATTTTCTTTGCAAATTTTATTTTTTCTTTTTTATTATTATTTCCTTTTTATTGTTTTATTGTTTTTTAATATCTCATTTATTTATTTACCTATCATATTATCTCATGCATTTTTTTATTTCTATTTTGTTCATTTTATTTTGCATCTTTTCTTTATGTCATTTGTATATACATTTGGGAACATATATATATAAATATGCATTGCTTTTTTTATTTTTTATAGTTCAATCCATGATAAATAAAAATCTTTTTATTTTAATCCAACGATCGTTTTTATTTTCTCGCGTTTAGCTTATTTTATCGCATTTATTTTCTTTTTAAACTCCAAGTAAAAAATCAAAACAACAAAAACATTTTTTTAAGCAACAAACTTGTTCATTTTGGTTGCAACAACTAATTTGAACAATTTCTTTTCTTTTATTTTGAGTTCTAAAAACGAGCGTTTTTTTTAGTTAATATATTTTCTTAAAATTCAAGCGAAACTTGAATGAAAAAGGGTGGTTTGACGTATGTCTCTCCTTTCCCCGATCGGATAAACACTTGACGTATGTCTCGTTGCTTAGACGATCGTCATTCTTTTCTAGCTTCCCCAAAAATACGTTTTTAAATTCAAACAAAGCTTGAATGAAAAAGGGTGGTTTGACGTATGTCTCTCCTTTCCCCGGTTGTACGAATGCTTGACGTATGTCTCGTTGCTCGGACAATCGTCATTCTATTTTCAAAGAGAATCCAACTCACCAATTTTGGCCCTTGTGGTCAATCCGAACCTTTCGCGCCTTTGCGCGTTTATTTTCAACCTTTTTACGCCTTGCGCGAATTTAACGCCTCCGTGCGTTTGTCTTTTATTTTCAACATTGTACGCCTCCGTGCGTTTGTCTTTATTTTCAAACCTTTTACGCCTCCGTGCGTCTGTCTTTTTTTCCCTTAAACATTTACGCCTTGCGCGAGTTTATCGCCTTAGCGTCTGTCTTTCACCTTTTAAAGCTTTTTTACGCCTTTGTGCGTTTTCAAACCTTTTTTTTCAAGAACTACGTACGCTTTGAATTCTCCGACTATCGGGAGATACGTAGGAGCAGGATTGTCATCTTGTCAAGCCCATTAAATAAAAAATCTTCTTTTCCTTTCTCTTTCGTTTGTTTTTATCTCTTTCTTCACCTCACATTATATTTTCTTTTTCCTTTATATATATATATGTTTAAGCGCGCAAGCAAAACGTCAAAAGACATTTTTAAGCCTAAGTTAACTAAGAGGTTCCCGTTGAGTACAACGGATGTGAGGGGTGCTAATACCTTCCCCTCGCATAATCGACTTTCGAACCTAAAATCTTTTCTCAAGGTAATTTCGAACTTTTTTCCTTTTTCCCCGAAAAATTAAAAGTTCAGTCGTGATTTAAATTTAGTGATTCAATGCTAGTCAATAGCTTGACATCCGAAATTCGACGCGACAAAAATGGCGACTTCACTGGGGAAAATCGCTTAAACACTTTGTTTTTGTGTATGATAAGTCAAGCCTATCTTAGTTGGCTTTTAGGCTAAAGTATCTTTGTTTTGCTTGCACGCTTATGTCTTATTACCATTTTTTGTTTATCTTTTCTCGCTTTATATGTATATGTTTCATATTGCTTTATATTCATATTATATATGTTGTGGGGTTACTTGAGCGATGTTACTCCACATTGTTCGGGTTAATGCCGGACGTGTGAGGCTCTATTCCCGAGCTTTGAGAAAAAATTAAGATAGGATGGGGTTGCGTAGCGGAGGCCCACTTGACGTATGTCTTGAAGGGAAGATGCGAAAACCCCGCCTAGAGTAGATTTCACTTGGAATATATTGAGGTCTTGCGAGCATTTGCAATTGACGACAATAGTTCCATGTGAGGTCCGTGATCTCTAGGGACCTTTTTAGAAAATCTCATCTTTAGAGCCTACACGTGAGAATGGGGGAAATTTTGAACATACATGTCATACATATGCATACCATACATTTACATGCATGAAAATGATTTTCGCATATCACTTTGCTTTATAGGAAATTAATTGCACTTTTTAATTTCCTTGTAAAGCAAAACAAAAAATTTTCATGCATTTACATACATCATTCATTATCATGCATATGTCCATCTTCGAGTCCAAAACTCATTTCCTTTTTTTTTTCTATCCTCAGGATTTCTCATAATCCGAATTGAGTATTCAGTGTTCGCATTTCCTCCGCAACACTACGCGTCTTTCCATAAAGAGAAGTGGCTCATCGTCTCGAAGCAACTCACGCTTACAACACTCGAGCAGCCTTAAAGAAGAAAATGGAGAATTTAGAGCAAGAGAATCATGAGCTTCGTGAAGAACTAACATCTATGAAAACGGAGATGGAAAAACTAACGGAGTTAGTGAAGCTGCTAGCTGCCGCGCAAATCCCGACACCTCCTCCTCCCTCCAGTTCTCAAGAACAAGCATCAGCATTTGCTTCGACTTCAACATTGCATGTCGATGCTCTACAACACTCTAAACCCCTCAGTTGTACGTGGGGCATGCCTTTTGAGTTTGGTGAAGAGTCTATCCCAATTCCCACTACTCTCCTAGAAGCTCCGGTATCTCAACCCGAGATTACCTTCCCTCAGGCTACTGTGGCCTTCACAACGCCAGTGGTCCATACCACTCAATATGATCACAGGCCTATCTTTCATACTGAAAGTGTAGGTGCCCAAGATAAGATGGCAGATTTCCAAGAGAAATTCGAGGAAATGCAAAAGGAGATCAAAGCCCTCCGAGGAAAGGATCTATTTGGGAAAAGCGCCCATGATCTCTGCCTTGTACCCAATGTCAAGATCCCTCCTAAATTCAAGGTCCCGGACTTTGAAAAGTACAAAGGGAATACTTGCCCGCAAAGTCACTTGGTAATGTACGCAAGGAAGATGTCAACGCAAACCGACAACCATCAGTTGCTCATCCATTATTTCCAAGATAGCTTAACCGGTGCCGCTTTAAAGTGGTACATGGGTTTGGATAGTACCAAAATTCAAACCTTCAATGACTTGGGAGAGGCGTTTGTCCGCCAATACAAATACAATTTGGACATGGCCCCGGATCGGGACCAACTCCGGGCCATGGCCCAAAAGGACAAAGAGACCTTTAAGGAGTACGCACAAAGATGGAGAGAGATAGCGGCTCAGATTAGCCCGCCTCTTGAAGAAAAGGAAATGACCAAGATCTTTTTAAATACTCTTGGTTCCTTTTACTATGAACGAATGGTTGCCAGTGCGCCAAGTGACTTCACAGAAATGGTAAGCATGGGCGTACGTTTGGAGGATGCGGTCCGAGAGGGACGCTTAGTGAAAGAAAGTGCTCCATCAAGCAGCACAAAGAGATTCGGGGGTGGCTACCCAAGGAAGAAAGAGCAAGATATCGGCATGATTGGCCATAGAGGACCTCATCAAGGGTACTCAGCATATCCGCATGTCTCTGCCATTTCACCTTCCATCTCAACACCTCCAAACTACCAAATTCAGGTCCCACAAAGGCCTCCCCCTCATTATCAACCATCATATCAACAACAACAACATCCTCAATATCAACAACCATATTATCAACAACCACGCCCGCAAGGTCAGCAGCAATTCCGACCTCAAGCACCTCAACTACCCTTTAATCATCAGAATCACCCAAGAGCGGTATTCGATCCGATACCCATGAAGTACGCGGACTTGCTCCCGGCTTTACTTGCGAGAAACCTCGTACAAACAAAAGCACCACCTCCCGTACCAGAGGTGTTACCTCCATGGCATCGACATGACCTTACATGCACATACCATCAAGGGGCACCAGGCCATGACGTTGAACGCTGCCTTGCTTTAAAGAATGAGGTCCAGAAGCTAGTCCGTACCAAAGTATTGACCTTCAAGGACTCAAACCCAAATGTCCAAACTAACCCACTGCCAAACCATGTCTCCTCTATCAACATGGTTCAAGAATGTCAAGGAGCCAGTCCTATTTTGAAGGCCCAAGACATCAGAACGCCTCTAGTTCCGCTACACATCAAGATGTGTAAGGCAACTATGTTCGAGCACGATCATGCTAGTTGCGAAGAATGCTCAGTGAGTCCTCAAGGATGTATGCAAATCCAAAATGACATACAAGGACTGTTGGACAAAAAGGAGCTTGTTGTCACAAAAAAGGACAAAAGCGTATGTGTTATAATCCCGGAGTTTAATATCCCGGATTACTTGGAGTTAGCCCCCAGCAGCCAGAAGCCTGCCGCTACTCCCCTCATAATATGCTTACCAGGGCCTGCCCCATACACTTCCAACAAGGCAGTTCCTTACAAATACCTTGCAACCATGGTGAATGACGGTCAAGAGGTACCTATTCCTCCCTTAGCCCCTGTCGGTAATATCACGGACAGTAGCAAAGTGCTAAGGAGTGGACGTGTTCTTCCCACAGTAGTCCAAGAAAAGGTCAGTACCCCGGTATTTGAACCAAGGCAAACCCAAGACCCCTGCACAAACAAGGATGTAGGTCAATCCAGTGGGGCGAATGCCGATTCGGATCTTGATGAGGTTTTGAAGCTAATCAAGAAAAGCGAATACAAGGTCGTGGACCAGTTGTTGCAAACACCTTCGAAAATCTCTATGCTGTCCTTACTGTTAAACTCCGAAGCTCATAGAGAATCATTGATGAGGGTTTTGAACCAAGCCTTCGTGGAGCACGATATAACCCTTGGCCAATTCGGGGGCATTGTCGGAAACATCACTGTCTGCAACAACTTAAGCTTCAGTGAAGAGGAACTCCCGGAGCAAGGAAGGCACCATAATTTGGCATTACATATCTCGGTAAACTGCAAGTCGGATGCTTTATCAAACGTACTTGTAGATACCGGCTCTTCATTGAACGTAATGGCCAAGACAACTCTTGACCAGCTTTCCTACCAGGGGACCCCCATGAGGCCAAGTGGGGTAGTTGTTAAAGCCTTTGACGGCTCAAGAAAGTCAGTAATTGGAGAGGTAGATCTGCCTATCACAGTCGGGCCGCACACATTTCAAATCACCTTCCAGGTAATGGACATACAAGCAGCGTACGGTTGTTTGTTAGGACGTCCATGGATCCATGAAGCCGGAGCAGTAATGTCCACACTTCACCAAAAGCTAAAGTTTGTGAAGAATGGAAAGCTAGTCACTGTGAGAGGGGAGGAAGCTCTGTTAGTCAGCCATCTGTCGGCCTTCTCGTTCATCGGTGCTGATATCGTTGACGGGACATCATTCCAAGGTCTTTCCTTAGAAGATGAGAGCGCCACAAAGAATGGAGCATCCATGGCTTCTTACGAAAGTGCACAAAGAACAGTGCAAGATGATTTACTCCCGGGTTGGGGAAAGACGATAAGCCTTCCGGAGCATAGGCATAGAGAAGGGTTGGGTTTCACTTCAACTACAAGAGTTGCCGAACCAAGCGCTAGCATTGAACCGCTCAAGGACATTTTCCACAGCGCCAGCTTCGTTCATTCCGCAATGGAAACTAATGCCATCACTGAAGATGGGCCGGAAGAAGCGGCACATGTCCATGTAACGCCCGGGGGAGTTTGTCGCAATTGGGACGCTGTCGACATTCCTTCTGTTATTCAATCGTCAAAGTAATGTGTTTATTTATTTATCGTTTTCAAAAAAGATCCCTTCGTCTTGCCCAAAGCGAAGAAGGACTCATGTAGGGCTTGTTTAAAGTACTATTATCATCAATGAAATTTGTCGTTTTTATCACGACCTTTCTATTTTGTTGTCTTATTGTCTTTTTTCCGAAAAAATGGTAACACAAAAAACCAAAAAAAATCATAAGTATATTTTCTTCTTTTTAATTTTCAAAAAGTTTGCATTTTCGCTCATTTCACTAAAATCAATCATCCATCATTTACAGACTAAACGTCCATAAACCCGTTGAACTCCATAACCCTAGTCTCTCTCCCAACTTTGAATTCCCTGTTTACGAAGCGGAAGAGGAAGAGGATGAAGAAATTCCGGACGAAATCAAGCGCCTATTAGAACAAGAGAGGAAGACTATTCAACCTCATGAGGAAGCAATAGAGGTTATCAACTTGGGTTCCGAAGAAGACAAGAAAGAAATCAAGATTGGGGCATTGTTGGATGCGTCCGTCAAAGAAAGAATCATCAAGCTTCTTGAAGAATATGTGGATATTTTTGCATGGTCATACCAAGATATGCCAGGATTGGATCCTGAGATTGTGGAGCATCATCTACCTTTGAAACCTGAATGTCCGCCAGTCAAGCAGAAGTTGAGAAGAACTCGCCCTGACATGGCTCTCAAGATCAAAGAGGAAGTGCAAAAGCAGATTAATGCTGGATTTCTTGTTACATCAGAATACCCTCAGTGGTTGGCCAACATAGTGCCTGTTCCCAAGAAGGACGGTAAAGTTCGGATGTGCGTCGATTACCGAGATTTAAACAAAGCTAGTCCCAAAGACGACTTCCCTTTACCCCACATTGACATATTGGTCGACAATACCGCCAAATCCAAGGTATTCTCCTTTATGGATGGTTTTTCGGGATACAATCAGATTAAAATGGCTGTTGAAGATAGAGAAAAAACGTCTTTCATTACACCTTGGGGCACCTTTTGTTATCAAGTGATGCCTTTTGGCTTAACAAATGCGGGTGCTACCTATCAAAGGGGCATGACCACTCTTTTCCACGACATGATACACAAAGAAATTGAAGTATATGTCGACGACATGATTGTCAAATCAGGAAATGAAGAGGAACATGTTGAATATTTGCTAAAGATGTTTCAACGTCTGAGAAAATATCAGCTTCGCCTGAACCCCAACAAATGTACATTTGGCGTAAGATCTGGAAAACTCCTAGGTTTCATTGTCAGTCAAAAGGGTATCGAGGTAGATCCTGACAAGGTCAAAGCCATCAGAGAAATGCCTGCTCCTCAAACTGAGAAGCAAGTAAGGGGATTTCTAGGACGTTTAAATTACATCTCTAGATTCATATCCCACATGACAGCCACTTGTGGACCCATCTTCAAGCTACTTCGCAAAAATCAAGAAGTAGTATGGACAGAAGATTGCCAGAAAGCCTTCGACAGCATCAAGGAGTACCTGCTAGAGCCTCCAATACTTATTCCTCCAGTCGAAGGGAGACCTTTAATCATGTACTTAACCGTATTGGAGGACTCCATGGGTTGTGTACTCGGACAACAAGACGAGACCGGTAGAAAAGAGCACGCTGTCTACTACCTAAGCAAGAAGTTTACGGACTGCGAGTCCCGATACTCTCTACTCGAGAAAACTTGTTGTGCATTAGCTTGGGCTGCTAGATGTCTTCGCCACTACATGCTTAACCATACTACTTGGTTGATATCCAAAATGGATCCGATCAAGTACATCTTTGAAAAACCCGCCCTAACCGGAAGGATCGCCCGTTGGCAGATGTTGTTATCAGAATATGACATCGAATACCACACTCAAAAAGCTATTAAAGCCAGCATTCTTGCCGATCATTTGGCTCATCAACCAATCGAGGATTATCAACCAATCAAGTTTGACTTCCCCGATGAAGAAATCATGTATCTAAAGATGAAGGATTATGACGAGCCATTATTCGGCGAAGGTCCAGATCCCGAATCTAGGTGGAAGTTAATCTTTGATGGAGCTGTCAATGTCTATGGCAATGGAATTGGGGCAGTTATCATCACCCCCGAGGGCAAACATCTCCCTTTCGCTGCAAGACTTTCATTCGACTGTACAAACAATATGGCGGAGTATGAAGCTTGTATTCTGGGAATTGAAGAAGCCATTGATCTAAGGATCAAGAACCTCGACATTTATGGAGACTCAGCTCTTGTGATCAATCAAATCAATGGAGATTGGGAAACTCGCCACACCGGCTTGATTCCTTACAAAGATTACGCAAGACGTTTGCTAACTTTTTTCAACAAAGTTAAGCTGCATCATATTCCTCGAGATGAGAATCAAATGGCGGATGCTTTGGCAACCTTGTCTTCCATGTATGAGGTCAGCCGCCGGAGTGAGATTCCAACAATCAAGGTTCAGCATCTAGAAAGGCCTGCACATGTGTTTGCAGCCGAAGCAGTCATAGATAACAAGCCATGGTTCCATGACATCAAAAGCTTCCTCCAAAAGCAAGAGTACCCGCATGGGGCATCCAACAAGGATAAGAAAACTCTGCGAAGATTAGCTGGCAACTTCTTTCTAAATGGAGAAGTTTTATACAAGAGGAATTTTGATATGGTGCTACTCAGATGCGTTGATGAGCAAGAAGCCAATCGTATAATGCATGAGATACATGAGGGTTCCTTCGGGACTCATTCCAGTGGGCATACAATGGCTAGGAAGATCTTAAGGGCCGGATATTACTGGATGACCTTGGAGAGTGATTGCTACAAGCATGCCAGAAAATGCCATAAATGTCAAATTTATGCGGACAAGATCCATATGCCACCAACGGCTCTAAATGTCCTCTCTTCCCCTTGGCCTTTCTCCATGTGGGGTATCGATATGATTGGTAGGATTGAACCCAAAGCTTCGAATGGGCATCGCTTCATCTTAGTGGCGATTGACTACTTCACCAAATGGGTCGAAGCTGCGTCGTATGCCAACGTCACTAAACAAGTGGTAGTCCGATTTATTAAGAATCATATCATTTGTCGATATGGTATTCCCAACAAGATCATCACCGACAATGGGACCAATCTGAACAACAAAATGATGAAGGAGCTATGTCAAGAGTTCAAGATCGAGCATCATAACTCCTCTCCTTATAGACCTCAGATGAATGGCGCAGTTGAAGCTGCGAACAAAAACATCAAGAAAATAGTGCAAAAGATGGTAGTCACCTACAAGGATTGGCATGAGATGTTGCCATATGCCTTGCACGGGTATCATACTTCAGTGCGTACATCGACAGGGGCAACCCCTTTCTCTTTAGTATACGGCATGGAAGCAGTGCTCCCCGTAGAAGTCGAAATCCCGTCATTGAGAATCTTGATGGAAGCTAAATTGTCAGAGGCTGAATGGTGTCAAAACCGATATGATCAGTTGAACTTAATTGAAGAAAAATGCATGACTGCCTTGTGTCATGGACAACTGTATCAACAGAGGATGAAACAAGCTTTTGACAAGAAGGTTCGTCCTCGTGAAATCCAAGAAGGAGACCTTGTGCTTAAAAGGATCCTATCTTTTCAACCCGACTCTAGGGGCAAATGGACGCCTAACTACGAAGGCCCGTATGTAGTCAAGAGAGTTTTCTCCGGAGGAGCTTTGATTCTCACGACAATGGACGGCGAAGATTTTCCGCGTCCTGTGAATTCCGATGTAGTCAAGAAATATTTTGTCTAAAAACAAAAGAACAGCTCGGTAAGTCGAAAACCTGAAAAGGCGGCTTAGGCAAAAATGAGCGTCTCGATGGACTGAAAACCCGAAAGGGCGGTCCAGGCAAAAATTAGAGACACAAAACAGAAATAATCATCCTGATAGGTCGAAAACCCGAAAGGGCCACCTATGCAAAAGTTAAGGATCAAAAGACAAGATAACTGCATCGGATTGACTACAGTTTACTTGGGGCAAATCAACTGTCAAAGGACTCGGAATCTGAAGCATCCAAACAGTGAATTCAAAGTTGTTAGGGAAAATAGCGGTTATTGTTCAATGAACCTTCCCTGTATATTTACCATTTTTTCAACTTTGTAAGATCCGTGGAACCACGCCATTGGCGCGCCACAACCCCATTAATAAAATTTCTTCCTAGTGAAGTCTTTACATTTTGTTGGGAATTCCCATTTATTTTGCTTAGTCATTTCTTCTATTTTTGATAATAGTACTTGGAACGAAACTCTTTTTCAAAAGAAAAATTTAAATCTTTTTGGAAGGCATAAATAATAAACACATTCTCTTTGGACTTGTGAATAATTGAAGCGCGCGCCAGCAGCTATCCTGAGAGCGGATAAACTTCGCAAGCCAAATATGGTTAATTGCTAAGCAGATTTCCCCAGCGGAGTTCCCCCCGTGAATCAAAGGGAATATCCCCAGTGAATCAAAGCCCGACCTCGCTCGGCACCCACATTACAATCGAAACCCGACCTCGCTCGGCATTCAATCATAATCCCCAGCGGATTAGCATAATCCCCGGTGGATTAACAAACTCCCCAAGAAGTCAACCTTTGTCCAAAACAATCAAAAGCCCAATTGTCATTGGCACCTACTCACAAAAGCCCAACCACCGTTGGCATCTAAGGCTGGATATCGATCATGCTTCCAAAATGATCCTTATATCCCCAGCGAAACCACAAACAAAGCCCAATTTTATTGGCATCCCCCAGTGGAGTCTTAACCCCAAAAGCCCAATCATCATTGGCACCCAATCAAAGCCCGACCTTGCTCGGCATCCAACATAAAAGCCCGACCTCGCTCGGCATCCAAATACAATCAAAGCCCGACCACGCTCGGCATCCAAACAAAACATAAGCATTCCTGGTGGCATCACCAGTTCTTTTCCCAAGCGGATTAGCATGATTCCCCAGTGAAGTAACAATTTCCCCATGAGGTATGTGTTCCTCGTCAACGGTTACGGCTTCACCCCGTCAACATTTTGGAGGTGTTCCCTGCGACATCATCCCGGCAAAGATCACCGAGTGTTTGCAATGCGACGTCGGTCCACTTCTCATTTTACCGGTCTAAATCTTGTTTCACCAAGTTGTCGGTCATGCAATAAATCAAAACATTTAGGGTATCCCCCAGTGCAAGCCAATCTTTCACACATCCCCAGTGGGAGTCCTGCATTAGTACATTCATACATTCATGCATTCATACATTTGTACAATCATACAAATCATGTGATCACGCATTCATGCATATACGCATTCACACATGCAACATACCACAATATCATCTGTACATGGTTGCTTTAACCACCACGTTTCTTACCAATTTATCATAAACAATCTGCATTTTTCTCCAATGTCATTCTCCAATGATGTTACAAAATAAAGCCCAATTTTATTGGCATTCCCCAGTGAGTCATCATTCACACTCACAAATACCAAATCATAACCAAAGCCCGACTTTGCTCGGCATCCCATCATAGTCACCAGTAAATATTCCCCAAGTGTCATCCCCAGTCCGTTTGGTCAAGTGATGTCACCCTTTTATGCCAAGTGGCAGTTCTTTAACGAACAGCTTGTGCATATTCCCCAGTGTTGTGCCAAGTGACGAGTTCTTTAACGAACAGCTTGTGCATCCCTTTTCCCCAATTGAAGGGGCAATTCTGTATGGAACGGCTTGTCAGCCGCATCCTCACTGTCGTCAATGTACGGTTCGGTAACCAACCCGGACAGTTGACATGTCTTTTATTTCCTATTGTCAATGAACGGTTCGGTAACCAACCCGGACAGTTGACATGTCTTTTATTTCCTATTGTCAATGAACGGTTCGGTAACCAACCCGGAAAGTTGACATGTCTTTTATTTCCTATTGTCAATGAACGGTTCGGTAACCAACCCGGACAGTTGACATGTCTTTTATTTCCTATTGTCAATGAACGGTTCGGTAACCAACCCGGACAGTTGACATGTCTTTTTATTTCCTGTCGTCAATGAACAGTTCGGTAAACAACCCGGACAGTTGACATTTCTTTCTGTCGTCAATGAACAGTTCGGTAACCAACCCGGACAGTTGACATTCATTTCCTGTCTTCAATGAACAGTTCGGTAAACAACCCGGACAGTTGACATGTCTTTTTATTTCATGTTGTCAATGTACAGTTCGGTAACCAACCCGAACAGTTGACTTTTCTTTTTATCGTCAATGTAAGGTTCGGTAACCAATCCGGACAGTTGACATGTTTTTATTTCCTGTCGTCAATGTAAGGTTCGGTAACCAATCCGGACAGTTGACATGTTTTTATTTCCTGTCGTCGATGTAAGGTTCGGTAACCAATCCGGACAGTTGACATGTTTTTATTTCCTGTCGTCAATGTAAGGTTCGGTAACCAATCCGGACAGTTGACATGTTTTTTTATTTCCTGTCGTCAATGTAAGGTTCGGTAACCAATCCGGACAGTTGACATGTTTTTTTATTTCCTGTCGTCAATGTAAGGTTCGGTAACCAATCCGGACAGTTGACATGTTTTTATTTCCGGTCGTCAATGTAAGGTTCGGTAACCAATCCGGACAGTTGACATGTTTTTATTTTCCGGTCGTCAATGTAAGGTTCGGTAACCAATTCGGACAGTTGACATGTTTTTATTTCCTGTCGTCAATGTAAGGTTCGGTAACCAATCCGGACAGTTGACATGTTTTTTATTTCCTGTCGTCAATGTACGGTTCGGTAACCAATCCGGACAGTTGACATGTTTTTTTATTTCCTGTCGTCAATGTACGGTTCGGTAACCAATCCGGACAGTTGACATGTTTTTATTTCCTGTCGTCAATGTACGGTTCGGTAACCAATCCGGACAGTTGACATGTTTTTTTTATTATTTATTTCCTGTCGTCAATGTACGGTTCGGAATTCAACCCGAACAGTTGACTTTTTATTTCCTGTCTTCAGTGAACAGTTCAGAAACAACCCGAACAGCTGACTTTTACATTCAATCCTTGTCGTCAGTGGCAGTTCGGCAACAATCCAAACAGCTGACATTTTACCCCTTTTGGTTCCCGTGGTTAATTGCCCACTCTCCCCAGTGAACAGTTCGGCAATAACCCAAGTGGCTAACCTTTTTCCCCAGTGGAACACTATCCCCAATAGAGTTGGATCCCGTTTCTTTAACGAACCGGGTATCCCTTTGTCTCTGTTTATCCCCAATCAGGTCATCTTTGCCGTCTTGCATTTATACTTGCATCACATGCATTCATAACATTGCATACATGGCATCGCATCCGTAATGTTTTACTGTCAAAATTGGTCAAAAAATGGTGTACTCTGTGTGCGCACCTCATTTTTTTCCTCGGGAAAAAGACGCGCAAATCCTCCGAGGTCGTTCGCAAACGCTCGGAGGGCCTTTGTGAAGCCGCCACCAAAGTTTTTGTGTAAAGGGAACGTTGATAAACCCTTAAGTTTTTTTTTGTTTAAAGGGAAACGATAATAAAACCCTTTGACGATGAGGATAAGGATTGGTCATCGTAACCATTGTCGGGTTCGGGAGTCGGTTACGCAAGGGGAAGGTATTAGCACCCCTCACGTCCGTTGTACTCAACGGGAACCTTCTATTTGGTCAAAGCTTGAATTGTTTTTTAATAATGTTTGCGTGCATGTTCATTTATATTAAAAATAATAAAGGGGGGAAAGAGATAAAAACAAACGAAAGAAAAAAAAGTTTTTTATTATTGCGCTTGACAAGATGTCGATCTTGCTCCTACGTATCTCCCGGTAGTCGGAGAATTCAAAGCGTACGTAGTTCTTTGGTAGAAAAACGTACATGTGTTGGTTGATTTTAAATGGACGATGTTTTAACCGAATTCTTGCGATTAGAACGTAGCTTGTAGGCTCGCACTTGGAGACTTATTAAGCGTTTGTTCGTGAATCACATTAGAATTGTTAAAAGGTACGTCCGTTAGAGTAAAGGGTTGAATTGGTCGCTATGGGACCAAGGGAGGCGCAATGGACTCAAACGAGTCAAACATTGACCAAGTGGACTCAAACGAGTCGGGCGATTGTTCGATTGATCCACTGAGATCAAGAACGGGTACAATGGACTCGGACGAGTCGAACATTGACCGAGTGGACTCAAATGAGTCGAGGGGTTGAGTCTAATGGCCAACGGGGGACCAAAAGGTTTGGATTGACCACAAGGGGCCAAGATTTGGTTTGGTTAGGGTTGTACATATTGAAAAAAAAAGGGGAATGACGATTGTCCGAGCGACGAGACATACGTCACGCATTCGTACAATCGGGGCGATGGAGAGACATACGTCACACCATCCCTTTTTCATTCATGTTTTTGGGTTGAATCCTTTAGAAATCCCAAGGTATGTCAAAACATTTGGTTTGAAAACCCAAAATGGGAAGGTTTAGCAAATTTGCTAAAAAAACGAGCAAGTTCGTCTCATTTTGCGAAAATGCGAACGTAAACGGTGTATGTTCATCTTTGAGTTTTGAACATCATGAACAATATTTATTGTTCAAGTTTAGATTGAAATGATGAACATAGCTTGTTTGTTCATGCTTGTTTGAGAGTTTGGGAAGATAACTTGTTTTGCAAGTTATCCACAAAATGGTCATACGAACTTGTGATTTTGTCAAAATTATGCAAAATCCTTGTTGTGGTTTGAAGAACATGGGCTTAAAAACTCTTAGGTTCTGAGCTCTGGGGCTAGAACCTCAAAAATTGGTCATTTTGACACAAAAACTCAGATTCTGAGTTCTGTCATGGTCGCACTGCGACCATGACTTCGCACTGCGAAGCATGCGAAATTTTGGGTTCAGAAGCTGTTTCTGAACTTTTGTTCAGAAACAACTTCTGAACACACTCAGGACCTTATAGATGGGTGAAAAACTTTGAGTTTTTGGGGTGAAAAAGGTTGGACAAACCAGTTTTGATGTTTTGAAAACCTTGGGATTTCTTTGAAATTCAAAAGGGGTTTTTTAGAATCAAATGGTTTTGAACCAAAATAGCTATGCAAACACAATTATAAATGCAAGATAAGTGCTTAGAAACTTACAGAACTCCTTAGCAAAGCTCCAGCTGCACTTGATTTGATTTGGTTAAAGGCTTTCACAAAAGGTTTGAATATTGGTGAAGGTTTTGGAACTTTGGAAAGCTTTGGTGTTGGATTGATTTTTGCTGGTTGTTTGTGGAAGTTTGTAGGCTAAAATGAGCAGAGTTTCTGCTCTTGAAATGTTGTGTTAACTGTGTTTGTATCCTTGGGCATTGCCTTCTATTTATAAGCCAAAACCAAATCTTTTTCATCATTACACAATCCCAAAATTCAGCTGATTTGTGGCCAAGATTAAGCTGAATCCCTTTGCATTAAATGCTAATGGATAGAGGCAACCTTGCCTTGTACCAAGGGGCAAGATCCAGCTTGATTTCATCCACAAATTCAACTAATTCTAGAAGGTAATGATGAAGAACAAAGCTGATTTGCAATTGGCTAATGCTTGGGGATCAATCCTTGCAATCTCAATGGTTGATCAATGAAAACATGCACTGTAATGTGCAGAGATTGAGGGATGAAAAGGCTACTTATGGCTGGTGTGAGAGGGTGAAAAGCTGCTGCAAAACAGAGTAGGCAATCATGGTTTTTTCAAGTGAAAAACCCAGCTGGTTTGACTGGTTTTGGGGGGAGCAAGCAGGAGGAAAGTCCTCAAGCAGGTGGCTGGCAACCTTGTGGTGGTTAGCAGGTCACATGGGAGGGGCTAGAGCTGCCCAAGGGCAAGCCCACTTGCTTGTCACATGCTAGGTTGGAAGAAAAAGCTTCCAACCTTGGCATTAATGGCAAGTCCTTCAATTCTGGTTTTGCTTGGCCCAAATAGCCATGAATGCTACTTAAAATAATTATAGAAATGATATGCAACAAATTCTGGAATTAAATCAAAGAAACCAAAAATCTGCAGAAAAATCGCAGACTTCGCAGTGCGAAGTGAGCTTCGCAGTGCGAAGTCATCATTTTTGAAATGTTGACTTTTCTGTTGACTTTTGTTGACTTTTGACTTTTTCCCCTCTTTGATTTTTTTGATTTTTTGTTTTAAAATGCGTAGGACAAAATTAGGGTACTACAGCTGCCCCTACTTAATTGTGTCTTCGCATAGAGTGCGTGAGTGCCGAGGGCATCTCATGAACTCTTTGCGAAGATCAATTAAGTAAAAAGAAGGACCCGAATTTTGTCCTTCGCGAAATGCAAATGAAATGGTTGAAAAAGGTTGATCGTATCCAGCCGCTAACACTGGAGGTAGATCCACTGGGGGATGAAGGTAATCTTCTCTAGGCACTGCTTCTAGAGGTCGATTCCTGAGGATGGTGATTTACTCTAGGATGTCACTAGAGGTGGAACGTTGAGGTAGGTGATCTTATCTAGGTACTGCTTCTAGAGGTCGATACCTAAGATGGAGGTTTACTCTAGGTACTGCTTCTAGAGGTGGATACCTAAGCTAGGTGATCTTATTCAGGTACTGCTTCTGAATGTCGATTCCTAACGAGCTGTGATCTTATTCAGCCACTAACACTGAAGGTCGATACACTGGGGGAGGTGATCTACTCTAGGTACTGCTTCTAGAGATCGATACCTAAACTAGGTGATCTTATTCAGGCACTGCTTCTGAATATCGATTCCTAACGAGCTGCGGTCTTACCCTAAATAGGTGCCCCTGGTTGAATGTTGATGGATGTTGGTGAATATGTGATACTCACTGGAGAATCCTTGTTGAGGATGCATGTTTTATGAAATGAAATGCATGTGTATGAATGGTTTTAAATATGCATGCATGAATAAAATAATGTTGGTTGGGTGCCGAGCAGAGTCGGTCTTTGTTTGTGGTTGTGTTCATGACAGTTGGGCTTTCTCTTTTTTTGTTGGTTTGTTTTTTGGTTGGTCGGTTTGGAAGGACAAGGTCCTTTGCCTACATACCCAAATGGGATCAAAACCGGTGTAGTTCGAGCCTAAGCCCGAAGATTTGTGTGGGTTTGCCAATAATTATTGGACTTTTGTTTGGGGTTGAGACTCCCTGGGGAGTATCAATGAGGTTTGGCTTATGGGGATAAAGGATCATTTTGGAAGCATGATCGATATCCAGCCTTTGTTGGTGTTTGGATGCTTTAGGGTGTTTACTGGGGAATTTTGCTCCTCTTGACCCTTGGGGTTCTTGCGCTCCGCGTGCCGCGAGCTACACACTTGCCTTTGCTAAGGAGCATAAGTCCTTTGGTGCAATATTTTGGTGGGAATTACCGCAATTCTTTCAGAATTCACGAAGATTCAAAATAAAGCAAAGTTTGTTTGTTTTTTCTCTTTTTTTTGGAAGAAAATTCTTTTGTTTATTTCCCATGTTTTAAAGCATTTTCATCATGAATAAAACAAAATTTTATGCGCTACTGAGAACATAAAATAACAAAAAAAAAAGAAATTTATTCAATGCAGATTTGACCTCTTGAATGGGTAAAAAATACACAAAGTGAGAAGTGAGATAGAGAAAGGCAAGAAAAAGCAAAAAGAAAATGTTGGTTTTGGCACAACACACGCTATTTCCTTATGACTTCGAGATTTTCGTTTGGTGGAAGATGCTGACGAGACCGATTCCTCTCCTCTTGAATCTTGTCCGGAGCTTGGATGCTGCAGTCATTGCCTTTCTTTTTTGTTAACCCCTAACTTTTGCCTGGATCGCTCTTTCGAGTTTTTTAATCCACCGGGGTGTATTTCCTTTTTTGATGTCCTTAATTTTTGCCTAGACCGCCTTTTCAGGTTTTCAATCTAGCAGGACGCTCTCTATTGCCTAAACCGCCCTTTCAGGTTTTCGATTTAGCGAGCTCTCTTTTTTCTTCTTTTTTTTTTCTTTAGGCATAATACTTCTTGACTGCATCGGAGTTTATTGAGAGTGGGAACTCCTCTCCGTCCATAGTGGTGATGATCAGGGCTCCGCCTGAGAAAGCTTTCTTTACCACGTACGACCCATCATAGCTGGGAGTCCACTTCCCTCGGGGATCTTTGTGGATAGGTAATATCTTCTTGAGCACTAGGTCTCCTTCTTTGAATTCTCGAGGACGGACCTTCTTGTCGAATGCTCTCTTGAGCCTCCTTTGATAGAGTTGTCCGTGACATATTGCCGTCAGACGCTTCTCCTCTATGAGATTCAGTTGGTCGAACCTTGTTTGGACCCATTCAGCTTCTTCTAGCTTGGTTTCCATCAGGACCCTTAACGAAGGAATTTCCACCTCTACGGGGAGAACAGCTTCCAAACCGTATACTAAGGAGAAGGGGGTTGCCCCAGTTGAAGTGCGAATGGCTGTTCTGTAGCCATGTAGCGCAAAGGGAAGCATCTCATGCCAATCCTTATATGTTGTCACCATCTTTTGGATGATCTTCTTTATGTTCTTATTGGCTGCTTCTACCGCACCGTTCATCTTTGGTCGGTAAGGGGAGGAATTATGGTGCTCAATCTTGAAATCTTTGCATAACTCCTTCATTGTCTTGTTGTTTAGGTTTGCCCCATTATCGGTGATGATTTTGTGGGGAGTACCATAACGGCAAATGATTTCCTTCTTGATAAATCGGGCTACCACTTGTTTAGTTACGTTTGCATACGAAGCTGCTTCTACCCATTTGGTGAAGTAGTCGATGGCAACGAGGATGAAGCGATGTCCATTTGACGCTTTGGGCTCGATCATTCCAATCATGTCTATGCCCCACATAGAGAATGGCCAAGGTGAAGTCATGACGTTCAGTGGAGTTGGCGGTACATGCACTTTGTCGGCGTAAATCTGGCACTTGTGACAAGTCTTGGCGTAGTGGAAACAATCAGCTTCCATGGTTAACCAATAGTAGCCCGCCCTTAGGATTTTCTTTGCCATTGCATGCCCATTAGCATGGGTTCCAAAAGATCTCTCGTGGATTTCTTTGATGAGCATGTCCGCTTCATGTTTATCCACACATCTGAGCAGGACCATGTCATAATTTCTTTTGTAGAGGGTATTTCCACTGATGAAGAACTGGGATGCCAATCTTCTGAGGGTCCTCTTGTCGGTGTGCGAGATACTTTCTGGATACTCTTGCTCTTCGAGGTATCGCTTGATGTCGTAGAACCAAGGTTTGCTGTCAAGTCCTTCTTCGACTGATGCGCATACAACTGGTTTGTCTCTACGATCCATCCTTATGATTGGTGCTTCGTTGTAGGAATTTACTTGGTACATTGATGATAATGTAGCCAAAGCATCTGCTACCTGATTTTCTTCTCGAGGTATGTGGTGGAAATTGATTTCATCAAAATGCTTGATCAATTCTACAACCCGGGCTTGGTAGGGAATTAAATTGGGATGTCTCGTTTCCCATTCTCCTTTGACCTGATAGATGACTAAGGCTGAGTCACCGTATACTTCAAGGTTTTTGATCCTTAGATCAATTGCTGCTTCGAGGCCTAGGATACATGCTTCATATTCTGCCATGTTATTGGTGCAGTCAAAGCACAACCTTGCTGTGAAGGGTTGGTATCCATTTCTTGGGGAGATTAAAACTGCTCCGATACCGTGCCCCATGGCATTTGAGGCGCCGTCGAAAGCGAGCTTCCATTGAGCTCCTGGTTCTGGTCCTTCATCATCGCTTGTGACTTCTTCGTCATTCAAAGCTACGACATCTTCGTCTGGGAAGTCGAATTGTATGGGTTGATAATCCTCCAATGGTTGGTGAGCAAGGTGCTCGGATAAAACACTCCCTTTGATGGCTTTTTGAGCAACATATTGGATGTCGTACTCAGACAGCAACATTTGCCAACGGGCTATCTTCCCTGTGAGGGCAGGCTTTTCGAAGATGTACTTGATGGGATCCATCTTCGATATCAACCAAGTTGTATGGGTCAACATGTATTGCCTTAGACGTCGAGCAGCCCATGCTAAAGCGCAGCAAGTCTTTTCAAGTGAAGTATACCTTGTTTCACAGTCGGTAAACTTCTTGCTTAGGTAGTAGATTGCGTGCTCTTTTCTTCCCGTTTCATCTTGTTGTCCTAACACACAACCCATTGATCCTTCAAGTACGGTTAGGTATAAGATGAGGGGTTTACCCGGAACCGGAGGTATTAAGATCGGTGGTTCTTGTAGGTATTGTTTGATCCTGTCAAACGCTTCTTGGCAATCCTCATTCCAATGAACGGCTTGGTTTTTCCTTAGCAGCTTGAAGATTGGTTCGCAGGTAGCTGTCATGTGTGAGATGAACCTGGCGATGTAGTTCAATCTTCCTAAGAAACCCCGGACTTCTTTCTCGGTATTTGGGGCTGGCATTTCTTGGATGGCCTTCACCTTATCGGGATCCACTTCAATACCTCTTTGGCTGACGATGAAGCCCAATAACTTCCCGGATCTAACGCCAAATGTGCACTTGTTAGGATTTAAGCGCAGCTTGAACTTTCTTAGGCGTTCGAAAAGCTTTTGTAGATGGACTAGATGATCCTCCTCCGTTTGGGATTTGGCAATCATATCGTCGACGTAGACCTCAATTTCCTTATGGATCATGTCATGGAAAAGAGTCACCATTGCTCTTTGGTATGTTGCCCCGGCATTTGTTAATCCGAAAGGCATTACCTTATAGCAGAATGTTCCCCATGGGGTGATGAATGTAGTTTTCTCCATGTCCTCTAGAGCCATCTTGATTTGGTTATATCCCGAGAAACCATCCATAAAGGAAAAGACTGAGAATTGGGCTGTGTTGTCCACCAATATGTCGATGTGTGGTAGCGGGAAATCATCCTTTGGGCTTGCTTTATTCAAGTCCCGATAATCCACACACATTCTCACCTTGCCATCCTTCTTCGGAACTGGCACAATGTTGGCAACCCATGTCGGATACTTGGTTACGGCTAAGAAACCGGCATCGAATTGCTTTTTGACCTCCTCTCTGATCTTGAGAGCCATATCGGGTCGAGTTCTTCTCAATTTCTGCTTCACTGGCGGGCATTCCGGCTTGAGTGGCAGCTTGTGTACAACGATGTTAGGGTCTAAACCCGGCATGTCTTGATACGACCAAGCGAATACGTCCACGTACTCTTGCAGAAGCTTGATCAACTTTCCTTTCACACCCTCGTGCAGGGAGGCTCCTATCTTGACCTCTTTCTTATCCTCTTCGGTCCCCAAGTTGACCTTTTCAACTGATTCTTGGTGAGGTTGTATTACCCTATCCCCTTGATTTGCAAGTCTAGACAATTCTTCAGGCGGTTCATAATCGTCCTCTTCATCATCTTCCGTTTGATTAATCGGGCAATCGAAGTCATAAGGGTTTAAGGTAGTGTTGTTTTTGGAGGGTGGATTTGTAGATCTGCATGAGTATGATTTTTTTTAGGCTTTTTGTAGAAAATTTTTTTTTAAAACAAATGCAAAAAGAAAAAGACTCAAATGAACATAAAAGATTGCTTTTATTCATGATTGTAAACAACTTTTAAAACATGGGGGCCCCACACGACTAATCATTTGCCTTGGGCAGAGCTAAATGATTTTTTTATTTAAAAGTAAAAAACAAACAAACATGGTTTATTACTTGATCCTGGTAATGATCTCGGGAATTGCGATAGCCCTCCAATTGTTCAAAGCTTCATCCGAAGCGCAACGATACACCAAATCAGGCACGTCTTCGTCTACATCTTCGAGTAGAGCCACTTGATCCTCATGGATAAACCCCGCACTGATGAATGTTTCCGAAATGGGGAGGATCCCTTGCTTTGGAGGCTTTGAGAAAGTTTTGGCTGATGGATGATACCCCAACCCGAAGCGATTTTTCTTCTCCGGTATGTCCACTAATTTGCCCCATCCGGTGGGTCGGCTTTCTTCTAGGGCCTCTCTTATCGCCCTCCATGATGACATGGCTGTCCTAGCCTCTTCCTTGGGCTTCGAGCTCAATGTCACGACATTCGCCACTTCCAAAGATTGGAATGGGACGTCCACAGCTTCTTCATCCGTTTCTATATAACGGAAAGATGAGAGATGGCTTACCATCATGTCCTCTTGCCCGGAAACTACAATCATTTGGTTATCAATGATGAATTTCAGCTTCTGGTGCAGGGTAGAGGTAATGGCTCCGGCCGCATGGATCCATGGTCGTCCGAGAAGACAACTGTATGTTGGATTAATATCCATGACTTGGAAGGTTATGGTGAAAACCTTAGGTCCGATTTGGACCGGTAAGTCGATCTCCCCTATGACGGCTCTTCTTGACCCATCGAAAGCTTTTACGACCAAGGCGCTAGGCTTCATTACGGTCCCTTCACATGATAGTTTGAGAAGGGTAGTCTTGGGCATGACATTCAATGATGACCCCGTGTCCACTAGCACTCTTGAGAGGATGTGGTCCATGCATTTCACGGAGATATGTAAGGCGCGGTTATGAATGTGCCCCTCGTCGGGTAGCTCATCGCCATTGAAACCCAAGTACCTACTTGAGGTGATATTTCCGACTATCCCGTCGAATTGGTCCACCGGAATGTCCTTGGTGACATGTGCCTCACTGAGGATCCGCAGTAGTGCTTCTCGGTGTGCTTCCGAGCTGAGTAGTAAGGATAGCATGGAGATCTTGGAGGGAGTTTGACCTAGCTGGTCAATGATCTTGTACTCGCTCTTTTGGATTATCCTTAGGAACTCTTCGGCCTCTTTTTGCGGGATTGTCTTTTGAGAAGGCCCCGCTTGGTTCTCTTTTTCCTCCACGCTCTTTTCTTTGAGCGGCTCCTTTGGTAGTACAGCTGGCGTCTTCCCGAGTTCTTTCGGAGCGAAGACTCTACCACTTCTAGTCATTCCTCCAACACCGGTAATGTTAGTGATGCTGGGCTCAATTTTGGCTAGTGGTTTTCCTTCCACATAGGCCACAGGTTGGTAATTCCATGGTACCCTCTTTGTGCTTTCAAAAGAGAAGGGTGCAGGTACGTGGAATGTTATGGGTTGTATTGGCATTGGTACCTCTCTCCTTTGGTATGGAATCTCGAGAGGTTTTGGGCTGTTAGACTCTAAGGTAGCAATGTCCGTGCCATCCTTTATATAACCAATTTGGATCCAACCTTGGTCCATTAACTCTTGAAGACAGCTCCTCAACTCTTCGCACTCATTCGGGTTGACCTTGCAGGCCTCACAGTTGGCGTGCATTTCCTCGAACAGCCCAAAGCCGGTTAAACGCTCCCTTATGGTTGACAGGGGAGTTTTAACATTGGATACCCTTTTGACTGGACCAAAGTCCTCTTGTTCCTCCACCGCATTTACAGAGTGACCCGCATGCCCCGGCAATGGGTTGTTCTTCACATTGGGGCTTTCCTCTTTGAAGGATAACAGCTTCTTGTCAATAAGATCCTGCACCTTGTGTTTGAAAACTCTACAGTTTTCGACATTGTGCCCCACGGATCCTGCGTGGAAATCGCACTTGGCATTTGCGTCGTACCACTGTGGATACGGTGGCGACCTTGGTGGTAGTAGTCTTGTCTCGACCATACCATTTTGGATTAGGTATGGCAGGATTTGACCATAAGACATGGGTACAGGATCAAACTGCCTATTAAAATAACTGTTCCTCGAGCTCGCTTGATTCCTTGGTGGGTACCCGCCTTGTTGCGGTTGCTGTTGATTTTGCTGCGGCAACACTACTGGTTGTCGAGGTGGAGTTGCGGGAATTACTTGAGGTGAGTAACGCCCTTGAGCCGTTGCTGCTGCCACATAAGGATAGTGGTAGTGAGGCATTTGATTCGGTGGTGGGTAGGATGGTCCCATTAGAACGACATTTGTCTCCCCCTCTTTCTTTTTGTGAAAGTTGCTGGGGGGCTTTCTAGCTCCACCTTGAGCTTCTGAAGAGCCTTGGATTTTTCCTCTCTTCACTCCGTCTTCTATTCTTTCACCAACCATGACTTGATCGGAGAAACCGGCAGACGTGCTTCCAATCATCTTGTCGTAATATGGGCCTTGAAGTGTGCCCATAAAGGTGTCGACAAGTTCTCTTTCCAATAGTGGTGGTTGCACACGAGAAGCTAGTTCTCTCCACCGCTGAGCGTACTCCTTAAATGACTCATTGCTTCTTTGCAGGAGGTTTTGTAGTTGCATCCTATTTGGAGCCATGTCCAAATTATATTTGTATTGCTTTAGGAAGGCATCGGCTAGATCCTTCCAAGTTTGGACATGGGTACGCTCGAGCTGCATGTACCAATCGAAGGACGCTCCGCTTAAGCTATCTTGAAACACATGCACCATGAGTTTCTCGTTCATTGCGTAGGCTGCCATCTTCCTACAGAACATCCTTAGATGGTTCCGAGGGCATTGAATTCCTTTGTATTTCTCGAAGTCCGGTACTTTGAACTTCGGAGGAATTACCACGTCGGGCACTAGGCACATGTCCAAGGCGTTGTGGGCACCGTATGAGCTGAACCCTTCGACAGCTTTCAACCTTTCTTCCAAAACTCGATACATTTGGGTGGTATCATTGTCTTGGTGGGTGGTGTCGGGAGCAGATTGCCTTAGCTGGCTATTTTCCACATCGTGGGGAATTACTTCATGCTGAGTAGTGGAGGTTCCTTGAGGACGACGCTCTTCATTCCTTACGGGGATTGTGAGCGGTGGTGGAGGTGGTCCTTGACCCTCATTTTCGAAGGGTGGGGTATAATTCACAGGTAAACCATAAGGAGGCCATTGCACATTGGATGCATCCGTTGTTGGGCGAGGGTGGCTTTCTCGTGCCGATAGAGCTTGCATTAATTCTAGCATCTGATCCATCTTTCCTTTCATTCCATCAACCTCTTCTCTCAAAGCCGCTTGAGTTTGTTCCAAATTGTCCATGATCCTTTGTTTGTTAGCTCGTGTTCCGTACGAGTGTTGAGTATCTGGTTCTTGGACCGAGGGCTTTCGGGGTTTTCGGGCTATGATTGCTTTGAACTGTTTTTAGGGAATGAATGAGTTTTTTTTGAAAAAATGCATGAAGATGCATGTGGATGTATGTATGCTATGAGTATGCAAAATATGCGTTTTTTTTTTATTTTGCTTTATGGAGTTTAAAGGTGCACAATTAATATTAGCAAATTCGAAATATTAAAGACCGGGAAATTGATTATACTTCAAAATATATTTGATTAAATAACATTTGTTTACAAAGTGTAACTAATGCTATTACAAATCAAATAGCCGCTCGCTTCTCGGCTTTGCTCATCTCCTCCTATAGAAATCTATGGTGTCCTTGCAGAACTTCATAAACTTCCGGATCTCCATAGGGATGACAAAGTAGGGCATGACCATCTCGGCCTCCGCTAGCTTCTTTGGAAGTTGGGTGATTACCAAATTTGAGAATGCAACCAATTTAGTGAAATCCTCACTTAATCGGGTGGCGTCTTGCCATACATACTCAATTACTTCCTTGACAACCCAAAATCTTCTCAAACTCTTCCAAAGTTGGCGCTAGTTGGAAGTCTTGAAATGTGAAGCACCGTAGAGGTGGGTCGAAGAATTGCGCCAAAGTGGTTAAGGCCGTTGAATCTATTCTTACGGGTAGAAGATCAAGGATTAGCCCATAGCTTGCCTCGAAGATGTTCTTGTTGACCGAAGAGAGCCTCTTGCTTAGAGCTAATAAACTTTCCACCCTAGGAGCTTTAATTTTGAAGGCGAGCGTATTCTTGTTCCCGGAATCCATATTTCTTTTTTTGCTAATATTTGTTTGTTCTTTTTAAACTCCTATAAAGCAAAATGATGCGAAAATTACTTTCATGAATGCAAATGATATGCAAGGGTATGGTTTATGAAGGTTCGGAACTTCCCCCCATCCTCACATGTAGGCTCTAAATTGTGAAATCTCCTAAGAAGAGGTCCTTAGAGTCATAGACCTCACATGGAATTAGGGTTGTCTATGGACATACGTCGACATGACTTCAATTAATTCCACGTGAAAATCTCATCTAAGCGGGGTTGGACATCCTACCTCACGGACATACGTCAACGCGGGCTTCTGCACACAACCTCCTTCTAACTTAGTTTTTTTCTCAAGCTCGGGTAGAGAGCCTCACACGTCCGGCATTAACCCGAACAATGTGGAGTAACATCACTCAAGTAACCCCCACATTTGATATATATATGATATGAATATAAAGCAGATAAAACAAATATAAACATAAAGCATAAATATAACATGTATGAATAAAATAATAAACATGGCACGCAAAGAAAATAAAACAATTGGCTTTAAACCAAATAGGTTAGGCTTGACTCACTAGTGGGAACAGGGTCCCCAGTGGAGTCGCCAGCTGTGCGCACCTCGTTTTTTTCCTCGGGAAAAAGACGCGCAAATCCTCCGAGGTCGTTCGCAAACGCTCGGAGGGCCTTTGTGAAGCCGCCACCAAAGTTTTTGTGTAAAGGGAACGTTGATAAACCCTTAAGTTTTTTTTTGTTTAAAGGGAAACGATAATAAAACCCTTTGACGATGAGGATAAGGATTGGTCATCGTAACCATTGTCGGGTTCGGGAGTCGGTTACGCAAGGGGAAGGTATTAGCACCCCTCACGTCCGTTGTACTCAACGGGAACCTTCTATTTGGTCAAAGCTTGAATTGTTTTTTAATAATGTTTGCGTGCATGTTCATTTATATTAAAAATAATAAAGGGGGGAAAGAGATAAAAACAAACGAAAGAAAAAAAAGTTTTTTATTATTGCGCTTGACAAGATGTCGATCTTGCTCCTACGTATCTCCCGGTAGTCGGAGAATTCAAAGCGTACGTAGTTCTTTGGTAGAAAAACGTACATGTGTTGGTTGATTTTAAATGGACGATGTTTTAACCGAATTCTTGCGATTAGAACGTAGCTTGTATGCTCGCACTTGGAGACTTATTAAGCGTTTGTTCGTGAATCACATTAGAATTGTTAAAAGGTACGTCCGTTAGAGTAAAGGGTTGAATTGGTCGCTATGGGACCAAGGGAGGCGCAATGGACTCAAACGAGTCAAACATTGACCAAGTGGACTCAAACGAGTCGGGCGATTGTTCGATTGATCCACTGAGATCAAGAACGGGTACAATGGACTCGGACGAGTCGAACATTGACCGAGTGGACTCAAATGAGTCGAGGGGTTGAGTCTAATGGCCAACGGGGGACCAAAAGGTTTGGATTGACCACAAGGGGCCAAGATTTGGTTTGGTTAGGGTTGTACATATTGAAAAAAAAAGGGGAATGACGATTGTCCGAGCGACGAGACATACGTCACGCATTCGTACAATCGGGGCGATGGAGAGACATACGTCACACCATCCCTTTTTCATTCATGTTTTTGGGTTGAATCCTTTAGAAATCCCAAGGTATGTCAAAACATTTGGTTTGAAAACCCAAAATGGGAAGGTTTAGCAAATTTGCTAAAAAAACGAGCAAGTTCGTCTCATTTTGCGAAAATGCGAACGTAAACGGTGTATGTTCATCTTTGAGTTTTGAACATCATGAACAATATTTATTGTTCAAGTTTAGATTGAAATGATGAACATAGCTTGTTTGTTCATGCTTGTTTGAGAGTTTGGGAAGATAACTTGTTTTGCAAGTTATCCACAAAATGGTCATACGAACTTGTGATTTTGTCAAAATTATGCAAAATCCTTGTTGTGGTTTGAAGAACATGGGCTTAAAAACTCTTAGGTTCTGAGCTCTGGGGCTAGAACCTCAAAAATTGGTCATTTTGACACAAAAACTCAGATTCTGAGTTCTGTCATGGTCGCACTGCGACCATGACTTCGCACTGCGAAGCATGCGAAATTTTGGGTTCAGAAGCTGTTTCTGAACTTTTGTTCAGAAACAACTTCTGAACACACTCAGGACCTTATAGATGGGTGAAAAACTTTGAGTTTTTGGGGTGAAAAAGGTTGGACAAACCAGTTTTGATGTTTTGAAAACCTTGGGATTTCTTTGAAATTAAAAAAGGGGTTTTTTAGAATCAAATGGTTTTGAACCAAAATAGCTATGCAAACACAATTATAAATGCAAGATAAGTGCTTAGAAACTTACAGAACTCCTTAGCAAAGCTCCAGCTGCACTTGATTTGATTTGGTTAAAGGCTTTCACAAAAGGTTTGAATATTGGTGAAGGTTTTGGAACTTTGGAAAGCTTTGGTGTTGGATTGATTTTTGCTGGTTGTTTGTGGAAGTTTGTAGGCTAAAATGAGTAGAGTTTCTGCTCTTGAAATGTTGTGTTAACTGTGTTTGTATCCTTGGGCATTGCCTTCTATTTATAGGCCAAAACCAAATCTTTTTCATCATTACACAATCCCAAAATTCAGCTGATTTGTGGCCAAGATTAAGCTGAATCCCTTTGCATTAAATGCTAATGGATAGAGGCAACCTTGCCTTGTACCAAGGGGCAAGATCCAGCTTGATTTCAGCCACAAATTCAACTAATTCTAGAAGGTAATGATGAAGAACAAAGCTGATTTGCAATTGGCTAATGCTTGGGGATCAATCCTTGCAATCTCAATGGTTGATCAATGAAAACGTGCACTGTAATGTGCAGAGATTGAGGGATGAAAAGGCTACTTATGGCTGGTGTGAGAGGGTGAAAAGCTGCTGCAAAACAGAGTAGGCAATCATGGTTTTTTCAAGTGAAAAACCCAGCTGGTTTGACTGGTTTTGGGGGGAGCAAGCAGGAGGAAAGTCCTCAAGCAGGTGGCTGGCAACCTTGTGGTGGTTAGCAGGTCACATGGGAGGGGCTAGAGCTGCCCAAGGGCAAGCCCACTTGCTTGTCACATGCTAGGTTGGAAGAAAAAGCTTCCAACCTTGGCATTAATGGCAAGTCCTTCAATTCTGGTTTTGCTTGGCCCAAATAGCCATGAATGCTACTTAAAATAATTATAGAAATGATATGCAACAAATTCTGGAATTAAATCAAAGAAACCAAAAATCTGCAGAAAAATCGCAGACTTCGCAGTGCGAAGTGAGCTTCGCAGTGCGAAGTCATCATTTTTGAAATGTTGACTTTTCTGTTGACTTTTGTTGACTTTTGACTTTTTTCCCTCTTTGATTTTTTTGATTTTTTGTTTTAAAATGCGTAGGACAAAATTAGGGTACTACACTCTGTATTTAAGTTTCTTCGGCCCGTCGAATCAAAATTTCGCTTTTTAATCTCCGTAGCGAAGAAACTTAAATAGGGGCATCTGTCATACCCCATTTTTTGACCCATTTTCGTCTTGTTTTACTTATTGTCTCGTTTTACGCATTTTTTTTAAGGCCGAGAATTTTCGTCGTTTCAGACGAAATTTCGGCAGGGAGGTATTTTAAAATACCTCATGTCAATTTTTGTCTCGTTTATTTATTTATTTTTATTACGTTTTATTTTTTACTTTCAGTTTTTATTATCATTAATTTTTATTTACCATTATTACAATTTTATTTATTTCTTTTTTTTCATTATTATCATTATTATTATTTTACTATTATTATTATTATTTTTTATTTTTGCATTTCTGTCCAAAGTCCAAGTCCAGGTCAAACACAGTCAAACAGTCAAACACACAACACTGCAGCGCCCCATTTTTGCTGGGTTTTCATCATCACAAATCCACCAAAATCCTCACAAAATCTGCAAAAAATCACAGCAAATCATCATCCCCATTTAATGCTTGCTCAAATCCTATCCAAAAATCTGCAGAAAACAACTTGCAAGCTTATCCTTAATCTATGACAAGCAGCTCAAATTTCCTCTATTTAACAGGATCAAACACAAAAGAAAGAAAAAAAATTTTAAGAGGAAGAAATTCTAAAGCAAAACAGATTTTTTTCACAGCAAAAACAACACACATCACCAACACAATCCTACACAAAACGGCATAAACATACCCACGCCCTAACACAAAAACCTACCTCAACCCCCCCACTCGTCCCAGAACCAACAGCAACGCAAACACAAAAGCTTCCCAGCAACAAAGCACCACGCAACCACAAATAGCCCACAGCAAACTCACGTCCCAGCCACCAAAACACACACTCACGCACATACCCCACAAACGCACCACACAGCACAAAAAACACACACTTAACACACGCATACCCACGAACCCAGCAACCCAACACGACGAACACGAAAGCCTAGCCTAACACACCCAAAACCGTACACAACAAAGGTAAAAGGATAGTTTTTTTGTGTGTTTAAAAACCTAGATCTAGGGATTTTTGTAAGGATTTTGGGAAAAACAAGCTTGGATTTGGGATTAGGAGAAGAAAGGATAGTAGAAAAGTGGTTCCTTTTTTAAAAAAGGGGGAGTTTTTTTACTCCGGCGCGGTGGCGCCGCCGCTTAGGCCGGCGGCCACCACGCCGGAAACCCTTTCCGGCGAAGAGAAGTGAGAGAGGTGAGAAAGAAGAGAGAGGGCGGGTGAGGAAGAGAGAGAAGGGGAAACATGAAATGAAATTTTGTGAAGGGAGGGGGTTTAAATACCCCTCCCTGATTCAGTGTGTGAGGGTGTACGCGTTAGCGTACACCCACGTCCTCCTGGCCCCCTGATTTTAGATCAGACAGCTCAGGCTTTTTCCCCCTGTGATTAGATCAGGGCCGTCTGATTAATCAGACGGCCCAGATCAATTTACGCAGGCCCAATACATTTTGGGCCTTTTTCTTTCAATCTGATTTATTTTTTACTACTAGCACCCCCCAGTTTTATTTTTTACACCTCCCCTATTTTATTTCTTTTATTTTCTTTGCAAATTTTATTTTTTCTTTTTTATTATTATTTCCTTTTTATTGTTTTATTGTTTTTTAATATCTCATTTATTTATTTACCTATCATATTATCTCATGCATTTTTTTATTTCTATTTTGTTCATTTTATTTTGCATCTTTTCTTTATGTCATTTGTATATACATTTGGGAACATATATATATAAATATGCATTGCTTTTTTTATTTTTTATAGTTCAATCCATGATAAATAAAAATCTTTTTATTTTAATCCAACGATCGTTTTTATTTCTTCACGTTTAGCTTATTTTATCGCATTTATTTTCTTTCTAACTCCAAGTAGGAAATCAAAACAACAAAAACATTTTTTTTAAGCAACAAACTTGTTCATTTTGGTTGCAACAACTAATTTGAACAATTTCTTTTCTTTTATTTTGAGTTCTAAAAACGAGCGTTTTTTTTAGTTAATATATTTTCTTAAAATTCAAGCGAAACTTGAATGAAAAAGGGTGGTTTGACGTATGTCTCTCCTTTCCCCGATCGGATAAACACTTGACGTATGTCTCGTTGCTTAGACGATCGTCATTCTTTTCTAGCTTCCCCAAAAATACGTTTTTAAATTCAAACAAAGCTTGAATGAAAAAGGGTGGTTTGACGTATGTCTCTCCTTTCCCCGGTTGTACGAATGCTTGACGTATGTCTCGTTGCTCGGACAATCGTCATTCTATTTTCAAAGAGAATCCAACTCACCAATTTTGGCCCTTGTGGTCAATCCGAACCTTTCGCGCCTTTGCGCGTTTATTTTCAACCTTTTTACGCCTTGCGCGAATTTAACGCCTCCGTGCGTTTGTCTTTTATTTTCAACATTGTACGCCTCCGTGCGTTTGTCTTTATTTTCAAACCTTTTACGCCTCCGTGCGTCTGTCTTTTTTTTCCCTTAAACATTTACGCCTTGCGCGAGTTTATCGCCTTAGCGTCTGTCTTTCACCTTTTAAAGCTTTTTTACGCCTTTGTGCGTTTTCAAACCTTTTTTTTCAAGAACTACGTACGCTTTGAATTCTCCGACTATCGGGAGATACGTAGGAGCAGGATTGTCATCTTGTCAAGCCCATTAAATAAAAAATCTTCTTTTCCTTTCTCTTTCGTTTGTTTTTATCTCTTTCTTCACCTCACATTATATTTTCTTTTTCCTTTATATATATATATATATATATATATATATGTTTAAGCGCGCAAGCAAAACGTCAAAAGACATTTTTAAGCCTAAGTTAACTAAGAGGTTCCCGTTGAGTACAACGGATGTGAGGGGTGCTAATACCTTCCCCTCGCATAATCGACTTTCGAACCTAAAATCTTTTCTCAAGGTAATTTCGAACTTTTTTCCTTTTTCCCCGAAAAATTAAAAGTTCAGTCGTGATTTAAATTTAGTGATTCAATGCTAGTCAATAGCTTGACATCCGAAATTCGACGCGACAAAAATGGCGACTTCACTGGGGAAAATCGCTTAAACACTTTGTTTTTGTGTATGATAAGTCAAGCCTATCTTAGTTGGCTTTTAGGCTAAAGTATCTTTGTTTTGCTTGCACGCTTATGTCTTATTACCATTTTTTGTTTATCTTTTCTCGCTTTATATGTATATGTTTCATATTGCTTTATATTCATATTATATATGTTGTGGGGTTACTTGAGCGATGTTACTCCACATTGTTCGGGTTAATGTCGGACGTGTGAGGCTCTATTCCCGAGCTTTGAGAAAAAATTAAGATAGGATGGGGTTGCGTAGCGGAGGCCCACTTGACGTATGTCTTGAAGGGAAGATGCGAAAACCCCGCCTAGAGTAGATTTCACTTGGAATATATTGAGGTCTTGCGAGCATTTGCAATTGACGACAATAGTTCCATGTGAGGTCCGTGATCTCTAGGGACCTTTTTAGAAAATCTCATCTTTAGAGCCTACACGTGAGAATGGGGGAAATTTTGAACATACATGTCATACATATGCATACCATACATTTACATGCATGAAAATGATTTTCGCATATCACTTTGCTTTATAGGAAATTAATTGCACTTTTTAATTTCCTTGTAAAGCAAAACAAAAAATTTTCATGCATTTACATACATCATTCATTATCATGCATATGTCCATCTTCGAGTCCAAAACTCATTTCCTTTTTTTTTTCTATCCTCAGGATTTCTCATAATCCGAATTGAGTATTCAGTGTTCGCATTTCCTCCGCAACACTACGCGTCTTTCCATAAAGCTACACACGTTGATTGTTTATATGAATTAAATTCTTTTGTAAAACCGTTAAGTAATTGAAATGTTTTGTTTGTGAATGGCTTATATTTTTACTAATATCTTTTGTGTATAACGAGTCTTTTTTAATTCCTTCCTTTTTTCTCCATTTACAATATGATTTGTAACAAAGATTGACATGGGGTTAGTAAGGATATTGGAACAAGGAGAACATAGTATGTAACAATAGGTGGTTCCAACACAAACATTTTTTATTAAAGACGTGTTTGATGTCTGACATGTATCAATAATCGATACCGACACAACATTGGTAACCTACATAAATCTTGGTTATTAACTCTAAGTGAAAAGCCTAATAGCAGGATAATATTTTCACACAACTTTATCAAATGATAAAATTTGCGTAAATCATATAACAAATTTGCTTCCTTTCTACTTTTACTCTCCCTCACATTGGTTCACTCTCCATCGTCCTGGTCTGGCCTTGTGTTTGTTCAAGCTTGGCTATAACATAGTACCTCAGATATTTTAGGGCCTCAAAATTTCATAAGGCCAATCATCAATTTTCTCCTTATCTTTCAAAAAAATGTATGCTCCTCTTTGGTCCATCGTCGATATTGGCCATTCTGCAATGCAAATCCCAACCCTCATTTTTCTCAAGACCAACTACTATTTATATTTTAAATATAAAATTAATGGTTCCAATATTGTAGACATGGTTAGAAAAACTCGTTGTATTCACTTTTTACTTTCTTTACTCAACTTTCAATATAATTCCAAGGCTCAAAGGTCTCCTATTTTAATTATTTTTTTAAACATTAAAAACACCCATTTTAACATTAAAAGTAAAATTTCAAACTTATTTTTTGGTAACTTGCATATTGTTAGAATTTAAACAAAATAAAGAGAGCATGGGTGACACATCAAACAAAACTATTCAGGATTCTTTTGGTAAACGTGAGAAATAGATATTAAGGGGAAATATATTGTGTGAGCCTTTTACCACTATATCTAACAGATCTGCCCAATCATATGGTTAAAAGGGATCTTACATGGTACACCACTTGAAGCATTTGTGCACATTGCAATTAGCCAATACTAATATATTTTGCTTTTTTCACTTTTTATTTGCTATCCATTGAAATTTTACTTTTTACGACTTACTTGTTAGTCGCTCCCACACTTTTTGTAAGCACTCATTGACAATTTTTCATATATAAAGATCAGTCAAATTGAAATTAATTTGTACATTTCGTCTGTAGTAGTAAATTACCCTCTGTGTGATGATGTATATACAATTGACTTTTCATATTCTAAAGCAAAATACCAATATTTATTCGGGTTTTGTTTGATAATAATAATAATAATAATAATAATAATAATAATAATAATAATAATAATAATAAGAATAATAATTCATCTAGAAACATGAAATATAGCTTATGTTTAGGGAAAAAAATGTCTCTCTCAAAGTTGTCCAGTAACAAATGCAAATTGGGCAGTTTACGTCTTTGTTATTTACTCATATAGTCGATTAGTAAGACCTAAACGAACATCAAGTTAAAAGAAAAAGTTCAACATAATCAAGATATGTGAATATTGTCAAAAAAAAGATATGTGAATATTCACAAAAATAACTTCTATAGAGGACACACGATAAGAGAGAACATTAAACTATAATTTATTAATCAATCTTATTCATACTTGTATTACATAAGATATTAATCTTTTTTAAATATATATTGATTGATTTATTAATAATAGAAGAGTTAACAGGTTTCAGGGATTGATACTACGCGATGGAGGTTTGCAACATGGAAGTTTACGACACACAATTGGTTGGCATTCTAAAGGAGGATGTGGGCAACAAGGTGGTAAGCCTTGTACATTTCCAACCAGCGCACATGCAATAGCAAGAATTAACACCACAAACTTGAAAATAGTTTCCATTATAACAAAGCTTAGTTTGCAAAGAACAATAAAGTGGATACTTCAGTTGTATGTTAAAACAATGTCTACTTATTTATAGGCAAACAAATAATAATATAATATATCACAAAAAGAAATATTTAGACTTTATTAATGTGTAAACCTTAATTGTTTTCATAACTACTTTTTTTATGTTGACTACTTTTTTCTTATGTTAAGTAAGTTATCACACCTTACTATTTTATGAACCTTTAGTTTCTAAAAATATTTATTAGTAGTAAAAAAAATTATATTGAGAATAATTTTCAATCTTCAATAATTTACCCTACATGTTAACTTATGTATGAGAGACACTACAACCCCCTAAATATATTTTAAAAAATTAAACAAAGAAGAATAACAAGATAAAAAAGGGGGGACAAGGGACCAATACTCTAATGACAAATTATAAAATATAAAATATGTAAGATATAATCTATTTCAAGTGTGATAATCTTTAATTTGTATGTTGTTTCACAAAATATAATCAACCTCAGCTAGCCCTAAGTTTGCAAGCTTGTTAGCACGAGGATTCTCCTCCATTTAAATGAGTAACAATGAAGTGCGTAGATGCAGTGAAAATCGTGCAAATAATCTCGTATGTTTTTCAAATGCCAAGGAACAATTTTATGAGATTTAAAAGCCAAGGAAATAAACATAGTGTTTGTTCTAGACAATGAAAATACTATCCTTTTTTATAAGTTGTTTCTATAGCATTCGTGGGAGCAATAAGTTCAATCTTAAGATGATATTTTTGAAATTGAAGCGTTGTTCAGAAACGACAATGCAGTGGCATATGAGTTTAATCCACGTTGTACCCACGTTACGTCAACATGTCACAGGTATCAGGTTATGTTTATTATTATATATACTTATCAGGCAGTGCTTAAACTACTCAGATAGTAGTGTAGCAGATTTTCAGTTATGTGACATGTTTTGGCAATAGGGGTATGCAGTCAGGAATGTTTAAGTAGGAAGGTTTTGACCAGAACATGTTTGTTGATATCAAACATATCTTAGCTGAAGAGTTCGGAAATTCTTGAACTTAATGTTCACCAGTAAAGGAAGAAGAACTTTTATGCAGATTAAAAGTCAGTCGTAGTCTACAGTAAAGGGCTACGTAAGTTCAGATTATGATTAAAGATTAAGTGTGCTATTTTTTGGTAGCAATCAGAATAGAGTTTCCTTTCGAAAACAAGGATCTTGAACTCGATGTTCAGAAATGAGAAACGAGTTCACGATATCGACAAGTGTAATCATGATCTTTGTTATGTGATAATGTATGCTCAAGGAATAAACATGAGTTAAGAATAAAAGAGGGTCTCCAGTTGGTGTGGTATTGTCTCAAGGATATTTTGATTAAGGAGGATGTCCCGTAAGTTGGATAAGGATGATGTGATGTACTGTGTACCCGTTTGTAGTGTACACGTACTCGGTTAGGTATGTAAGCTTTGTACGATGAATTGTTATATAATGTTATGTGAGACGGCTTACACCACTCATCACTTGGACTAAACTCCCATAATTATTGGATTTATAGGTATAGAAAACATTAACGCTATGATTAAGGAATATCTTGAAAGATGCCAGATTGTCAGAATCCTAGTAAGGAAGAAAGTTTCTAAGACTTTTAGTACGTGTTATCGTTGACTAGTTAAGGCAGGGCACAAGTAGCTTATAAGATTTCTCGAGCTCTTAAGGATTCCTGCAGTGGGAATGGAAGTAATGCTTATGGTTATGGTAAGTATTACATTAGGATGTCAGAAAGAAAGGAGCAGGTACCATAAGTGAAGCCCCCTCGTGTTTGGGTAGTGGAAGTAGTTGCAGTATACTATACTTCCGTTTGAGAATACTCAATACCATATGCATTTCAGTGCCAGGATAATTCTATATAAAGAATGGTACGAATGTAATGTAATAGATCTCTCGAAAGTTGGAATATTTGAGGGAGATAAGATTGACCCGACGTCTTCAGGATAAAAATTGAGCGGTCAATGAAGGAAAAACTTATAGAATTTGTTGTACCCCAATTTTGTCCTAACCCTTTTTTTTAAAAAAAAAAAAAGAGGGGAGACCTCAAACTTTAAATAATAATGATAAAGTTATTATTATTTTTATTAATAATAATAACCCATTTATTATTATTTATTATCTTTTATTAATATTATTATTATCATTTTATTATTTTATTATTATTTTCTTTTAAGTTTTATTTTCAAAAAAAAAAAGAGAAAACAAATAGGCAAAAAGAAAAGGAGAGAAGTGCAAAAAGGAAAAGAAAGAAGAGAAACCGGGCCCAACCCAATTCCCCTTCAGAAACAAAAACAAAAGAAGTCAAGTGGACCACGTGCAGGGCCACTATGATTCCCCAGCTGAGGTTCCCCAGCAGAAATTCCTGATTGAGTCTACCTCATATCATATCATATTGCATAACATACTGCATAAAACAACATGAAGCATATCATGCATCAACAATCATGTTTTCCTTTTCAACAATCTAAGTACTAGCCACGTCTAGAGACGATTAATTTATCCTTAGGTATCCACCTCTAGCATCAGCGGTTAGATAAGATCACCCTTTCCCAGTGATTCTACCTTCAGCATCAACGGCTGAATAAGATCACTCCATCCCCAGGTGTCCACCTCTAGCATCAGCGGCTAGATAAGATAACTGTCCCCAGTCGGTCCACCTCTAGCATCAGCGGTTAGATAAGATCACCTTTTCCTAGTGATTCTACCTTCAGCGTAAGCGGCTGAATAAGATCACTCCATCCCCAGGTGTCCACCTCTAGCATCAGCGGTTAGATAAGATCACCCTATACCAGTGATTTAACCTTCAGCATCAACGGCTGAATAAGATCACTCCATCCCCAGGTGTCCACCTCTAGCATCAGCAGCTAGATAAGATAACTGTCCCCAGTGGGTCCACCACTAGCATTAGCGGCTAGATAAGATCGCCCTTCCCCAGTGATTCAACCTTCAGCATAAACGGCTGATTAAGATCACTACACCCCCCGGAATCTACCTCCAGTGTCGACGGCTGGATACGATCACCGTTATCCCCAGTAGGATCTACCTCTAGCATTAGGGGCTAGATAGGACAACCTTTCCTCATGGATCTACCTTCAGCATTAGCGGCTGGATATGATCACCTTTATCCCTAGCGGATCGACCTTCAGCATAAGCGGTTGAATAAGTTCATCTTTGCCCCCAGGGATCTACCTCTAGCATCGACGGCTGGATATGATCAACCAAGCACCTAATCAGGTGATGATCTTTTTACCTTGTCAGATCTAATCACCTATTCAGGCGACGATCTATTTTTAATTCCCCAAGCCAGTCTAAGCACCTATTCAGGTGACGACTTGTCTATTTCATTCATAGTATATGCACTAGTAGCCAAACCAGGTGACCCTGCATTTAATTTTATTCATTGCATCTGCATATCGTTATTTTCATTAGTGTAATATCCCGCTTAGAAGTATCAGTTAAACGTGTTAGAGACTTCGTTTGCAAGCAATGGCAAAGTTGTAAATAAGGGGTTTATGGCATTTGGATAAATATGAAAGTTTTTGAGTTTTCTACTCATTTTCTCACACTCCAAAATCAGAAAAAATTGCTCTCTCCTTCTCTCTCTTTTCGTCCCCCTCACTCACTCATTCATAATCCATCTTCACCTCACCATCATCATCCCTTAACCTAGTAACTCCTCCCTAAACTCTTGTGTGGCAAGTAAGCTTGATTTGGGAGATTTGGAGCAAGAAGAAGCCAAGGAATAGAAGTTCTCTTGAGTAGAGATTTTGGGGCTTGAAGCTAGGGTTTGAAGTTCTGATCTTAGAAAGCATCAATAGAGGTTGAGGTGAGCTCCTAGAGGGTTTAGAACCTCACTTTGCTTATGCTTTGAGTTTTTAGCATTTAGAACTAGATTTGCTAAAATTATGCCATCAATCCTTTTTAGCTTGTGATTACATGAACACATAGGTTATATGTTGATTTTATGTCTTGGAAATCTTTCCCATAAGCTGTTTTGTTGATTGGAGAGGATTGGTTTAGCCTAGAGAGCAAATCATGAATTCTGCAGGGGACAAAATCGGCCCCCGATTTCCCAAATCGGCCACCGATTTTGTGGTTGGCCAATCATGCTGTTTACGGCATATTTCGGCCCCCGATTTTTAGAAATCGGCCCCCGATTTTCCAGCCACCCAATTTCATGTTTTTGATTATAGGAATGTAAATATGGTAGGATGGGTAATAGGTATGGCATAGGGAGATAATTACTCAATATCTAAGTTATGTAGAGGAGTATAGGAGCTAGTAATGGGATTATTCCTTACTAAGCAACTCCATATACACACTAAGTATGTGCAAGCCTAAGAGCTATAAGAGTAAGAATGCTTTCGCAATCATAGTTATAGACCTGTTTGTAGAATTGGCTCTTCAACAATTATGGGAGGCTTATGAGAACGATAAGCCAAGTTATAGGTTACAGGATTGTTATAAAATTATAGTGACAAATTATATGTTTATGTGTTATAGTTAAAGAATTAAAGATTAAAGATAATGGCGTGCTTGCACGTTTTACAGTTACAGGGCGTGTTCATCAGACTCCGGGATTCGCCGGATGGGACTTCTCCGAGAGGGTTGTCCACACGTTTTATAGGGAGTCCGGTGTTAGCCTGATATGATAGGAATTTCACCGGTTTATAGGGAGATGTATCTCGGGGTTGCTCCACCCGGGGTGCCCTCCGTAAAATGAACTCAGATAATTGTTTGTTCAACGCTAACAGCTAACATAAAACACTTTATTTGCTTTATGATTCATAGTTATAGTTGCAGTCACAGGAAGTTTATAGTTACAGGCAAGTTATAGTTACAGTTATAGGCAGGTTAAAGACTTGGCGATTCTAGAATTCCCCTAAATTACCAAGGTAGGCATGGCGACCCTAGGTTCCCTGTGGTTGCCAAACAGTAGGTTGGGTAGAGCTCACTGAGACATTATGTCTCATCCCATTCCTTCTGGTGCAGGTTCACAGGCAGGATCGCATTCAGCACGCAATAAGGGTAAGGAGAAGGCTACGGACTGATCGTGCTGTTGTTATCTGTTTATAGTTTGAATGTATCATATGGTTGTATATGTATAAAGGATGTTGTTTAACTTTGGAATGTAATATTACAATGTGTTGTAATATATTTGAATGAATTTATATATTGTAAATTAATGTATCCAGTACGAAATTTTAATACTCGTATAAGATCCTAGGCAATCTTATTATGGGTGTTACAATTTGGTATCAGAGCAGGTCGATTCAGACTGTGCCTTGGGTCATTAAAATACAATACAAGTTTGTGGATCTCTTGGATCCGGGACATTATTCTAAATGTTATATCTGGTTGAAACTGATCACTTTGACTTGTGTATGACAGCTAGGATAATATGTCTGGGAGGAGAAGAGGTTCTGGCAGGCCTAGATCAAATCAGGCAAATGCTGAGGAAGCCGGAGGAGACCCTAATATGCAGTTTTGGGCTCAGATGATGCAACAGCAACAGGCGTTGCAGCAACAATACCAAGAGCAGCAAGCTCAGGCTGTGTTACAACATCAGCAGATGATGCTTATGATGCAGCAACAAGCCCAACAACAGGCTCAAACTCAGCATGAGTGGATGGAGATGATGCACCATGGACAAGGTGCTCAGCAGCAGACACCACCACCAGCAGTGGCGAATCCGTCCTATCGGGAATTTAACAGAAATCACCCTCCTGAGTTTAATCGAGAAGGTGAACCTCCAGAGGCCAAGAGATGGCTCAAGCAGATTGAGAAAGTATTCCGGATGGTGGACTGCCCAGAAGAAAGTAAAGTTTTGTTGGCTACTAACCAGTTCAGAGGCGCAGCAGAAGATTGGTGGGAATCTGCTCAACGCCGAATGATAGCAAACAATGTTGAGATTAACTGGGATAACTTCAAGGAAGCAATGCTAGAGAAGTATATCCCGATGTCCTATAAAGTAAAGAAAGAACAGGAATTCCTTGAGTTGAAGCAAGGTGGCATGTCAGTCACCGAGTTTACAAAGAAGTTTGAAGAATTGTCGTATTACTCCTCTCATAACGAGTATGCCGCTAATGAGAATTGGAAGATGAATCAGTATAGGCGTGGGTTGAGAGGTGAAATTGATACAGCAGTGAGCCTTCAGAGGAACACCAGTTATGACGAGATGGTTCATGATAGTTTGGTTGCGGAAGCGGGTTTTGCCAAGACCGCTAAAGAGAAAGCTGCAGCATATGAAAAGAGAAAAGGTAAATTTCCAGATCGGTATCAAGAGAACAAGCCTAAGGGCTCCCCTAAGAGGGGTAAACAATCATTTTCATCACATGCGGAGGTTACTTGTAAGTTTTGCGGGAAGTCGCATTATGGTCAGTGCATGAAGCAAACAGGAGTGTGTTTCGGGTGTAGGCAGCCGGGGCACTTTTTAGCAAATTGTCCAGAAAGAAGAGGTAAAAGTGGAGTTGAAGGTACTACTACTAGCAAGGGTAGAGTGTACTCTCTTGATGGCCAGAAGGCTTTGGCAAATGAAGATTTAATTGCCGGTATGTGTTACTTAGGCCAAACTCCAGTTAAAGTGCTTTTTGATTGTGGTGCAACATGTTCCTTTATTTCTTACAAGTGTGTAGAAGCATTACAGTTGTCTATGTCACCATTGATACCTCCTATGACGGTATCTACCGCTACTGAGAGCGGAGTTGTAGCTAGCTTTATATGTGAAAACTGCCCGATCACTGTATCTAGCAAGACATACTACATAGATTTGGTGTGTCTTCCTATGATACAGCTTGATGTGATCCTAGGAATGGATTGGTTATCTGCTAATCATGTTTACATTGGTTGTGCGGAAAAGTGTATTTTTATGCCTACAGAAGATACAACTGAAGGTGTGGCGTTATCAGAATTAATCAACCGCACTCATCAGCTTACTCAGCTTATGTGTGCTCAGGATAGAGGTTTTTATGTGATGGTTACTGTGACTTCAGAATCAGAATTGAGTCCCAGTGACATTCCTGTTGTCAGTGATTATTTAGATGTTTTTCCTTCTGAGATAAGCAATTTACCCCCGGAACGGGAAGTAGAGTTCTCCATTGATCTCATCCCAGGATCAGAGCCAGTGTCAGTGGCGCCTTATAGAATGTCACCATCAGAATTAAAGGAATTGAAGTCTCAGTTGGAAGACTTAATACAGAAACATTTTATCAGGCCTAGTGTGTCACCTTGGGGTGCACCAGTGCTGTTGGTTAAGAAGAAGGATGGTAGTATGAGATTGTGCATCGACTACCGTCAGCTGAATAAAGTAACAATAAAGAATAAGTATCCGTTACCGAGGATTGATGATCTTTTGGATCAACTCAAGGGAGCTTCAGTGTTTTCAAAGATTGATCTCAGATCTGGATACCACCAGATTCGTATCAAATCGTCAGATGTGTCCAAGACGGCGTTCAGAACACGTTACGGGCATTATGAATTCTTGGTGATGCCTTTTGGAGTGACTAATGCTCCAGCAGTATTTATGGACTATATGAATAGAATTTTCCAGCCTTATCTGGATCAGTTTGTGGTGATCTTCATTGATGACATCTTGATTTATTCAAAGGACTCGCAGGAACATGCTCAGCATCTGAGAATTGTTTTGGACATCCTTAGAGAAAATCAGTTATATGCAAAATTCATTAAATGTGAATTTTGGTTATCGGAAATCCAGTTTTTGGGGCATGTTATTTCTAAAGGAGGAGTGTCAGTTGACTCGTCGAAAGTCGAAGCTGTCCTTAATTGGGCCAGACCAACAAATGTAACAGAAGTTCGGAGTTTCCTGGTTTAGCAGGTTACTACCGGAGATTTATTATGAGATTTTCACAGATTGCTTTACCGTTGACACGCCTCACGAGGAAAGATGTGCCTTTCGTCTGGGACGAAGATTGTGAGAAAAATTTCCGGACTTTGAGAAAGAAATTATCCAAGGCTCCAGTATTAGCAATACCAGACCCTGAGAAGAGATATGTGGTATATTGTGATGCGTCCTCTAAGGGACTGGGCAGTGTGCTCATGCAAGAAGGTAAGGTGATAGCTTATGCTTCTCGGCAGCTTAAATCTCATGAGGAGAATTACCCCACTCATGACCTTGAATTGGCGGCAATAGTTTTTGCTTTGAAAGTGTGGAGGCACCATTTATATGGAGCACAATTTGACTTGTTCAGTGACCATAAAAGTTTAAAGTATTTGTTCGATCAACGGGAACTGAACATGAGGCAGAGGAGATGGATGGAATACCTAAAGGATTTTGATTTTGAGTTAAAGTATCACCCGGGGAAGGCGAACGTTGTTGCTGACGCCTTAAGCAGGAAATCTTTGATGAGGGCAGAAGTGCTGATGCACACCTGTGTTTTGTATGAGAAATTTAGAGACCTTAACCTCAGCGTCACTGAGATGAGTAATGGCACTTGGTTGCAAAGAATAGATGTTACCTGTGATTTGCGGTCCAGAATCACACAAGCTCAGGAATCGGATATGGATCTTCAGAGGAGGATTGGGCATTCAGAGTTTTCAAGGGCATCTGATGGTACTCTGTTGTTTGAAGGTAGAATTTGTGTTCCTAATGATGCTGATTTAAAAAGGTTGATTTTGGAAGAGGCACACAAGAGTAGTTTCAGTATTCACCCAGGTACCACTAAAATGTACCAGGATTTAAAGAAAGATTATTGGTGGCCGGGGATGAAGACCGATATTGCGGAGTTCGTATCGCGATGTATTGTGTGTCAACAAGTGAAGATCGAACATCAGAGATCTGCGGGGATGCTTGTACCATTGGAAATCCCTCAGTGGAAATGGGAAGAGATCTCTATGGATTTTGTGACAGGGTTACCTCGGACTCAGCGAGGACATGATTCAATTTGGGTAGTTGTCGACCGGTTAACTAAGTCTGCTCACTTTTTACCGGTTAGGACTACGTACAGGGCTGCTCAGTATGCAGAATTATTCATAGCGGAGATTGTGAAATTACATGGTGTTCCAACCAGCATTGTGTCAGATAGGGATCCTATCTTTACTTCTCATTTTTGGAAAGCTTTTCAAAAGGCTTTGGGAACGAGGTTAAAGTTGAGTACGTCCCATCATCCTCAAACAGATGGGCAATCTGAGAGAACCATTCAGACGTTAGAGGATATGCTACGTGCATGCATTTTAGAGGATGGGGGAAGTTGGAATAATCATCTGCCTTTGATTGAATTTTCTTATAATAACAGTTACCATTCTAGTATTGGAATGGCACCCTATGAGGCATTGTATGGCAGGAGGTGTAGGACGCCGCTTTGTTGGTCAGAGGTTGGAGATAAGAGTATTCTGGGACCTGAGATTATTCAAGAGACTACTTTAAAGATTAAATCCATTCAGGACAAGATCAGAACTGCTCAGAGTCGACAGAAGAGTTATGCAGACAAGAGGCGAAGACCTCTAGAGTTTGAAGTGGGAGATCATGTTTTCTTGAAAGTCACCCCTAAGTTGGGATTACGAGGTGTTTTCAGGACAAAGAAATTGAGTCCAAGATTTATTGGGCCATTTGAAATACTTAAACGAGTCGGACCAGCAGCTTATCAATTGGCCCTGCCAACGGCGATGTCAGGATTACATGATGTTTTCCATGTTTCACAGTTAAGGAAGTTTATTCCTGATCCTCATCAACCAGTAGAGTTGTAAACCATCGACTTGAGATCGGATTTGACTTTTCGACCCGAACCGGAACGGATTATTGAACGAGATGTTAAAGCGTTGAGGAACAAAGAGATCCCAATTGTCAAAGTTATATGGAAAGGTTCTCCCTACGGTGAAGCTACATGGGAATTGGAATCAGAGATGATGGAGAGTTATCCGCATCTTTTTACAGGTAATTTCCAAATTTCGAGGACGAAATTTCTTTAAGGGGGGTAGAGTGTAATATCCCGCTTAGAAGTATCAGTTAAACGTGTTAGAGACTTCGTTTGCAAGCAATGGCAAAGTTGTAAATAAGGGGTTTATGGCATTTGGATAAATATGAAAGTTTTTGAGTTTTCTACTCATTTTCTCACACTCCAAAATCAGAAAAAATTGCTCTCTCCTTCTCTCTCTTTTCGTCCCCCTCACTCACTCATTCATAATCCATCTTCACCTCACCATCATCATCCCTTAACCTAGTAACTCCTCCCTAAACTCTTGTGTGGCAAGTAAGCTTGATTTGGGAGATTTGGAGCAAGAAGAAGCCAAGGAATAGAAGTTCTCTTGAGTAGAGATTTTGGGGCTTGAAGCTAGGGTTTGAAGTTCTGATCTTAGCAAGCATCAATAGAGGTTGAGGTGAGCTCCTAGAGGGTTTAGAACCTCACTTTGCTTATGCTTTGAGTTTTTAGCATTTAGAACTAGATTTGCTAAAATTATGCCATCAATCCTTTTTAGCTTGTGATTACATGAACACATAGGTTATATGTTGATTTTATGTCTTGGAAATCTTTCCCATAAGCTGTTTTGTTGATTGGAGAGGATTGGTTTAGCCTAGAGAGCAAATCATGAATTCTGCAGGGGACAAAATCGGCCCCCGATTTCCCAAATCGGCCACCGATTTTGTGGTTGGCCAATCATGCTGTTTACGGCATATTTCGGCCCCCGATTTTTAGAAATCGGCCCCCGATTTTCCAGCCACCCAATTTCATGTTTTTGATTATAGGAATGTAAATATGGTAGGATGGGTAATTGGTATGGCATAGGGAGATAATTACTCAATATCTAAGTTATGTAGAGGAATATAGGAGCTAGTAATGGGATTATTCCTTACTAAGCAACTCCATATACACACTAAGTATGTGCAAGCCTAAGAGCTATAAGAGTAAGAATGCTTTGGCAATCATAGTTATAGACCTGTTTGTAGAATTGGCTCTTCAACAATTATGGGAGGCTTATGAGAACGATAAGCCAAGTTATAGGTTACAGGATTGTTATAAAATTATAGTGACAAATTATATGTTTATATGTTATAGTTAAAGAATTAAAGATTAAAGATAATGGCGTGCTTGCACGTTTTACAGTTACAGGGCGTGTTCATCAGACTCCGGGATTCGCCGGATGGGACTTCTCCGAGAGGGTTGTCCACACGTTTTATAGGGAGTCCAGTGTTAGCCTGATATGATAGGAATTTCACCGGTTTATAGGGAGATGTATCTCGGGGTTGCTCCACCCGGGGTGCCCTCCGTAAAATGAACTCAGATAATTGTTTGTTCAACGCTAACAGCTAACATAAAACACTTTATTTGCTTTATGATTCATAGTTATAGTTGCCTCACGTCCGTTGTACTCAACGGGAACCTCCTATTTGGCTAAAGCTTCAAATGTTTTTAAATGTTTTGCTTACATGCTTGTCTATGTAAAAAAAAAGGAAAAAGAAAATATGATGAAAGGGGAAAGAGTTTGTTTTTTATTATTGTGCTTGACAAGATGGCGATCTTGCTCCTACGTATCTCCCGGTAGTCGGAGAATTCAAAGCGTACGTAGTTCTTTGGTAGAAAACGTACATATGTTGGTTATTTTTAATGAACGATGTTTTGACCGTATTCTTGCGATTAAACGTAGTTTGTATGCTCGCGGATGGGAGACTTAAGTGTATAGCTTGTATGCTCGCGCATGGGAGGCTTAAGCGTTTGTTTACGAATCGCGCTTAGAATAGGTAAAACATGTCCGTTGGGTAAAAGGGTTCGAATTGGTCGCTATGGGACCAAAAGGGGTGCAATGGACTCAATCGAGTCGATCATTGACCGGAGTGACTCAAACGAGTCGAGAAAAGGTTCGATTGATCCAACGGGATCAAGAACGGGTACAATGGACTCAATCGAGTCGATCATTGACCGAAGTGACTCAAACGAGTCGAGAAAAGGTTTGGATTGACCACAAAGGGCCAAGAATTTGTTTGTTGTGGTCGGATACGTTGAAAATGGAATGACGATTGTCCGAACGACGAGACATACGTCACGCATTCGTTCAATCGGGGCAATGGAGAGACATACGTCAAACCATCCCTTTTTCATTCAAGTTTTTGGGTGAATTTCTTAGAAATCCCAAAGTTTATCAAAACACTTGGTTTGGAGCTCAAAATGAAGAGGTTTTAACAATTTTGTGAAAAAACGCACAGGTTCGGCTCATTTTGCAAACAGTTTTGAAAAGCGAACAAATTCGGCTTAAGTTCCCGTTTGATTTGAAAATCATGAACAAAGTTTTTGTTCAAGTTTGGTTTTGAAAATGATGAACATAGCTTATTTGCTCAAGTTTGTTTTAAAAGTTTGTGGACATAACTTGTTTTGCAAGTTATCCAACAAAAAGTGGCTCGAACTTGCGAATCCTTAAATTTTATGCAAGATCCTTGAATAGGTTTGAATAAAATGAGTTTACATCCTCTTAGGTTCTGAGTTCTAGGGCTAGAACCTCAAAAATTGGATGTTTGGGAGCCTCAACTCAGATTCTGAGTTTTGTCATGGTCGCACTGCGACCATGACTTCGCACTGCGAACAATGCGAAAATTTGAGTTCAGAAGCTGTTTCTGAACTATTGTTCAGAAACAACTTCTGAACAATCTCAGAACCTTTTAGGAGAGTGAAAAGCTTTGAGTTTTGGAAATGAAAAGAGCTGGACAAACCAGTTTGAGTGTTTTGCAAACCTTGGGATTTCTTTTGAAATTCAAAAGGGGTTTTTTAGAGCAAAAAGGTTTTGAACAAAATTTGGTATGCAAGCACAAATACAAATGAAAGATAAGGACCTAGAACACTTACAGAGATCCTAGCAAAGCTCCTGCTGCAAGGAAGTGAAATGAACTTGGATTGTTGAAGTTCTTGCAAGGTTTGAATATTGTTGAATATGAGCAATGAACTTGTGCAATTGCTTTGTATTGGAACTGATTTTTTTGCTAGTGTTTAGTGCTGGTTTTTCTAGTTGTTGGTAAGTGTTTGTAAGTTAGAATAATTAATGAGTAGTTCTTGTAACCTTGTGCATTGCTTCCTATTTATAGGCCAAAACCAAATCAATTTTCATCATTAGAAATCCCCAAAATCCAGCTGATTTGAGGGCTATGATCAGGCTAAATCACTTTGCATTTAATGCAAAAGTGAAGAGGTAACCTTGCCTTGTGCCAAGGGTCAAGACTTAGCCAAATCCAGCCACTAATTCAATGGTTTTTGGATAGAAATGATGATGAAAACAGGGCTGGTTTGCAATTGGTTGTGCTTGGGGATTGATCCTTGCAATCTTGATGGTTAAGCAATAAAAACGTGTACTGTGATGTGCAGAGGTTGGGGGAAACAAAAGGCAACATGTGGGCTGCTGAAAAACAGGGCAGCAATCATGGATTTTTGCAAGTGAAAACCAGCTGGGTTTGACTGGTTTTGGGGGGAGAAAGCAGGAAGAAAGTCCACAAGCTGGTGGCTGGCAACCTTAGGGTCAGTAGCAGGTCACTTGGGAGGGACAAGAGCTGCCCAAGGGCAAGCCAACTTGCTTGGCACATGCTAGGTTGGAAGAAAAAGCTTCTTTCCTTGGCATTAATGGCAAGTGCTTCAATTCTGGCCTTGCTGAGCTCAAAAAGCCATGAATGATGATGAAAATAATAATAAAAGAGATATGTAACAAAAAATGGAATTAAATCAAAGAAACCAAAAATCTGCAAAAAATTCGCAGACTTCGCACTGCGAAGTCACCATTTTTAAAATGGTGACTTTTTGGTTGACTTTTGTTGACTTTGACTTTTCTCCTCTTTTTTTGATTTTTGTAAATTGTTTTGAAAAGGCTTAGGACAAAATTAGGGTACAACAGAGCTCACTGAGACATTATGTCTCATCCCACTCCTTCTGGTGCAGGTTTACAGGTTAGCAAAAGGTTCATGAAGATGTTTTTCAGGAGGACGTTGGATGGAGTGCAGTTGCTCGTCATGTACCAGCTCAGGAGTTATCAGACTTTGTATAAGTGTATTTTAGTGGTACTTGATTAGTTGTTTAAATGAGCAAATTTGTATTCATTCAGCTGAGTTATATATTATTATTATTGAAAAATTTAATGTATCCAGTATTAGTTTAATGCACATGCTAATATTCTAGATAAAATTAGTATGGGTGTTACAATGCGCCTTTTTTGTAACACCCGGGATTCGGATCCGGGATTCGGCATCTGGGCCCCCGCGATCCCCCGCAATGTACTCATGGACTTCTCCACCCCCCATGTGGAGTTTCATGCCTTCCGTGAGAATCGAACCATGTACCTGGGGCTTAAGTACAAGTTCCATGCATTCCCACTACCAATTGAGCTAGTAGCTCAATATTTAGACTTTATTAATGTGTAAACCTTAATTGTTTTCATAACTACTTTTTTTATGTTGACTAGTTTTTTCTTATGTTAAGTAAGTTATCATACCTTACTATTTTATGAAACTTAAGTTTCTAAAAATATTTATTAGTAGTAAAAAAAATTATATTGAGAATAATTTTCATTCTTCAATAATTTACCCTACATATTAACGTATCATTGAGAGACACTACAACCCCCTAAATATATTTTAAAAAATTAAACAAAGAAGAATAACAAGATAAAAAAGGGGGGACAAGGGACCAATACTCTAATGACAAATTATAAAATATAAAATATGTAAGATATAATCTATTTCAAGTGTGATAATCTTTAATTTGTATGTTGTTTCACAAAATATAATCAACCTCAGCTAGCCCTAAGTTTGCAAGCTTGTTAGCACGAGGATTATTCTCCATTTAAATGAGTAACAATGAAGTGCATAGATGCAGTGAAAATCGTGCAAATAATCTTGTATGTTTTTCAAATGCCAAGGAACAATTTTATGAGATTTGAAAGCCAAGGAAGTAAACATAGTGTTTGTTCTAGACAATGAAAATAACATCCTTTTTCATAAGTTGTTTCTATAGCATTCGTGGGAACAATAAGTTCAATCTTAAGAGGATTGAAAATTCCCATATTGAGGGTAAAAGCACATGAAATATCACCATAACTATTTATAAGAATACTAGACATGCACGTAATCCAGGATTTCTAGTAGAGGCACCATATGTATTACAATTGTTCCAAATAGGTAAAGGAGGTTTTCATATTATTTCTTTTATTATAGCACGCTTAGTATATATAATGTTGAAATTGAAAGCTTTTAAAATCACAAATTTTTTTATTAATGAGTTAGAAATCAAGCTAGTATTGTTCGCAATCAGAGGGGCTGCCACAAAAGGTTTAGATTTATTGCAAACCCAGGATTGAAGCTTACATTTGAAAATCTTTCATGGTTTCAACAAAACCCAATGATACGAAAGCAGTTTGTAAGGACATCAAGAATTGTAGCTTTACATTGAGAATTCCAACTTATATTGCGTATGTCCATAATATCATCAACAAATAAAAGGTTCTAGGATAAGCTAGGAGTGGAAATCAGCAAGTTCCAAATGAAAGAGAATAACTAACAATTAATGAAAAAATGGAGAGAGGGTTCAATATAAGAACCACGTATATTGTACATGGATGGAACATAACACCCTCTCTTGATAATATTATCATCTATAGGTACCTTTTCATGCAAGATTCTCTAAAGGATCAAGGTTTTGGAGGGAGTGATGGAAACATGACAAACAAGCTTAGCCCAACCAACAATTTGACCTATTAGGAGGTCGGAATCTTTGAGGATAACTGACCATCATGAGAATGATTCCAAATAAGTTTGTCACCTTTATCATGAAGGGTAAATTTAATGAACTTTAAATCATAATATATTATTTTTCTCATATTTATAAGACTAATGTCATCTTTTTTAAAACTTTTAATTTTTGTACAATATCAGTATAGAAATTTAAATTGTCAACACACATTAAAACTAATTATGTCTGTCATTTTAGAAGTAATTATGATCAATAATCAAATATTTCTAATGATCTAACGATTATGGTTGTTTACCAATGTAAAAGCTACACACGTTGATTGTTTATGTGAATTAAATCCTTTGGTAAAACCGTTAAGTCATTGAAATGTTTTGTTTGTGAATGGCTTATATTTTTACTAATATCTTTTGTGTATAACGAGTCTTTTTTAATTCCTTCCTTTTTTCTCCACTTACAATATGATTTGTAACAAAGATTGACATGGGGTTAGTAAGGATATTGGAACAAGGAGAAAATAGTATGTAACAATAGGTGGTTCCAACACAAACATTTTTTATTAAAGATGTGTTTGATGTCCGACATGTATCAATAATCGATACCGACACAACATTGGTAACCTACATAAATCTTGGTTATTAACTCTAAGTGAAAAGCCTAATAGCAGGATATTATTTTCTCACAACTTTATTACTTTTACTCTCCCTCACATTGGTTTACTCTCCATCGTCTTGGTCGGGCCTTGTGTTTGTTCAAGCTTGGCTATAACATAGTACCTCAGATATTTTAGGGCCTCAAAATTTCATAAGGCCAATCATCAATTTTCTCCTTATCTTTCAAAAAAATGTTTGCTCCTCTTTGGTCCATCGTCGATATTGGCAATTCTGCAATGCAAATCCCAACTCTCATTTTTCTCAAGACCAACTACTATTTATATTTTAAATATAAAATTAATGGTTCCAATATTGTAGACATGGTTAGAAAAACTCATTGTATTCACTTTTTACTTTCTTTACTCAACTTTCAATATAATTCCAAGGCTCAAAGGTCTCCTATTTTAATTATTTTTTTAAACATTAAAAACACCCATTTTAACATTAAAAGTAAAATTTCAAACTTATTTTTTGGTAACTTGCATATTGTTAGAATTTAAACAAAATAAAGAGAGCATGGGTGACACATCAAATAAAACTATTCAGGATTCTTTTGGTAAACGTGAGAAATAGATATTAAGGGGAAATATATTGTGTGAGCCTTTTACCACTTTATCTAACAGATCTGCCCAATCATATGGTTAAAAGGGATCTTACATGGTACACCACTTGAAGCATTTGTGCACATTGCAATTAGCCAATACTAATATATTTTGCTTTTTTCACTTTTTATTTGCTATCCATTGAAATTTTACTTTTTACGACTTACTTGTTAGACGCTCCCACACTTTTTGTAAGCACTCATTGACAATTTTTCATATATAAAGATCAGTCAAATTGAAATTAATTTGTACATTTCGTCTGTAGTAGTAAATTACCCTCTGTGTGATGATGTATATACAATTGACTTTTCATATTCCAAAGCAAAATACCAATATGTATTCGGGTTTTGTTTGATAATAATAATAATAATTCATCTAGAAATATGAAATATAGCTTATGTTTAGGGAAAAAAATGTCTCTCTCAAAGTTGTCCAGTAACAAATGCAAATTGGGCAGTTTACGTCTTTGTTATTTACTCATATAGTCGATTAGTAAGACCAAAACGAACATCAAGTTAAAACAAAAAGTTCAACATAATCAAGATATGTGAATATTGTCAAAAAAAAAGATATGTGAATATTCACAAAAATAACTTCTATAGAAGACACACGATAAGAGAGAACATTAAACTATAATTTATTAATCAATCTTATTCATACATGTATTACATAAGATATTAATCTTTTTTAAATATATATTGATTGATTTATTAATAATAGAAGAGTTAACAGGTTTCAGGGATTGATACTACTCGATGGAGGTTTGCAACATGGAAGTTTACGACACACAATTGGTTGGCATTCTAAAGGAGGATGTGGGCAACAAGGTGGTAAGCCTTGTACATTTCCAACCAGCGCACATGCAATAGCAAGAATTAACACCACAAACTTGAAAATAGTTTCCATTATAACAGAGCTTAGTTTGCAAAGAACAATAAAATGGATACTTCAGTTACTTATTTATAGGCAAACAAATAATATTATAATATATCACAAAAAGAAATATTTAGACTTTATTAATGTGTAAACCTTAATTGTTTTCATAACTACTTTTTTTATGTTGACTACTTTTTTCTTATGTTAAGTAAGTTATCATACCTTACTATTTTATGAACCTTTAGTTTCTAAAAATATTTATTAGTAGTAAAAAAAAAATTATATTGAGAATAATTTTCATTCTTCAATAACTTACCCTACATGTTAACTTATGTATGAGAGACACTACAACCCCCTAAATATATTTTAAAAAATTAAATAAAGAAGAATAACAAGATAAAAAAGGGGGGACAAGGGACCAATACTCTAACGACAAATTATAAAATATAAAATATGTAAGATATAATCTATTTCAAGTGTGATAATCTTTAATTTGTATGTTGTTTCACAAAATATAATCAACCTCAGCTAGCCCTAAGTTTGCAAGCTTGTTAGCACGATGATTATTCTCCATTTAAATGAGTAACAATGAAGTGCATAGATGCAGTGAAAATCGTGCAAATAATCTCGTATGTTTTTTAAATGCCAAGGAATAATTTTATGAGATTTGAAAGCCAAGGAAGTAAACATAGTGTTTGTTCTAGACAATAAAAATAACATCCTTTTTTATAAGTTGTTTCTATAGAATTCGTGGGAACAATATTCAATCTTAAGAGGATTGAAAATTCCCATATTGAGGGTAAAAGCACATGAAATATCACCATAACTATTTATAAGAATACTAGACATGCACGTAATCCAGGATTTCTAGTAGAGGCACCATATGTATTACAATTGTTCCAAATAGGTAAAGGAGGTTTTCATATTATTTCTTTTATTATAGCACGCTTAGTATATATAATGTTGAAATTGAAAGCCTTCAAAATCACAAATTTTTTTAATTAATGAGTTAGAAATCAAGCTAGTATTGTTCGCAATCAGAGGGGCTGCCACGAAAGGTTTAGGTTTATTGCAAACTCAGGATTGAAGCTTACATTTGAAAATCTTTTATGGTTTCAAAAAAACCCAATGATACGAAAGCAGTTTGTAAGGACATCAAGAATTGTAACTTTACATTGAGAATTCCAACTTATATTGCATATGTCCATAATATCATTAACAAATAAAAGGTTCTAGGATAAGCTTGGAGTGGAAATCAGCAAGTTCCATATGAAAGAGAATAAGTAACAATTAATGAAAAAATGGAGAGAGGGTTCAATATAAGAACCACGGGTAATGTACATGGATGGAACATAACACCCTCTGTTGATGATATTATCATCTATAAGTACCTTTTCTTGCAAGATTCTCTAAAGGATCATGGTTTTGGAGGGAGTGATGGAAACTGCAATATCCCGCTTAAGACTTTAATATTTATCAGTATTGAGACGATGCATCAGAGATGTTTTAAGCAAGGGGCAATTTGGTAAATTGTCAGTTAATGGATTTATTTACATGGCAAGTGTAATATTCCGTTTAGACGTAAATTTTATCGGTGATTGACGATTTAAATGGAAGCAATGGCAAAGTTGTAATATTTTTGAAAGAGAGGAATTTAAATATGGAAGGCAAGATATTTTTCCCATATTTTCCTCTCAATTCTCTCTCTCATCTCCAACTGATTTCTCTACTCCCTCTCTCTAGAAATTCGATCTCCTCCACCCCTCACTAATCCATCAAAACTTCATCCAATTGTTGTGAGATTTCTTGCTAGCAAGCTTAGTTTTGGGAGTTTAGAACAAGAGAAAATAAGAGGAGAAACAAGGAAGAATCAAAGGAACAAGATAGGGTTTGGAATTCAGAGCTTAGCAAGCACCAATCAAGGTTTAGGTGAGCTCCCTAGGGTTTTAGAACCCACTTGAGTAAGTTTAAGGGTTAATTTTAATTTGAGCAAAGTTTAGAAATATACCCTAATTCTTTGTTATGTGTTGATTCCTTGTTCAATCATGTTTAATGTAATATCCCGTTTAAACATGACTTTTAACAGTATCACAGAAATTAAACGAACGCAATGGCAAAATGGTAATTATGAGAGGAAAGGGTTTATAAAGGGATAAATATGAAATTTTTCATATCTATCATTTCTTTCTCTCTCTATGGGCTGAATTTCTTCTCCCTCTCCCTCTAGATTTCGCCCCTCTTCATCAATCATCCATAATCCATCAAACTTCTTCCTAGAATCTTGTATTTCAAGCAAGCTTTGTTGGAGAAGAGTTGGAACAAGAGAAAAGTTAAAGAAAGCAAGAAAAGAGCAAGAGATCAAGCTAGGGTTTTGAAGCTTGAGCATAACCAGCACCAAATCAGTTTGAGGTGAGCTCCCTAGGGGTTTTTAGAACTCCCTTTGAGAGATTTATAGTGAATTTCTTCATATGTCAAGTTTTATAGTTTTTACCCTAATTCCCTATACTTGCTAATTCCTTGCTCATATATGTTTTAAACAACCAATTTGTAATAGAAAATCATTCCTAGCATGTTTGGGATGCTTGGGTAACTTGGAATGAGCAAAAATGGTGGAAAAACATGATTTTTAACAAGTTTTGAACTGTCATGGTCGCTACAGCGACCAGCCGTCGCTATAGCGACCAGACAGCTTTGATTTCTGCCTACGGTCGCTTCAAGCGACCAGCCGCCGCTACAAGCGAGCAGCACATTTTCCAGACTTTTACCTACAGTCGCTGTAGCGACAGCAACAGGACAGCACTTGACAGCTTTGCTGTTTTGGGCATTCTGGTGCGCGTAGGCATGGTTTTTCACTCCCGTTTTCTCCTGAAACATTTTAGAAACATTATCCACCATTTTAACCCATCCAAAAAGGCTTCCAATGGTTGAAAGATTATAGGAGCAAGGAATACGCAAGGCATGGGAAATACGAGAACAATGGTTATATGAATAGGAAAGCTTTAAGAACGGCATATGATAACGATATGTCGAATTCTTTGATGGGAAAAGCATGCGACTTTGAAAGTCAAGAACCTACTTTAGGTATAAGAGATTATAGATGTATTCAGTTTAGAATACAAGGGTTATAGGAATGTTTCCACAATCATAGTTACAGATAAGATTATAATGTTGGTTCTCCAACAATTACAGGATTGTTATATGATTAAAGTAACAGATTACATGTTTATATGTTAAAGTTAAAGAATCAAAGATCAAAGATATTGGCGTGCTTGCACGTTTCACAGTCATAGGGCGTGTTCAGCAGACTCCGGGATTCGCCGGATGGGACTGTAATAACCCACTTATGCGAGGCAATTAACAGTGTTACAGGAATTAAACGATTGGGAGTGGCAAAGATGTAATTGTGGGGATAAGGACTAAAATGGATAAATATGAGAAAAACTCATATTTATCACATTATTGCTTCTCTCTAAAATCTGAAATCTCTCCTCCTTCTCTCTAGAATTTCGACCCACCCTATCCTTCATCCTTAATCCATCATTTCATCCTCTAACACTTGGGATTCAAGTAATCAAGCCTTGGAAGAACTTGGAGCAAGAAAAACTAGGGAAAAACCAAGAAAAAAGGGAAGTTTACAAGTTGGAGTTTTGGATTGAAGCTTAGCCAGCTTGCTACCAATCTTAGGTGAGTTCATCTTGGGTTTTAGAACCCTCGTAGTGTGAGTTTTGTGTGTTTTTATTCATAGGAGAAAGTTTTAGAAAGTTAGAGTTTTTACCCTAATTTCCTTGCTAGCCATAATCCTTGCTTGTGAATGTTTTTAACTGATGTTTTATGATGGAAAATCGTTTTTAACGTGTCCTGGAAGCTTGGGTAACCTTGAATGGGCAAAAATGGTGGAAAATCACATTTTTTACACATTTTTATACGGCTTAAATGCACTTTTGGCCCCCTATGTTTTAAAAAGTTGCGATTTTGGCCCCCTATTAAAAAAAATGGATTATTAGACCCCTAACTTTTGCCCCTTTTGCGAAAGGCTGATTTTGACCAAGTCAACGCATATGTGGCAAGTCACTTGACTGATTTGGCAGCCAACTGTGTAATTATGAATTAAAAAATAAAAGAAAAAGCCAGGCGTGTAATTATCAAATTAAAAAAAATAAAAAATTGGATTATGCAAAGTGAAGAAAACGGAAGCAGAAGCATCGCCCTGTGAAAATCAAACCAAACGAATTCAAACACAAAAATTCCACACTCCTTGTTCTAATTTCATTTCATTTGCAGATCCATTCTCATATCCTCTTCTAATTTCAAACACAAAAATTCAACCCATCAAATCTCAAATCCATTTTCTTCATCCAAATTGATTTCAGATTTTCACTTCGTTTTCCAATCACACTTCAATTTCATATGTAATCACTATTTCTCTTAATGCTTAGATACGAGGGTCATCCAAATTGATTTCAGTTTTTTATTTATTTAATTTTCTGAGTTTCAATTGAAGGTTGGATTTCAAGGTTTTGGGAACAACAGATATGTGTTTGTATGCTGGGTTGGGGATGGTTGTTTCCCAGATTTCGTTCGCAGGTTCGTAGACGAAGTTGGGAGGTGTTCTGGTGGTTTTTCTCAAGGTTGTTGACAAATTAATAAATTTGTGATGAAAGTGATGAGTTTGAAGATTTGAGTGTCGATGAGAATGAATTTTTTTTTAGGACCAAACAATTAATGATGATAAGTTGTTTTTCAGATCTGGATTTTGGGAAAGAACACATAAACATGAAGATGTATAAGTGGTTATTTCTTTTGTAGATCTGGAGTTTAAGAAAGAACACATGAATAAGTTCATGGATGAAGAGAAACATCTTCACTTTCCATAATCCAATTTTTTATTTTTTTTAATTTGATAATTACACGCCTGGCTTTTTCTTTTATTTTTTAATTCATAATTACACAGTTGGCTGCCAAATCAGTTAAGTGACTTGCCACATATGCGTTGACTTGGTCAAAATCAGCCTTTCGCAAAAGGGGCAAAAGTTAGGGGTCTAATAATCCATTTTTTTTAATAGGGGGCCAAAATCGCAACTTTTTAAAACATAGGGGGCCAAAAGTGCATTTAAGCCTTTTTATACTGATACGGTCGCTGTAGCGACGGGCTGTCGCTTGTAGCGACCAGGCAGGATCAATCCCTGCCTACCCACGCTTCAAGCGACCACACTGGCGCTTGTAGCGACCAGGGGCGCTTGTAGCGACCAAGGGGGCGCTTGTAGCGACCAACCCTGGACATCCCAACTTAGTTGAGCTGTTCTGGGGGTCCTGGTGCGCGCGGGCATGGCTTTTTGCTACTGTATTCTCACAATATATTTTGGAAACCTTGCCCACCATTTAAACTCATTCTTGATGCTTCCCAAAGGTCATAGAAGTATAGAAGTAAGGATTATGCAAGGCTTGGAAATGTAGAGTTGAGGTTTTTTTGAATAGGCAAACTTCTTATAGTGGCATGTGACGACGATATGCCTATTTCCTTGATAGGAAAATAAGGGTTATAGGATGAGGAACAAGTTCATAGTTTTATCCGCTTTAGGATACAAAATAATAGGAATGGTTTACCAGTCATAGTTTCATTTAAGTTCATAGTGTTGGTTCTCCAACAATCATAGGTGGCTTATGAGAACGATAAGCCAAGATTTCATAGTTACAGGATTGCTTTTATAGGTCAAAGTAACAGTTATGTATTTTTCATATGTTCAAAGTTAAAGAATAATATTATATCACAGTCATAGGCATGTTCAGCAGACTCCGGGATACGCCGGATGGGATTTCTCCGAGAGGGTTATCCACATGCAATTTCATAGGGAGTCCGGTGCTAGCCTGATTGTCAGGAGTTTCATCGGTCATAGGGAGACGTACTTTGGGGTTACTCCACCCGGATGCCCTCCGTAAAATGAACTCAGATTAATTGTTTGTTCAACGCTAACAGCTAACATAAAACACTTTATTTGTTTTATGGTTCATAGTTATAGTTACAGTCACAGAAAGTTTACAGTCATAGGCAGGTTAAAGACTTGGCGATTCTAGAATTCCCCTAAATTGCCAAGGTAGGCATGGCGACCCTAGGTTCCCTGTGGTTGCCAAACAGTAGGTTGGGTAGAGCTCACTGAGACATTATGTCTCATCCCATTCCTTCTGGTGCAGGTTCACAGGCAGGATCGCAGTCAGCACGCAACAAGGGTAAGGAGAAGGCTACAGACTGATCGTGCTGAATGTTATGTATTTACAGTTGACTGGTTTTTATGTTGATGTATGTGATGTGTATGTATCAAGAAGTATTGTATAAACTTTGGATTGTAATATTACAACGTGATGTAATATTTATATGAACTTTTATATTGTAAATTAATGTATCCAGTACGAAATTTTAATACTCGTATAAGATCCTAGGCAATCTTATTATGGGTGTTACAATTTGGTATCAGAGCCTGGTTGATTCAGACCGTGCCTTGGGTCATTAAAATACAATTCAAGTTGTGGATCTCTTGGATCCGGGACATTATTCAAAATGTTATATCTGGTTGAAACTGATCACTTTGACTTGTGTGTGACAGTTAGGATAATATGTCTGGGAGTAGAAGAGGTCCTGGCAGGCCTAGATCGAATCAGGCAAATGCTGAGGAAGCCGGAGGAGACCCTAATATGCAATTTTGGGCTCAAATGATGCAACAGCAGCAGGCGTTGCAGCAACAGTACCAAGAGCAGCAAGCTCAGGCTGCGTTACAGCATCAACAGATGATGCTTATGATGCAGCAGCAAGCCCAACAACAGGCTCAAACTCAACAGGAATGGATGGAGATGATGCACCATGGACAAGGTGCTCAGCAGCAGACACCACCACCAGCAGTGGCGAATCCGTCCTACCGGGAATTTAACAGAAATCACCCTCCAGAGTTTAATGGAGAAGGAGAGCCTCCAGAAGCCAAAAGATGGCTGAAGCAGATTGAGAAAGTGTTCCGGATGGTGGAGTGCCCGGAAGAGAGTAAAGTATTGTTGGCAACCAATCAGTTCAGAGGCGCAGCAGAAGATTGGTGGGAATCTTCTCAACGCCGAATGATAGCAAATGATGTTGAGATTAACTGGGATAACTTCAAGGAAGCTATGCGAGAGAAGTATATCCCGATGTCCTATAAAATAAAGAAAGAACAGGAGTTCCTTGAGTTGAAGCAACGTGGCATGTCAGTCACCGAGTTTACCAAGAAGTTTGATGAATTGTCATATTACTCCTCTCACAACGAGTATGCTGGTAATGAGAACTAGAAGATGAATCAGTATAGGCGTGGGTTGAGAGGTGAAATTGATACAGCAGTGAGTCTTCAAAGGAACACCAGTTATGATGAGATGGTTCACGATAGTCTGGTAGCGGAAGCGGGTTTTGCCAAGACTGCAAAAGAGAAAGCTGCGCTATTTGAGAAGAGAAAGGGCAAGTTTCAAGATAGGTACCATGAGAATAAGCCCAAGGGCTCTCCTAAGAGGGGTAAGCCGTCGTTTCAATACTAGGCGAGTCCTGCTTGTAAATATTGTGGAAAAATGCATCACGGTGAATGCATGAGGCAAACAGGTGTGTGTTTCGGGTGTAGACAGCCGGGGCACATTTTAGCAAACTGTCCAGAAAGAAGAGGTAAAAGTGGAGCTGGAGGTACTACAACAAGTAAGGGCAGGGTATACTCCCTTGATGGCCAGAAGGCTTTGGCGAATGAAGATTTAATTGCCGGTATGTGTTACTTAGGCCAAACTCCAGTTAAAGTGCTTTTTGATTGTGGTGCAACATGTTCCTTTATTTCTTACAAGTGTGTAGAAGCATTACAATTGTCTATGTCACCGTTAATACCTCCTATGACGGTATCTACCGCTACTGAGGGCGGAGTTGTAGCTAGTTTTATCTGTGAAAATTGTCCGATCACTGTATCTAGTAAGACATACTATATAGATTTGGTGTGTCTTCCCATGATACAACTTGATGTGATCCTAGGAATGGATTGGTTATCTGTTAATCATGTGTACATTGGATGTGCGGAAAAGTGTATCTTTATGCCTACAGATAATACGACCGAAGGTGTGGCTTTGTCAGAATTAATCAACCGCACTCATCAGCTTACTCAGCTCATGTGTGCTCAGGATAGAGGTTTTTATGTAATGGTTACTGTGACTTCAGAGTCGGAACTGAGTCCCAGTGACATTCCAGTGGTCAGTGATTATTTAGATGTTTTTCCTTCGGAGATAAGCAATTTACCCCCTGAACGGGAAGTTGAGTTTTCTATTGATCTCATCCCAGGATCTGAGCCAGTATCAGTGGCGCCTTATAGAATGTCACCATCAGAGTTAAAGGAATTGAAGTCTCAGTTAGAAGACTTAATTCAGAAACATTTCATCAGGCCTAGTGTGTCACCTTGGGGTGCACCAGTGTTGTTGGTTAAGAAGAAGGATGGTAGTATGAGATTGTGCATCGACTACCGTCGGCTGAAAAAAGTAACAATCAAGAATAAGTATCTGTTACCGAGGATTGATGATCTTTTGGATCAACTCAAAGGAGCTTCAGTGTTTTCAAAGATTGATCTTAGATCTGGATACCACCAGATTCGTATCAAATCGTCAGATGTGTCCAAGACGGCGTTCAGAACACGTTACGGACATTATGAATTCTTGGTGATGCCTTTTGGAGTGACTAATGCTCCAACGGTTTTCATGGACTACATGAATAGGATTTTTCAGCCCTACCTGGACGAGTTTGTGGTAATATTCATCGATGATATCTTGATTTATTCAAAGGACTCACATGAACATGCTCAGCATCTGAGGATTGTTTTGGACATCCTTAGAGAAAATCAGTTATATGCAAAATTCAGCAAATGTGAATTTTGGTTATCGGAAATTCAGTTTTTGGGACATGTTATTTCTAAAGGAGGAGTGTCAGTTGACTCGTCGAAGGTCGAGGCTGTCCTTAATTGGGCCAGACCAACAAATGTAACAGAGGTTCGGAGTTTCCTGGGTTTAGCAGGTTACTACCGAAGATTTATTATGAGATTTTCACAGATTGCGTTACCGTTGACACGCCTCACGAGGAAAGATGTGCCTTTCGTCTGGGACGAAGATTGTGAGAAAAGTTTCCGGACTTTGAGAAAGAAATTATCCAAGGCTCCAGTATTAGCAATACCCGACCCTGAAAAGAAATATGTGGTTTATTGTGATGCGTCGTCTAAAGGACTGGGCAGTGTGCTCATGCAAGAAGGTAATGTGATAGCTTATGCTTCTCGGCAGCTTAAATCTCACGAGGAGAATTACCCCACTCATGACCTTGAATTGGCAGCTATAGTTTTTGCTCTAAAAGTATGGAGACACCATTTATATGGAGCACAATTTGACTTGTTCAGTGACCATAAAAGTTTAAAGTATTTGTTCGATCAACGGGAACTGAACATGAGACAGAGAAGATGGATGGAATACTTAAAGGATTTTGATTTTGAGTTAAAGTATCACTCTGGAAAGGCGAATGTAGTTGCTGACGCCTTGAGCAGAAAATCTTTAATGAGAGCAGAAGTGCTGATGCACACCTGTGGTTTGTATGAGAAATTTAGAGATCTTAGTCTCAGCGTTACAGAAATGGATGATGGCATTTTGTTACAAAGATTAGAAGTTACCTGTGATTTGCGGTCCAGAATCACACAAGCTCAAGAATTGGATATGGATCTTCAGAGGAGGATTGGACATTCAGAGTTTTCAAGGGCAACTGATGGCACCCTGCTATTTGAAGGTAGAGTTTGTGTTCCTAATGATGCTAATTTAAAAAGCTTGATTTTGGAAGAGGCACACAAGAGTAGTTTCAGTATTCATCCGGGTACCACTAAAATGTACCAAGATTTAAAGAAGGATTATTGGTGGCCAGGGATGAAGACCGATATTGCGGAATTCGTATCGCGATGTATTGTGTGCCAACAGGTGAAGATCGAACATCAGAGACCTGCGGGAATGCTAGTACCATTGGAGATTCCTCAGTGGAAATGGGAAGAGATCTCTATGGATTTTGTGACAGGGTTACCTCGGACTCAGCGGGGTCATGACTCGATTTGGGTAGTTGTCGACCGGTTAACTAAATCTGCTCACTTCTTACCGGTTAGGACTACGTACAGGGCGGCTCAATATGCAGAATTGTTTTTAGCGGAGATTGTGAAATTGCATGGTGTTCCAACCAGTATTGTGTCAGATAGGGATCCTATCTTTACTTCTCATTTTTGGAAAGCTTTTCAAAAAGCTTTGGGAACGAGATTAAAGTTGAGTACGTCCCATCATCCTCAAACAGATGGGCAATCTGAGAGAACCATTCAGACGTTAGAGGATATGCTTCGTGCATGCATTTTAGAGGATGGAGGAAGTTGGAATAATCATCTGCCTTTGATTGAATTTTCATATAATAACAGTTACCATTCTAGTATTGGAATGGCCCCCTATGAAGCTTTGTATGGCAGAAGGTGTAGGACCCTGCTTTGTTGGTCAGAGGTTGGAGATAAGAGTATTTTGGGACCTGAGATTATTCAAGAGACTACTTTAAAGATTAAATCCATTCAGGATAAGATCAGAACTGCTCAGAGTCGACAGAAGAGTTATGCAGATAAGAGGCGAAGACCTCTAGAGTTTGAAGTGGGAGATCATGTTTTCTTGAAAGTTACCCCTAAGTTGGGATTACGAGGTGTTTTCAGGACGAAGAAATTGAGTCCAAGATTTATTGGGCCATTTGAGATACTTAAACGAGTCGGACCAGCAGCTTACCAATTGGCTCTGCCACCGGCAATGTCAGGATTACATGATGTTTTCCATGTTTCACAGTTGAGGAAGTTCATTCCTGATCCTTATCAACCAGTAGAGTTGGAAACCATTGACTTAAGTTCGGATTTGACCTTTCGGCCCGAACCGGAACGGATTATTGAACGTAATGTCAAGGCATTGAGGAACAAAGAGATTCCAATTGTTAAAGTTATATGGAAAGGTTCTCCCTACGGCGAAGCTACGTGGGAATTGGAATCAGAGATGCAGGAGAGTTATCCACATCTTTTTACAGGTAATTTCTAAATTTCGAGGACGAAATTTCTTTAAGGGGGGTAGAGTGTAATAACCCACTTATGCGAGGCATTTAACAGTGTTACAGGAATTAAACGATTGGGAGTGGCAAAGATGTAATTATGGGGATAAGGACTAAAATGGATAAATATGAGAAAAACTCATATTTATCACATTATTGCTTCTCTCTAAAATCTGAAATCTCTCCTCCTTCTCTCTAGAATTTCGACCCACCCTATCCTTCATCCTTAATCCATCATTTCATCCTCTAACACTTGGGATTCAAGTAATCAAGCCTTGGAAGAACTTGGAGCAAGAAAAACTAGGGAAAAACCAAGAAAAAAGGGAAGTTTACAAGTTGGAGTTTTGGATTGAAGCTTAGCCAGCTTGCTACCAATCTTAGGTGAGTTCATCTTGGGTTTTAGAACCCTCATAGTGTGAGTTTTGTGTGTTTTTATTCATAGGAGAAAGTTTTAGAAAGTTAGAGTTTTTACCCTAATTTCCTTGCTAGCCATAATCCTTGCTTGTGAATGTTTTTAACTGATGTTTTATGATGGAAAATCGTTTTTAACGTGTCCTGGAAGCTTGGGTAACCTTGAATGGGCAAAAATGGTGGAAAATCACATTTTTTACACATTTTTATACTGATACGGTCGCTGTAGCGACGGGCTGTCGCTTGTAGCGACCAGGCAGGATGAATCCCTGCCTACCCGCGCTTCAAGCGACCACACTGGCGCTTGTAGCGACCAGGGGCGCTTGTAGCGACCAAGGGGGTGCTTGTAGCGACCAACCCTGGACAGCCCAACTTAGTTGAGCTGTTCTGGGGGTCCTGGTGCCCGCGGGCATGGCTTTTTGCTACTGCATTCTCACAATATATTTTGGAAACCTTGCCCACCATTTAAACTCATTCTTGATGCTTCCCAAAGGTCATAGAAGTATAGAAGTAAGGATTATGCAAGGCTTGGAAATGTAGAGTTGAGGTTTTTTTTGAATAGGCAAACTTGTTATAGTGGCATGTGACGACGATATGCCTATTTCCTTGATAGGAAAATAAGGGTTATAGGATGAGGAACAAGTTCATAGTTTTATCCGCTTTAGGATACAAAATAATAGGAATGGTTTACCAGTCATAGTTTCATTTAAGTTCATAGTGTTGGTTCTCCAACAATCATAGGTGGCTTATGAGAACGATAAGCCAAGATTTCATAGTTACAGGATTGCTTTTATAGGTCAAAGTAACAGTTATGTATTTTTCATATGTTCAAAGTTAAAGAATAATATTATATCACAGTCATAGGCATGTTCAGCAGACTCCGGGATACGCCGGATGGGATTTCTCCGAGAGGGTTATCCACATGCAATTTCATAGGGAGTCCGGTGCTAGCCTGATTGTCAGGAGTTTCATCGGGTCATAGGGAGACGTACTTTGGGGTTACTCCACCCGGATGCCCTCCGTAAAATGAACTCAGATTAATTGTTTGTTCAACGCTAACAGCTAACATAAAACACTTTATTTGTTTTATGGTTCATAGTTATAGTTACAGTCACAGAAAGTTTACAGTCATAGGCAGGTTAAAGACTTGGCGATTCTAGAATTCCCCTAAATTGCCAAGGTAGGCATGGCGACCCTAGGTTCCCTGTGGTTGCCAAACAGTAGGTTGGGTAGAGCTCACTGAGACATTATGTCTCATCCCATTCCTTCTGGTGCAGGTTCACAGGCAGGATCGCAGTCAGCACGCAACAAGGGTAAGGAGAAGGCTACAGACTGATCGTGCTGAATGTTATGTATTTACAGTTGACTGGTTTTTATGTTGATGTATGTGATGTGTATGTATCAAGAAGTATTGTATAAACTTTGGATTGTAATATTACAACGTGATGTAATATTTATATGAACTTTTATATTGTAAATTAATGTATCCAGTACGAAATTTTAATACTCGTATAAGATCCTAGGCAATCTTATTATGGGTGTTACAGGGACTTCTCCGAGAGGGTTGTCCACACGTTTCATAGGGAGTCCGGTGTTAGCCTGATTGATAGGAATTTCACCGGGTCATAGGGAGATGTACTTCGGGGTTACTCCACCCGGATGCACTCCGTAAAATGAACTCAGATTAATTGTTTGTTCAACGCTAACAGCTAACATAAAACACCTAAAACATCTTTATTTGTTTTATGTTTCACAGTTATAGTCATAGTTACAGTTAAAGGCAGATTATAGTTAAAGTTATAGACAGTTACAGTTATAGTCATAGGAAACTCACAGTTATAGTTATGGACAATTATCAGAAACTGATCCTAGGTTTCCCCTCGATCACTAAGTTAAAGATATAGGCAAAATACAGATATAGTTACCGGCAGTTACAGCAAAGGTTACAGGCAGTTCAAAGTCATAGTTACAGGAGGACTTATAGTCATAGACAGATAAGAGACTTGGCGATCATAGGAAATCCCCGAGATTGCCAAGGTAGGCATGGCGACCCTAGGTTCCCTGTGGTTGCCAACAGTTGGTTGGGCTGGAGCTCACTGAGACATTATGTCTCATCCCATTCCTTCTGGTGCAGGTTTTCAGGTAAGTCAGAGGTTCATTATGGAGGTCTTCACAGAGATACTGGATGGAGTACGGTTGCTCGTTGTGTACCAGCTCAGGAGCTTACTGGATATTGTATAAGTACTGTAATAGTTTTGGATTATTTGTACAAACGAGTAAACTTGTATTCATTCATTTGTGATTATTATTATTGAAATTTTTAAATGTATCCAGTATCAGTTTAACGCACATGCTAATATACTAGTTAAAGTTAGTATGGGTGTTACAATTGGTATCAGAGCAGGTCGATTCAGACCGTGCCTTGGGTCATTTAAGATTCAATAAAAGTAGTGGGATCATTGGGTTCCGGATGTTGTTCTAAAGGTCACATCTAGTTGAGCCTGATCAACTCAATCTAGTATATGACAGTTAGGACGAATATCCGAGAGCTGAATATGACCAAGGAGGAAAGAAGGGTACGAAGGGTAAAGGTTAAGACGTCAGATTCTAAGACGAATTTGGCAAAGTGTTTAATGTCAAAGGATGGTTCACTAACAGTGAAGTAACTGAGCTAGTTAATGGCAAAGTTTCAGGAATATGAGAGGTATTAAAGAGTAAGGTCAGGTACCTTAACTAGTTGGACGCATCATTGAACGATGCCTCTCCGAGGAGACATGAACAGTAAAGAACTATGGAAATACTCTAAGGAATGTTTTGGAATCTCAACGGGAACCGCAATTTGAAAAGTTAAAGTGGAATAGAGTTTTATTCTGGGTACAGAGGTAAAGAATTACGGTACCAAACCCAGCGACTTGGAATAAGGAATGATCAATTAATTATCGGAAGCTCTGGAATTCCAGTAAGGACATAGTGTGTAAGGATGGAAGGACTTGCGCACGTGGATCGGATGAGATTTAAATATCTGATAGGTAAGAGACTCATTTATGGATTAAGCGAAATAGTGAACAGATGGAACAAGTTACCTTCCTTTATTGTGAGTCATCAAGATGCATTGTATGAGTAACGAAAGCTTAGCGATAAGTGAAGGAAACCCCCGGTAAGGGTATGGATTAAAGATTGAATCTTATGTTGATGGATTATAGCAGACCGGTTTCAAGGATGAAGCAGGAATTAGTCAAGAACTGTTGTGAGGCCCTAGCAGCAGGAAGATCGCCACTAACGTACAGGTTACAGTTAAAGTTATGGTTGAAGTTAAGGATGTCTATATTCTCTTTTGATGGGTTCCTTACACAAGTATTCGGGTAAGCTGACAAAGATCACCTTTTGTTGGTATATGTTAAAGATGGTAGAAAATATATACCTTGGGTTGTTCGAAACCATGAAGAGGGCAACGGTCGAGAAGACATATGGACTATTATTCAGATAACAAGATTAGAATGGAATTGTGAATACAGTAATAAGTTATAGGAAAGATCCAATGGAAAATATTAAGTATTGAAGCTTACAGATTTATTAGTCGGGTACTCGAAGAGGTGTATCATGTGTTTGAATTTACAGGAGAGCCGGTAAAAGTTGAGTTTTATCCAGACGGATTATTCCCGGAGCAATTCGAGAAGTAACGAAGAGTTATGTTAGAGTTATGTGGACCTAAGTGTCTTGGAAAAAGGTTGTGGATGTGAAATCCCTACGGATAATTATAGGATGAGACTCGATTCATTAATCGATCAAGTATACGGAAGACGAGTATGTCTGGAAGTCATAGAATGTTTCTAGAAGTTACCACAAGTAACTAATGTACGAACTTAAGTTGTTTTGATAGGAGCCTTGTTGAGCTCGTAATTATTGTTAAAGACTGTTTACAGGTTTCGGCATATTTCTTGAAAGTAGGAACATTGTGTATGTCCGAAAGGAAACACTAAGTCAAGTGTCGATCAATCAGTAAGTTAAACAGGTGGATCAAACCACAAGAGAAATTATGATGTAAGATGATCATGTATGGTAACTACAAAGTTATAAAGTCAAAGGATTGGCCAAGGAGATTCTATATGGTAATAGTGGTGTATTACTTCTATCTCAAGGTGAATTGTTTAAATCAGAGTTGCGCAGCGAAGAAAGTCACATCTAATACGGTAATCTAGCTGTTTCAGCTCAGTAACCTAAAGTTAATTTGAATAGTAGGTTTAACCAAAGAGGATTAGTTATGAGATTATTCCACATCGTACACACGTTATGCTAGAATGTCGCATGTAACAGTCATGTAACAGGTTGTGATTAGTATTATGTATACTGATCAGGCAGAGTTTATACTACCTAGACAGTAGTGTAACATATTTATAGTCATGTGACATGTATTGGTAACCGTGGTACGCAGTCGGTAATGTTTTAACAGGAAAGTCTTAAGCAGAACATGTTTGTTGTTACCAAACAAATCTTAATTGAGGAGTTCGGAATTCTGGAACTTAATGTTCACAGTTAAAGGAAGGAAATGTTGTACACAGATCAGAGGATTACTCATAGTTTACAGTAAGGGGCTACGTGAATTCAATTTATGAAATAAAGGATTCAGAGTTTGAGAGTGCTATTTTGATAGCGAACAAAATAGAGTTTTCTTTTCGAAAACGGATAATGTCTTGAACGAAATAAGTTATAACGTCAATGGGACGTAATCATAGTTACGTATGGGATTGTAGATACTCAAAGAGTACAAGCATGAGTTAAGAGCAAGAAGAGTGACTTTAGTTGGCGTGGTTTTGTCTCAAGTATATTTTGACTAAGTATGATGTCACATTAGTTGGACAATGATGATGCGGTGTACTGTGTATCCGATAATAGTGTACACGTACTCAATCATGTATGGAAGCTTTATGCTATGGACTGTATTATATGATGATATGTGAGACGGCTTATGCCACACGTCACTTGTACTAAATTTTCATAAGTTTGAATTTATTGGTAAAGGAAATATTAATCCCATGAGTAAGGAATATCTTGATTGATGCAAGATTGTCAAGAGTCCTAGAAGAAATAAGGCTCCTAAGACCTTAGCTACGCGTTATCGTTGATTAATTAAATTGGAGCACGGGAGGCTCATAAGATTTCTCGAGCCTTAAGGTTTCCCGCAGAGGGAATGTGAACAATGTACATGGTTGAGATAACAGTTACACCAGGATGTCAGAGAGAAGTGAACTTGTACCATAAGTTCAGCCACCACTTTGAAATTGAATCGTGGAGGTAGTTGTAATAGACTTCTTTTCCATTTGAGAATACTCAATATCAGATGTTTTTCAGTGCAAGACTAATCTATATAAAGGATGTTACGAATGTAACAGTAAAAGGTCGTCTTACGAGGCGAAAGTTAAAGACAAGAATTCTTTCGAATTAAAAGTGATGTAATAGATTCCTTGGAAAGTTGGAATAGCTGAGGAAATCAGGTCGACTCGACGTCTTCAGCTTAAGATTGAACGGTCAATGAATGAAGAACGGATAGAATTCAGTAAAGGAAATCCAAGACTTAATAATTTTAAATTGGATTTATAAGGAATATGTCGAACAGAGATTATTGTCAGATAAGATGGATATGTTGGTTTAGATAACCATACGTCCTAACAGGTGAGAGTTATGTAACATGCATCAGACCTTTCGGTTGGAAAGAGATTGTCACATGTTTTGATTTACAGAGATGGAAATCATGGCTAAAGAACAAGTTTTAACCAATATGGTTTAATTGAGGTGCGTGACTAATCTACATGTTAGACACTAAAGTTGCCATGGAATCCTAATAAGCAAAAAGAATTGGAAATTTTCATAGTAGAGAAAGAGGTAGAAAGGAATTATCTTTTCAGGATCTCATATGGATTATCTAAATTTCGAGGACGAAATTTCTTTTAAGGGGGGTAGAGTGTAATATCCCGTTTAAACATGACTTTTAACAGTATCACAGAAATTAAACGAACGCAATGGCAAAATGGTAATTATGAGAGGAAAGGGTTTATAAAGGGATAAATATGAAATTTTTCATATCTATCATTTCTTTCTCTCTCTATGGGCTGAATTTCTTCTCCCTCTCCCTCTAGATTTCGCCCCTCTTCATCAATCATCCATAATCCATCAAACTTCTTCCTAGAATCTTGTATTTCAAGCAAGCTTTGTTGGAGAAGAGTTGGAACAAGAGAAAAGTTAAAGAAAACAAGAAAAGAGTAAGAGATCAAGCTAGGGTTTTGAAGCTTGAGCATAACCAGCACCAAATCAGTTTGAGGTGAGCTCCCTAGGGGTTTTTAGAACTCCCTTTGAGAGATTTATAGTGAATTTCTTCATATGTCAAGTTTTATAGTTTTTACCCTAATTCTCTATACTTGCTAATTCCTTGCTCATATATGTTTTAAACAACCAATTTGTAATAGAAAATCATTCCTAGCATGTTTGGGATGCTTGGGTAACTTGGAATGAGCAAAAATGGTGGAAAAACATGATTTTTAACAGTTTTGAACTGTCATGGTCGCTACAGCGACCAGCCGTCGCTACAAGCGAGCAACACATTTTCCAGACTTTTACCTACAGTCGTTGTAGCGACAGGCCGTGGCTATAGCGACAGCAACAGGATAGCACTTGACAGCTTTGCTGTTTTGGGCATTCTGGTGCGCGTAGGCATGGTTTTTCACTCCCGTTTTCTCCTGAAACATTTTAGAAACATTATCCACCATTTTAACCCATCCAAAAAGGCTTCCAATGGTTGAAAGATTATAGGAGCAAGGAATACGCAAGGCATGGGAAATACGAGAACAATGGTTATATGAATAGGAAAGCTTTAAGAACGGCATATGATAACGATATGTCGAATTCTTTGATGGGAAAAGCATGCGACTTTGAAAGTCAAGAACCTACTTTAGGTATAAGAGATTATAGATGTATTCAGTTTAGAATACAAGGGTTATAGGAATGTTTCCACAATCATAGTTACAGATAAGATTATAGTGTTGGTTCTCCAACAATTATAGGTGGCTTATGAGAACGATAAGCCAAGAATCATAGGTTATAGGTTATATGTTACAAGATTGTTATATGATTAAAGTAACAGATTACATGTTTATATGTTAAAGTTAAAGAATTAAAGATCAAAGATATTGGCGTGCTTGCACGTTTCATAGTCATAGGGCGTGTTCAGCAGACTCCGGGATTCGCCGGATGGGACTTCTCCGAGAGGGTTGTCCACACGTTTCATAGGAGTCCGGTGTTAGCCTGATTGATAGGAATTTCACCGGGTCATAGGGAGATGTACTTCGGGGTTACTCCACCCGGATGCACTCCGTAAAATGAACTCAGATTAATTGTTTGTTCAACGCTAACAGCTAACATAAAACACCTAAAACATCTTTATTTGTTTTATGTTTCACAGTTATAGTCATAGTTACAGTTAAAGGCAGATTATAGTTAAAGTTATAGACAGTTACAGTTATAGTCATAGGAAACTCACAGTTAGAGTTATGGACAATTATCAGAAAGTGATCCTAGGTTTCCCCTCGATCACTAAGTTAAAGATATAGGCAAAATATAGATATAGTTACCGGCAGTTACAGCAAAGGTTACAGGCAGTTCAAAGTCATAGTTACAGGAGGACTTATAGTCATAGACAGATAAGAGACTTGGCGATCATAGGAAATCTCCGAGATTGCCAAGGTAGGCATGGCGACCCTAGGTTCCCTGTGGTTGCCAACAGTTGGTTGAGCTGGAGCTCACTGAGACATTATGTCTCATCCCATTCCTTCTGGTGCAGGTTTTCAGGTAAGTCAGAGGTTCGTGATGGAGGTCTTCACAGAGATACTGGATGGAGTACGGTTGCTCGTTGTGTACCAGCTCAGGAGCTTATTGGATATTGTATAAGTACTGTAATAGTTTTGGATTATTTGTACAAACGAGTAAACTTGTATTCATTCATTTGTGATTATTATTATTGAAATTTTTAAATGTATCCAGTATCAGTTTAACGCACATGCTAATATACTAGTTAAAGTTAGTATGAGTGTTACATTTAAACTATTTAAATGTTAAAGAAAATCCGTTTTAATACCTTTGGGAAGCTTGTAAGTTGGAATGGTTTAAAATGATGAAAAAAATGCAATTTCTGAGTTTTCCTAAACTGTCATGGTCGCTACAGCGACCAGCCGTCGCTATAGCGACCAGACAGCATTTGAGTTCTGCCTACGCTCGCTACAAGCGACCAGCCGTCGCTATAGCGACCAGACATGTTTTTTTGACTTTTACCTACGGTCTCTGTAGCGACAGGCCGTGGCTATAGCGACCACATCAGGACAGCACTTGACAGCTTTGCTGTTTCGGGTGTTCTGATGCGCGTAGGCGAGGTTTTTCACTTCCGTTTTCTCAAAAAACATTTAAGAATGATTAAACACCATTTTAACTCACCCAAGAGGCTTCCTAAAGGCATGTAATTATAAGGAACAAGGATGGTACAATAACTTAGAATTGAGGGCAAAGTTCAGACGAGTATGGGAACATGTCCAGCAATTAAGTAGTGGCTTATGATAACGATAAGCCTATGACCCTATACTCATATGATAAGTATTGGCAGATTGATTCCCTAAGAAATGCATTGAATATGCATAAGTTTATGGTAAAGTTTTAGACGTACTTACAAGTACTTAAGATAAGAATTAATGAGAATGAGAATGCACTCAATTAAGTGTCCGTAAGCACAAGAATGATCAAATGTTCTAAGTTAAGAACCTTTTTATAGGTTAAGCTTTTAAGAATGATCTACTTAAAGAATGCATCAGATATGCATAAGATATAATTTATATGTATATATATAAGAAGAATAAGAACAAAAGTTATGTAAAGACCTTATGTGTCTCCAGTGTTCTCGCTAGTTAGAGCACGGGGGTTCCCGCTAGTTGGAACGGTGTAGTTACCATCCGCGAGGATAGCCACACATAAGTGCTTAATTAAAATATTAATTCGCGTCTCTCGTCGTTCACGCTAGTGGGACACGGGAGGTATACGCGTAAGTTAAGATTATTAATTAAGTCGTGTCTTCTGTTGTTCACGCTAGTGGGACACAGGAGGTTCACGCTAATGGGACGTGTTATTCCGCAAAGATGACCGCACGACGACAAGAGGAGTCCGGTGTTAGCCTGATATGATAGGAATTTTCACCGGTAGAGGGGAGATGTATTCTAGGGTTACTCCACCTGGATGCACTCCGTAAAATGAACTCAGATAATTATTGTTTGTTCAACGCTTACTTACTAACTTTATAATTAAGAACGATGTATATTAATACTTATGAAAATTATTATGACAATATGATGAGTAGTTAGCAGAGAAAGAAAGTGATCATAGGATGTCCCCAGATCACTAAGTATAAGTTTAAGTTTAAAGTTAGAATATGATAAGACATGATAAAGACAAGTAGCGATCCTAAGTTTCCCCCTTACCGCGAAATATGTAGAGAATGACGGCGATCGTAGGAATCCCCAAGATTGCCAAGAGTAGGCACGGCGACCCTAGGTTTCCCCCGTGGTTGCCAACAGTAGGTTGGGCTGGAGCTCACTGAGACATTATGTCTCATCCCAATCCTTCTGGTGCAGGTTCACAGGTTAGCAAGATGTTCATGAAGTTATTCTTCAGGAAGACGCTGGATGGAGTGCAGTTGCTCGTCATGGACAAGCTCAGGAGGTTGTCAGATTTTATATGTATATGAAAGTGTATTCAATGATATTTGGATAATTGTATAAACGAGCCAATTGTACTCATTCAGTTGTATTGTATTGTATTGTTATTATTGAAAATTTTAATGTATCCGGTAACAGAATAATACACATGCTAAATATTCTAGATAATTTAGTATGGGTGTTACAATTGGTATCAGAGCAGGTCGATTCAGACCGTGCCTTGGGTCATTAAAAAATTCAATAAAGTAGTGGAACCATTGAGTTCCGGATGTTGTTCTAAATGTCACATCTAGTTGAGCCTGATCAACTCAATCTAGTATATGACAGTTAGGATAAATGTCCGAGAGCTGAATGTGACCAAGAAGGAATGAAGTGTATGAAGGGAGAAGATTAAGGTGACATAATTTTAAGACGGAATTGGCGAAGAAGTATTCATGCCAAATGGTGGCCATCAACCATGAGGTAGCGAAGCCTGTTAGTGGCAAGATTTCAGAAACATAAGAGATATTTAAAAGGTAAGGTGAAGCACCTCAACCCAGTTGGACGCATCGTTGGACGATGCCTCGTCTGCGGAAGACATACGGATTAAGGAATCATGGGATACTCTAAGGAATGATTGGGAACTGTAGTACCAAACCTAGAGACTCGAAATGAGGAATTATCGGCCGGTTTTGAAATCTCTAGACTCCCAGCAAAGATAGAGTGCGGAAGAATCGAACTCGAATCGGATGAGACTTTAATATCCAACCAGTTAAGAGAATTAATTATGGATTAAGTGAGTTATTTGGACAGATGAAACTAACCACTCAAGTGTGTTCATTGAGCATGAATCGCAAGTAAGTTAACCCCATCAGAACAGCCGCACCTCCCGAACCATAAAAGCCGGATTTGTGAATTGAGGGGAGAAGATGGTATGCAACCTAAGGACTACGATGGATGAATAAGTGCTAATAATAAGACCCGTTGCATGTTGAAGTGTGAATCAGATATTCAGATGTGTCCTATTAGTAAGAAGATTGGAAATAAGTTAAGCTTAACCAGAATTTTACCCAATGAAAGGTGGATATTGAATAATAAGTTATTGGAATTTAGTGAACTGATGGAATAACAAAGTTGGACTTTCCTTGATTAGATAAAGAAGACAAGTTTACGCCAACAGAAGATTAAGGTAGATCAGTATTTTGAAGAATAATCGGAAATTTTAGCCGGAAGTGATCACCTTATGTTAGTATGCTTTCAAAGGTGGTAGAATGTGCAGACTTTGGGATTGTTCAAACTATATGAAGAATCATTCGGCTAATAAGATCAAGATTGAATTAAGAATACAATAACAAGTTACTGGAGGAATCCAATAGATAATGATAAGTGCAGAAGTTTAAAATCGATTAATCGGGTGCTCGAAGAGACGTAACCTATGTTTAGGCGTTCGAGAGAACCGGTAAGAGTTTGAATCTTTTTCAAGACGGAATGTTCCGTAGGGACTCGAAGGGGTAACTTAAGGGACATGATAGAGTTATGGAGACCGAAGTTGTCTCGGAAAAGATTATGGGTATGAAATACTTATGGATAAAGATAGAACGATTAGTAATGGGACTCAACCCCAGTGGATTCAGTGTATGAAAGACGTGAACCTCCAGAAACCACAAGTCATTTTTAGAAGTTGTCACAAGTGTTTGTGTGTGAACTTAAGTTGCCTCAGGCATGCTTTCAATCAGGTTTCTGCAATGTTTAATGATTATATATGATGAGCTGACCATGAGATAATTGCAGAAATTCAAAAAAAATGGAGAGATAAGTTGGAACCAGAGTATAAGCCGTTTGACAGGAGCATTATAAGGCTCATAACAGTTGCTGAAAACCGTTTACAGGTTCTGGCGTATTATCGTGAAAGTAAGTATATGGTTTATGTCCGAAAGGAAACACAAAGTCAGGTGATGACCAATCCGTAAGTTAAGCAGATGGTCTAAGCCACAAGAGAAATGATAACGTCAGATGGTTTTGTTACGGTAGTTACAAAGTGACAAAGTAAAAGGATTGGTCGATGAAATTTTATGTGATAATAGTGGTGTATTGCTCCAATTCTAACTCGAGTTGTTAAGAATCAGAGAGGCGCAACGGAGTAGTAGTCCAAGAATGAATTAATGATCAATGCTAAGCTGAGGCTTAGAGAATGAGAAGATGTTAAGTGCTTAATTCTTATTATACGGAATAGCAGTAAGTATAGGCGACTTGAACATATCACAGTTCTAATAGAAATTTTTGGAAGTTATGTTGAGGGATACTTCAAACCTCGAAACCCACGAGAAAAGGAATGTCGAAATAGTTTAAGAGTATGTGGTAAGATATAAGGAAGATGTGTTCCTACTAGGTTGAGTCTTAAGTGAATGAAGTCACCGCTAGTAAGGTAACCCAGCTATTTTAGCTCCATAATTTCAAGTAGACTTGAAGAGTAAGTTCAGCCAAGAAAGAATTATTCATGAGGCAACAACAGTAAAGGTTGTGGTTGCAAAGTAATATTTTTGGAAATCGAAGCATTGGTCAGAAGCGACAATGCAGTGGCAAATGAGTTTAATTTCACGTTGTACCAATGTCATGTCAACATATCTTAGCTGAAGAGTTCGGAAAGTCTTGAACTTAATGTTCACCAGTAAAGGAAGGAGAACTTTTATGCAGATTAAAATTCACTTGTAGTCCACAGTAAAGGGCTACATAATTTCAGGTTATGACTAAAGGATTAAAGACTAAGTGTGCTATTTTTGGTAGCAATCAAGTAGAGTTTTCTATTGAAAACAAGGATCTTGAACTCGACGTCTAGAATGAGGAAAAAGTTTGTGATGCCGATAGAATGTAACAATAATTTACGGGTTGTTGTATACTCAAGAATAAACATGGGTAACAATGGCGGGGCAAACCTGGCAAGCCAGTTGAAAGGCAAATCCCGGATGTTACAAAATGAGTTAAGAGTAAGAAAAGATTCCCAATTGATGTGGTAGTGTCTCAAATATGTTAAGATCAAGAACGATGTCCCGTTAGTTGGACAAGGATGATACGGTGTGCAGTGTACTCGTTAGTAGTGCACATGTACTCTAACATATATGTAAATTAAGTGCTATGAAATATACTTTATGATAATATGCGAGACGGTCTATACCACTCATCACTTGGACTAAACTCCTATGAGTTTTGGATTATCGGTGTAGAAATATTTATGCTACAGCTAGAACTCGAGATAAGTAATGATAAGAATGATGGGAGATTAGCAAACTCCCGGTATGAAGAATGAATGCCTAAGTTATTAAGATACGCGTTGACGCCGCAGACTAGCTGTAGCGGAGTACGAGTAATCTGTAAGAATTCCGCAAATCCTTGAGAATTTCATAGTGAGGGTAATGATTACGATTGTGATAAGTAGCACATCATGATGTCAGGAAGAAAGGAGCAGGTGCTAGAGGTGAAACTCCTGCTTGTACTTAGAATAATAATGAAGTTGGAATAATCCTTGCATTTGCATGTGAGTACACAATATCAGATGTTTTGGTGTAAGGATGATTCTATATGGGAAATGTATGATATAGGTTTATACGTAAGATGTCGTCGCGTGAGACGAAAGATAAAGATAATAATTCAATGGAATTAGATGCCGTGCAATGAACCCATTGAAGAGTGGGAATTTTTGAGGAAATGAGATCAACCCAACGTCGTCAGAATAAGAATGCTTGAACTAGGAAGGGATTTATAAGATTCAGTACAAGTTTTAGGTCTTGATAACTTCAATTTGAATTTGCAAGAAGTGCATGTACAAGAAGCATAACTAAGTGAGTCGGGTAGATTGGTTCAGACAACCACACACCCTGCTACGTAAGAATTATGTAAAGTATATCAGGCCTTTCTACTGAGGAAAGGATTGTCGAGTATTTTCGACTTATAGAATTGGAATTCTGATAAGCAAGTTAAGTGGAGGTTTGGCTATGAGGAAAGAAGTATAAATGATCTTTTAATATGTGATTTCAAGAGGAATCTAAATTTCGAGGACAAAATTTCTTTAAGGGGGGTAGATTGTAATATTCCGCTTAAGACTTTAATATTTATCAGTATTGAGACGATGCATCAGAGATGTTTAAGCAAGGGGCAATTTGGTAAATTGTCAGTTAATGGATTTATTTACATGGCAAGTGTAATATTCCGTTTAGACGTAACTTTTATCGGTGATTAAGGATTTAAATGGAAGCAATGGCAAAGTTGTAATATTTTTGAAAGAGAGGAATTTAAATATGGAAGGCAAGATATTTTTCCCATATTTTCCTCTCCATTCTCTCTCTCTTCTCCAACTGATTTCTCTCTTCCCTCTCTCTAGAAATTCGATCTCCTCCACCCCTCACTAATCCATCAAAACTTCATCCAATTCTTGTGAGATTTCTTGCTAGCAAGCTTAGTTTTGGGAGTTTAGAACAAGAGAAAATAAGAGGAGATACAAGGAAGAATCAAAGGAACAAGCTAGGGTTTGGAATTCAGAGCTTAGCAAGCACCAATCAAGGTTTAGGTGAGCTCCCTAGCGTTTTAGAATCCACTTGAGTAAGTTTAAGGGTTAATTATAATTTGAGCAAAGTTTAGAAATATACCCTAATTCTTTGTTATGTGTTGATTCCTTGTTCAATCATGTTTAAACTGTTTAAATGTTAAAGAAAATCCTTTTTAATACCTTTGGGAAGCTTGGGTAAGTTAGAATGGTTTAAAATGATAAAAAAAAATGCAATTTCTGAGTTTTCCTGAACTGTCATGGTCGCTACAGCAACCAGCCGTCGCTATAGCGACCAGACAACTTTTGAGTTCTGCCTACGGTCGCTACAAGCGACCAGGCATGTTTTTATGACTTTTACCTACGGTAGCTGTAGCGACAGGCCGTGGCTATAGTGTCCACATCAGGACAGCACTTGACAGCTTTGCTGTTTTGGGTGTTCTGATGCGCGTAGGCGAGGTTTTTCACTTCCGTTTTCTCCAAAAACATTTAAGAATGATTAAAAACCATTTTAACTCATCAAAGAGGCTTCCTAAAGGGATGTAATTATAAGGAACAAGGATGGTACAATAACTTTGAATTGAGGGCAAAGTTCAGACGAGTATGGGAACATGTCCAGCAATTAAGTAGTGGCTTATGATAACGATAAGCCTATGACCCTATACTCATATGATAAGTATTGGGAGATTGATTCCCTAAGAAATGCATTGAATATGCATAAGTTTATGGTAAAGTTTTAGACGTACTTACAAGTACTTAAGATAAGAATTAATGAGAATGAGAATGCACTCAATTAAGTGTGTGTAAGCACAAGAATGATCAAATGTTCTAAGTTAAGAACCTTTTTATAGGTTAAGCTTTTAAGAATGATCTACTTAAAGAATGCATCAGATATGCATAAGATATAAGTTATATGTATATATACAAGAAGAATAAGAACAAAAGTTATATAAAGACCTTATGTGTCTCCAGTGTTCTCGCTAGTTAGAGAACGGGGGTTCCCGCTAGTTGGAACGGTGTAGTTACCATCTGCGTGGATAGCCACACATAAGAGCTTAATTAAAATATTAATTCGCGTCTCTCGTCGTTCACGCTAGTGGGACACGGGAGGTATACGCGTAAGTTAAGATTATTAATTAAGTCGTGTCTTCTGTTGTTCACGCTAGTGGGACACAGGAGGTTCACGCTAGTGGGACGTGTTATTCCGCAAGGATGACCGCACGACGACAAGAGGAGTCCGGTGTTAGCCTGATATGATAGGAATTTTCACCGATAGAGGGGAGATGTATTCTGGGGTTACTCCACCTGGATGCACTCCGTAAAATGAACTCAGATAATTATTGTTTGTTCAACGCTGACTTACTAACTTTATAATTAAGAACGATGTATATTAATACTTACGAAAATTATTATGAGAATATGATGAGTAGTCAGCAGAGAAAGAAAGTGATCATAGGTTGTCCCCAGATCACTAAGTATAAGTTTAAGTTTAAAGTTAGAATATGATAAGACATGATAAAGACAAGTAGTGATCCTAAGTTTGCCCCTTGATCGTGAAATATGTAGAGAATGACGGCGATCGTAGGAATCCCCAAGATTGCCAAGAGTAGGCACGGTGACCCTAGGTTTCCCCCGTGGTTGCCAACAGTATGTTGGGCTGGAGCTCACTGAGACATTATGTCTCATCCCAATCCTTCTGGTGCAGGTTTACAGGTTAGCAAGATGTTCATGAAGTTATTCTTCAGGAAGACGCTGGATGGAGTGCAGTTGCTCGTCATGGACAAGCTCAGGAGGTTGTCAGATTTTATATGTATATGAAAGTGTATTCAATGATATTTGGATAATTGTATAAACGAGCCAATTGTACTCATTCAGTTGTATTGTATTGTATTGTTATTATTGAAAATTTTAATGTATCCGGTATCAGAATAATACACATGCTAAATATTCTAGATAATTTAGTATGGGTGTTACAGACACATGACAAACAAGCTTAGCCCAAGAAACAATTTGACCTATTAGGAGGTCGGAATCTTTGATGACAACTGACTATCATGAGAATGATTCCAAATAAGTTTGTCACCTTTATCATGAAGGGTAAATTTAATGAACTTTAAATCATAATATATTATTTTTCTCATATTTATAAGACTAATGACATCTTTTTTAAAACGTTTAATTTTTGTACAATATCAGTATAGAAATTTAAATTGTCAACACACATTACAACTAATTATGTGTGTCTTTTTAGAAGTAATTATGATCAATAATCAAATATTTCTAATGATCTAACGATGATGGTTGTTTACCAATGTAAAAACTACACACGTTGATTGTTTATATGAATTAAATCCTTTGGTAAAACCGTTAGTCATTGAAATGTTTTGTTTATGAATGACTTCTATTTATACTAATATCTTTTGTGTATAACGAGTCTTTTTCAATTCCTTCCTTTTTTCTCCACTTACAATATGATTTGTAACAAAGATTGACATGGGGTTAGTAAGGATATTGGAACAAGGAGAACATAGTATGTAACAATAGGTGGTTCCAACACAAATATTTTTTATTAAAGACGTGTCTGATGTCCAACATGTATCAATAATCGATACCGACACAACATTCGTAACCTACATAAATCATGGTTATTAACTCTAAGTGGAAAGCCTAATAGCAGGATATTATTTTCACACAACTTTATTAAATGATAAAATTTGCATAAATCATATAACAAATTTGCTTCCTTTCTACTTCTACTCTCCCTTACATTGGTTTACTCTCCATCGTCTTGGTCAGGACTTGTGTTTGTTCAAGCTTGGCTATAACATAGTACCTCAGATGTTTTAGGGCCTCAAAATTTCATAAGGCCAATCATCAATTTTCTCCTTATCTTTCAAAAAAATGTTTGCTCCTCTTTGGTCCATCTTCGATATTGGTAATTCTGCAATGCAAATCTCAACTCTCATTTTTCTCAAGACCAACTACTATTTATATTTTAAATATAAAATTAATGGTTCCAATATTGTAGACATGGTTAGAAAAACTCGTTGTATTCACTTTTTACTTTCTTTACTCAACTTTCAATATAATTCCAAGGCTCAAAGGTCTCCTATTTTAATTATTTTTTTAAACATTAAAAACACCCATTTTAACATTAAAAATAAAATTTCAAACTTATTTTTTGGTAACTTGCATATTGTTAGAATTTAAACAAAATAAAGAGAGCATGGGTGACACATCAAATAAAACTATTCAGGATTCTTTTGGTAAACGTGAGAAATAGATATTAAAGGGAAATATATTGTGTGAGCCTTTTACCACTATATCTAACAAATCTGCCCAATCATATGGTTAAAATGGATCTTACATGGTACACCACTTGAAACATTTGTGCACATTGCAATTAGCCAATACTAATATATTTTGCTTTTTTCACTTTTTATTTGCTATCCATTGAAATTTTACTTTTTACGACTTACTTGTTAGTCGCTCTCACACTTTTTGTAAGCACTCATTGACAATTTTTCATATATAAAGATTAGTCGAATTGAAATTAACTGTAGTACTAAATTACCGTCTGTGTGATGATGTATAGACAATTGACTTTTCATATTCCAAAGCAAAATACCAATATTTATTCTGGTTTTGTTTGATAATAATAATAATAATAATAATAATAAATTCATCTAAAAACATGAAATATAGCATATGTTTAGGGAAAAAAATGTATCTCTCAAATTTGTCCAGTAACAAATGCAAATTGGGCAGTTTACGTCTTTGTTATTTACTTATACAGTCGATTAGTAAGACCTAAACGAACATCAAATTAAAACAAAAAGTTCAACATAATCAAGATATGTGAATATTGTCAAAAAAAAACATATGTGAATATTCACAAAAATAACTTCTATAGAAGACACACGATAAGCGAGAACATTAAACTATAATTTATTAATCAATCTTATTCATACATGTATTACATAAGATATTGACCTTTTTTAAATATATATTGATTGATTTATTAATAATAGAAGAGTTAACAGGTTTCAGGGATTGGTACTACTCGATGGAGGTTTGCAACATGGAAGTTTAGGACACACAATTGGTTGGCATTCTATAGTAGGATGTGGGCAACAAGGTGGTAAGCCTTGTACATTTCCAACCAGCGCACATGCAATAGCAAGAATTAACACCACAAACTTGAAAATAGTTTCCATTATAACAGAGCTTAGTTTGCAAAGAACAATAAAGTGGATACTTCAGTTGTATGTTGTAACACCCATATAGAGATTGCCTAGGATCTCTTACGAGTATTAAAATTTCGTACCGGATACATTAAATACAATACAGAAAGATTGGTAATATATATATAAAACATAAGTTTGTCCTACAACTTGTTATCCGATACAACCATTTCTATAATATACATCATAATACAACATCCTTATACAATTATTCATAATAACAAAGCATAAGCAGCACGTTCAGTCCACAGCCTTCTCTTTACCTTTGCGTCGTGCTACCTGCGAAGAACCTGCACCAGAAGGAAAGGGATGAGACATAACGTCTCAGTGAGCTCCTACCCTACCTACTGTTTGGCAACCTCCGGGAACCTAGGGTTGCCGTGCCTACCTCGGCGATCTTGGGGATACCTATGATCACCAAGTCTTAATTTATACCTTTCATATTCCTTTCTTAATCTTAAACTTATACAGAGTGATCTTGGGGACATCCTATGATCACGTCTCGTTCACTGAGAACTAAACATCATTTCTCGTATTACATATAACATATACATATTCGTCTTCATATCATTAAGTTAGCAGTTAGGGTTGAACAAACATAACATTATCTTGGTTCATTTTACGGAGTGCATCCGGGTGGAGTAACCCCGAAGTACATCTCCCTTCTAACCGGTGAAAATTCCTATCATATCAGGCTAACACCGGACTCCTCTTATCTTTGTGTGGCTGCTCTCGCGAGCGGTAACTTCACCGTCCCAGCTGCCATTTAAGGCGGTAACTTCACGGGGACCCCCTGTATACTAACTGACGAGCAGACAGGAGACACATTAACTTTAAAGACTTGGATGTGTAGCTGCCCTCACGAGCGGTAACTTCACCGTTCCGGCTGCCATTTAAGGCGGTAACTTCACAGGAACCCCTCGTATACTAACTAGCGAGCATACGAGAGACACATCAAGCCATCTTAATAATTAATCATCATTCTTAAGTTCGTAACCTATATAGGTTCATCATCATATTATTCTTAGATTCGTGAACACCGAATCGAATTCATAACATTGCTTGTAAGGGTTAAACCCTAATCTAGTTGCTTGTCTTCACTATGACTACTCAGGGATTAAGAAAACCCCCTCTTAGCATGGTACCTTTCCTCACTTATAATTCATCTATACATTCCCCAAAAGTTGGGTCTTTCAATGCCTAAAAGCATCACTTAATCACTACTAATCGTTATGGGGTCCGAGGTAGCGTTGGAAAGCCGGAGTGGTGCGAGAAAAATGAAAAAAAACATCAAGTTCTGCCAGTGCTCACATCGTGTCACGATTTGGAAATCGTGACACGATTTTCTACCCAGAAAATTGTTTGGTCCCTGCCTGTGAAATCGTGACACGATTGGAAAATCGTGACACGATTTTACCTGCAGTTAGACAGCATTTGGCAAGTTTTAAACGTGGTTTTTCACCATTACAGCTTATCCAACATACCCAGACATCATAACATGTTTAAGGGTCATTTTCTAAGGCAAATAGCTAGTTTATTTCATCAATAATCAAGGATTAACATAGAAAGGCAAATAGGTACCAAAAACCCTAAACTAGGTAATTAAGCTGTAAACTTACAAACTTACTTAAACGGGTTCTAAAACCCTGTGGAGCTCACCTTAATCCACAATTTGGTGCTGATTACACTTGTTCTCCAAAACCCTAAGTCTCTCCAACTCTAACTCTTGTTTCTCTTTGTTTTCTCCTCTTCACTTTTCTTGATCTTTCTTCCTACCCAAGCTTGCCTTGCAAAGTTTCTTGCTAGATTGTAGAATGATGTTTGGAGGGATGATGGTAAGGTGGGATGGGCGTGTGAGATGAGGAGGGGAAAGGGAAAAATCTGAATTTTTGAAGATGAATGAAGGAATGGAAAGGAAAGGAAATAAATATCTTTCCATTTTCTAACTAATCCCCAACTTAGCCTTATTTACAAGTTTGCCATTTCTCTTAATTTCTTATTCGCCTTGCTTGCGTCTCAAGTTTCTAGCACAGATAACGCTACATATAAGCGGGATATTACATATGTTAAAACAATGTCTACTTATTTATAGGCAAACAAATAATATTACAATATATCACAAAAAGAAATATTTAGACTTTATTAATGTGTAAACCTTAATTGTTTTCATAACTACTTTTATTATGTTGACTACTTTTTTCTGATGTTAAGTAAGTTATCATACCTTACTATTTTATGAAACTTTAGTTTCTAAAAATATTTATTAGTAGTAAAAAAAAATTATTTTAAAAAATAATTTACCCTACATATTAACGTATCATTGAGAGACACTACAACCCCCTAAATATATTTTAAAAAATTAAACAAAGAAGAATAACAAGAAAAAAAAGGGGGGACAAGGGACCAATACTCTAATGACAAATTATAATATATAAAATATGTAAGATATAGTCTATTGCAAGTGTTATAATCTTTAATTTGTATGTTGTTTCACAACCCTAAGTTTGCAAGCTTGTTAGCACAAGGATTCTCCTCCATTTAAATGAGTAACAATGAAGTGCATAAATGCAGTGAAAATTGTGCAAATAATCTCGTTTGTTTTTCAAATGCCAAGGAACAATTTTTGGAAATTTGAAAGCCAAGGAAATAAACATAGTGTTTATTCTAGACAATGAAAATACCATCCTTTTTTATAAGCTGTTTCTATAGCATTCGTGGAAGCAATAAGTTCAATCTTAAGAGGATTGGAAATTCCCATATTGAGGGTAAAAGCACAAGAAATATCACCATTGTTATAAAATAATATAAAAGGACAAAATCAAAGATGAAGAAGGTGAAAACTTTGTATATTATTATCTTCAAATGTATATCTTTACATCAAAACATGAGTCTTATTTATAGGATACAAATAAGCAAGTGAATGATCACATGCAATCAAAGACCACTAGCAATTCATTCACTAATGAGAGTTATAAGAATTTGGAAGATCAAGAATGGACATCCACCAACATTATTATTCATAACACTCCCCCTTGGATGTCCATCAAGGATATGCCTCATTAAAACCTTACTGAGAAAAAACCGTGTAGGAAAAAAAATCGCAGTGAAGGAAAAAGAGTACAATATCCGATATATCTTCCTCGTTAAAAACCTTACCATGAAAACCCAATGGGAAAAAATCATAGTGAAAGGAAAAAGAGTGCAGAAAATCTTTATTTCTCCCCCTCAACCATATAATCATCTCTGAGACGTTGAATATTAATCTTTTGTACCAACTGCTCAAACATTTTACTTGGGAGTTACTTTGTATATTTAGATCACAACTCTTCTGAAGATTATATGTGAAATAGAACTTTGGAAAATATGTTTTTGTTCTATCTCCCTTAATGTACCATCCTTTCAGCTAAGCAATGCACATGATATTATACTCATAAAGGATTGTTGCATTCATTCTTCTGGAAGACAAACTGCAAGTTTCTTATATGTGTTCAATCATAGACCTCAACCAAACACATTTTCGACTTTCTTTTTGTAGTGCTAGAATTTAATTATGAGCATCACACAAATAACCTGCATATCTAATATAACAAAGTAACAAATAATATACATGAATAATTAGCAAGGTACATTATTGTCTCTCAATTGAACTAAAATATGGTACTTTAGGACCAATTAGTTCTTCATTATTTACTCGAATTCTCAAACAATTATCGTTTACATCTAATGACTTTACAATCATCAGAGTGCATAACAAATGTGATTTGCCCATCTATAACCATTTTAGCACATTTCTATATAAGCTCCATGATTCACAAAAGCGCTAAATACTCAACTTGTAATCTCAAGTAAATATATATCATTTCTACATATTTCATCTTAATTTCTTTTCTTTAAGAAATCAACTTTCAAAAACTCTTCAGGAGTTCTCAGATTTATTTTCAAATAGACGAATACTATCATTTTTATACCACTCTTTTATAAAATATTCACTAAGACTATTATACAACATGTTTCAATATTTTTAGTTGATTAAGTAATCTCTTCGAGAATCTGAATTGTATGTCTCGATAAAATTAAATCCTTCGGGGAGTTTAATATAAAAATATAAAACAAGTCGTGTATTGTAACAAATACTTAATATATAAATTGAGTCTTTCATGTGGTACTAGACTTAATCAAGTATGATAACGTGCTTGAATTCACTTGATGTGAATACATCTCTTCAAATTTAATAATAGATTTTCACCAATACTTTTAAAAATAAGGCAAACTTCATATATCAATATTTCATTATTCTCTTTTTATTTTTACATCTTCAGATGTATGGACTACTGGTCCAAAAACCATTCTCTTTGCAAAGCCAGTTTAATATCGCATCAAATTCATCTTTTCATTTAGTCAATCATTTTATTGTCTATAATCCTCGATAGACTTTGATTCATAATCCTCATTATCATTTTTACATATAGCGCCATATTTTATGAAAGAACATCGTCAACGTTGACTTTTATTTTTCGGTTCCATCGCATTTCATTCATGACATAATTTATCGAGATCTCTTTATTTACATAAATTCCAGGTACCTGATCAGTTCTACTGGAACTAAGAAAAATAAATTACATTAAACTTCTCTTTTGGAATTTTCATATCCTTTGTTTACGGAACCGACTGCTCTACCACGCTTCAGGTGCAGTTGAGATTCATTTGCAAAATTAGATTATCCAACATGGACATCTATTTCGATATGAGCATTAACATCTAATATTTTGTTTGCTTAACTTTGCAAATAAAATTATATTTTGAACTTCTGGTTCACACTGATTTATATGAGGATCAAGTTGAGATAATAATAATTTATTTAAAATGATTTCATTTGAACTTTTGGTTCATATATTCAGCTGCTTATTCTCTCTCCTTAATATTGGAAAAATAAATTCATCAATCGATAATCAGCTTACTGGGCTGTAAATAAGTCTCCAATTATTGACTCAATATACTTTATAATAGATGGAGATTCATATCAAATATATTTTTCCAATATTCTTTTACAACTCCTCTAAGCGCATTGTATTGGAGCAATTGAATCCTACACAACACATCCAAAAAATGCTTATATGGAAAATATTAGCCTTATAAACCAAACATCAAATTGCAAATTAGGGGACGATCTGTATATGATAAATTGTTGGCATGATGCGAATCAATGTCTCATAATGCAAGATTTTATATTCCCAAGTACAAATTGAAAGATCTTATCTTATAAGTATTGATTGTACTGTTAACATTAGACGTCTAATGAATGGATCTTTAAGCCCATTTTTAGAAATGAACATATGTTACCGAATGTTCGATATCAATTTCCATATATGCTCAATACTTATCAAATGATGAAAATGAGATGTTAGTCAAATACTCTCACAAACTTCTGGTTGTGAGTTAACAATAAACATACATGTGACCATAATTGATGCATAAATTAAAATTATAAAATATATACCTCGTCCACGTGATTATTATGTGTGTATTGATTCACAAATATCCCCAAATGTGAGACTCATTTCCTCAAATTATCAACTTTCTTTGGGAATTAGTAATGAACAAAAGTTATTAGATTTGAAGAAACTTTTGGCTCTTCAATAATACACAAAAGTTATGAGACTTGAAGAAGCATTTGGCTCTTCAATACATATCCAAAAAAAAAAAATCAACTATTTTTTCTTCGCATCATAATATATTCAAGATGACCCAACCGGTCTTGCCAACAACAAACTTAATATGATTTTGTAAACTTCTGGTTTACAATAATATGTGCTTCAATTTCAATAATATAAGTGTAGTGCAATTCAAAGGAAAAGACATGTAACATTTTCACTACACTTATTTTATTTATCCAAAATATGTCTCGTAATATAGAGATATTCAACATCTTCTTCATTTCTTATTTCAATATGATATCCATTTAAAATGATATTCTTGAAGCTTAATAAATATCTACGAGACTTAGAGGAATATAATGCATTCTCATTATGTAACTCTATTCCCCCATGTAACATTATATTGGCTCTTCTAGAGTCTTCAATAATTTTAATTTATAGTGTCACAAATACTACTAACATTAGTTTCTTGTATAACTAAGTATATTATTTTCTTTTCTAATTGTTTATGTAGTTGCACTATCAACAAGACACCTTTAGATAACAAATTAACACTCACCGATAAAAGGACATTTGTGGAAGAGTTGACACATTCAGATATAATTTTTTTATTTCATGCACTAGATTTTAGGAATTGAAAACTCGAGTTCTCGATTCAAGGGAACTTTAAATTAGTAAGGGTCTATCAAAGTTCACTGATACAAAATTCTATTGAGATATATCAGTGTTGTAGACTCAACAAGAAAAACACAAACCACTCGATGACACATGATGTGTTTTTTTTTGCAAAAACTTAAAATGTAACTTATAACAAATGCGAGGATTATATGTATGGACTCATGGATCATATACATAAAACTAGGTAGTAAGCAATTACACTAATGTATAAAGTAATTAACCAAAAGCTCACACACAGAAAGGTAAAACTATGATGATTAAAATATATACTTTTCTTTAAGAAAAAAAAACTTTCATAAACTCTTTGAAAGTTATCATAATGTTTATGTCATCGACATATATAACAAAATTATTTCTAAAATTTTTCATAATATAAAGGGAGAAATTATGTGGAGCACAAATTATAAGTGTTGAATATGCAAAGAGATGACATAGATGTCAATACCTCTAATTTGTATGTCTTTTGAGAACTCGTTAGCAATAAAGATCATAATCATCAAAAGTCATAATAATAATCTCTCACTATCTTTACACATATCATATCAATGATAATATCTACTATATCAATTACCATAACCACAAAATATATAAAATAAATAGTATGAACTATTCAATCTAGGACTAAATTTCAATTTAACATGAGAAATTTCACAATTCCAGTCAATAACAACTCTTATGTTCAATAAAAAATGTGGTTACACATTCAAAATATTCTTGATATTATTTCATACAAAAAAATATTCTTAATGAATATTTTCTAAATTTCGCTACTTCGGGAGCTGATTCAAGGGGCAAACTTTTTTTTTTAATTTTTCTTCTGTCGAACTTATACTAGGATCAAATAGATATTATATATTTCAATTGTGAACAAATATCTAGTTCTTCAAGAACTTAACCACAAACATCTATCGACAACGACGAAGGAAAATCACAAATATTTTTTTTTTTGCGTGCAATCCTTCATGAATGCTTGATGTTAATTATTAGCTCTTCTAGAACTATATCTCAAATCTTCATAAACGGTGAAAAAAAAATCATTCTTTGAGCAAACCTTCAGGGATGCTTTAATATTACAAGAACAAAATAGTTCTTCAAGAACTATATCACAAAAAAATCTATATTATTTGAGCAATCCTTCAGGGATGATTCATTGTTGAATTTTTCCGAAATTTAACAAAAATAAAGAAAGATATGATAATTATATAAGTAAAAAAAAATCAACAAAATTTATGTGCAAAATAAGAAACATAATCGATAAGACTACTAGTTTCACGAGAAACTAACTAAGATACAGTAAAACAAGTATACCATCGAATAATCATTATGAATGAACTAACAACACCATAAAAGCAGAGCTATCTAAGAAATCGTTTTGGCACACATGTAAACATTAGGTTTTTTTTTTCACTTAAGTTTTATTGATACTAAGTGAAAATGGGCCAACAGGAAATACGAAACAGCACAACAACAAAACAACCATCATTAGAAAAGATGCAAGAGGCAATGAAGTATGATAACAATGTATTAAGAGCAATATATATATATATATATATATATATATATATATATATATATATATATATATCCGTTGTCGCATAATTGTAAAATTTACCTATGACCTCTTTTGTACAACCTTGTATGCTTCAAAATTTTGAATTCAGTTGGTCAGAGTTTCGTGCTGATAACGTGTTATAAAATAATATAAAAGGACAAAATCAAAGATGAAGAAGGTGAAAACTTTGTATATTATTATCTTCAAATGTATATCTTTACATCAAAACATGAGTCTTATTTATAGGATACAAATAAGCAAGTGAATGATCACATGCAATCAAAGACCACTAGCAATTCATTCACTAATGAGAGTTATAAGAATTTGGAAGATCAAGAATGGACATCCACCAACATTATTATTCATAACAACCATAACTATTTATAAGTAAACTAGACATGCCATAATCCAGGATTTCTAGTAGAGGCACCATATGTATTACAATTGTTCCAAATAGGTAAAGGAGGTTGCCATATTTTTTCTTTTATTATAGCCCGCTTATTATATATAATGTTGAAATTGAAAGCCTTCAAAATCACAATTTTTTTTATTAATGAGTTAGAAATCAGGCTGGTATTGTTGGCAATCAGAGGGGCTGCCGCGAAAGGTTTAGGTTTATTGCAAGATTGAAGCTTACGTTTGAAAATCTTTTATGGTTTCAACAAACCCAATGATAGGAAAGCAGTTTGTAAGGACATCAAGAATTGTAACTTTACATTGAGAATTCCAACTTATATTGCATATGTCCATAATATCATCAACAAATAAAAGGTTCTAGGATAAGGTTGGAGTGGAAATCAGAAGTTCCATATAAAAGAGAATAAGTCACAATTAATGAAAAAATGGAGAGAGGGTTCAATATAAGAACCACGGATAATGTACATGGATGGAACATAACACCCTCTGTTGATGATATTATCATCTATAGGTACCTTTTCTTGCAAGATTCTCTAAAGGATCAAGGCTTTGGAGGGAGTGATGGAAACAAGACAAACAAGCTTAGCCGAAGCAACAATTTGACCTATTAGGAGGTCGGAATCTTTGATGATAACTGACTATCATGGGAATGATTCCAAATAAGTTTGTCACCTTTATCATGAAGGGTAAATTTAATGAACTTTAAATCATAATATATTATTTTTCTCATATTTATAAGTCTAATGACATCTTTTTTAAAACATTTAATTTTTGTACAATATCAGTTGTAACATCCCGCTTAGATGCAATTACTATCAGTATTAGACGCGATTAAGAAGCAGGCCAATTTAGTAATAATTGGAATGGCAAAATGGTAAATAAGTTAATAAGGGAGAATGTTTTAAAACAAAGAGGTAGAAAGATTTTTCTACACTCTTCCTTTCCTTCCCATTTTTCAGCTCATTCTCTCCCTCTCACTCCCCACTCTCACGCCCTCAATCCCTCTCCATAAACTCATCTTTTCATCATCCAATTCTTAAGAGAAAACTTCACAAACAAGTTTGATTATTGAACCTAGAACAAGAGCAAGAAACAAAGAGAAACAAGGAAGATTTTGAGAGAAGTAGATAGCTTGAAGCCAAGGCTTAGGAGAATCAGAAGTAGCAAGCACCAATAGGAGGATTAAGGTGAGCTCCATGGGGTGATATAACCCATTTGAGTAGTTTAGTGCATTTTTACAAGTTGATTCAAGATTTGGAATTATGCCCTAATACTTGGTGTAATAATTCCTGGCTTAATCATGCTTTTATCTATCCTTATGCCTTGTATAATTCATTCCCATAAGCTGTTTTGATGTTTGGGAATGTTTGGAATAGCCTAGGAAGTAAATTTTTGAGTGCTGCTGAAGCCAAAATCGTGCTACGATTTCTGGGCATCGTGCTACGATTTTATGCCCTGATTTCATGGAAACTTTCGCATAAAATCGTGCTCCGATCCTTGCATATCGTGCTACGATTTTCACTTCCCTCAGCTTTTTGTTCGTGAGCTAAGGTTTGGATTTAGGGTAGGATGAGGGATAGGCATGGCATTAGGAGATGAATACTATACTCCTAAGTTATATAGACATATAGATGGATTAGTAATGGGATTATTTCTTTGGAAGTGAAATCCCTACATTCACTTAAGTACATGTAAGCCAAGATTAATTTCAGAACCCAAGCTTAGGACCTATTATAGGTTATGTAGTCATGTATTATACAGATATTAAGCCGTGGCCTTCGTTGTTCACGCCAGTGGGGCACGAATGGTCCACGCAAAGTTAAGAATAAGATTAATACTTTTAAGCCGTGACTTTTCATCGTTCACACCAGTGGGACATGAAAAATTCACGCATCAGTTTACAGATTATTAATTCGCGTCTTCCGTCGTTCACGCCAGTGGGACACGGGAGGTATACGCATCAGTTAAGACTACTATTATTAAGTCGTGTCTTCTGTCGTTCACGCCAGTGGGACACAGGAGGTTCACGCCAGTGGGACGCGTTATTCCGCAAGGATGACCGCACGACGACAAGAGGAGTCCGGTGTTAGCCTGATATGATAGGAATTTTCACCGGTTATCAGGGGAATGTGCTTCGGGGTTACTCCACCCGGGGACATTCCGTAAAATGAACTCAGATAACATTGTTTGTTCAACGCTAACAGCTAACATAAAGATCAGTTAGTATTTTATTACTTATCAGTCAGAAAATATCTAATCAGACAGTTACCAGATATCAGTTAGCAGTTATCAGACGTGATCCTAGGTTTCCCCTTGATCACCAGATTATCAGAGGTAGACAGATAGCCCACTATGGGTAAGATTGAGACTTGGCGGTCATAGGTATCCCCGAGTTCGCCGAGGTAGGCACGGCAACCCTAGGTTCCCCGAGGTTGCCAAACAGTAGGTAGGGTAGGAGCTCACTGAGACGTTATGTCTCATCCCTTTCCTTCTGGTGCAGGTTCTTCGCAGGTAGCAAGACGAAAAGGTAAAGAGAAAGCTACAGACTGATCGTGCTGCTCATGTTTCTTGGTGTTGTATATTATTGTATCATGATGTATATAAATATTATGGAGAATGTTTAATACCAGATTATGGATTGAAATCAAAGACTTGTGTTTTGTATAATTATCAAACAAATTTTCTGTATTGTATTTAAATGTATCCAGTATCAGTTTAACACTCTTGCTAGTATACTAGTTAAAATTAGTATGGGTGTTACAATTTGTATCAGAGCAGGTCGATTCAGACCGTGCCTTGGGTCATTAAAGTACAATCCAAGTTTGTGGACCTCTTGGATCCAGGACATTATTCTAGATGTTATGTTCAGTTAAAACTGATCACTTTGACTTGTATATGACAGCTAGGATAAGATGTCTGGGAGAAGAAGAGGTAGACCTCGTGCCAATCAAGCTAGCGATGAAAGTGGAGGACCTAGTCTTAATTCATGGGAACAAATGATGCAACAACAACAGGCCTGGCAGCAGTAGTACCAAGAGCAACAAGCTCAGAATGCATTACAGTATCAGCAAATGATGCTGATGATGCAACAGCAATCTCAGCAACAGGCCCAATCTCAGCAGTAATGGATGGAAATGATGCAACAAGGACAAGGTTTCCATCCACAGCCACCACCTCCTCCAGTAATTGGTAACCCCGTGTTTCGGGAGTATAACAGACATCACCCTCCGGAGTTTAACGGAGAAGGTGAACCACAAGAAGCCAGGAAGTGGATTAAACAAATGGAGAAGATCTTTAGAATGGCTGATTGTTCAGAAGAAGATAAAGTGGTCTATGCCACGAACCAACTCAGAGGCGCAGCAGAAGACTGGTGGGAATCTGCTCAGCGCAGGATGGAAGCCAATGGTGTAGAAGTGAATTGGGAAAACTTTAAAGGAGTAATGTTGGAGAAGTATTTACCTTTGTCTTACAAGGTAAAGAAAGAGCAAGAGTTCTTGGAACTGAAGCAAGGTAGTATGTCGGTTGCTGAGTTTACAAAGAAGTTTGAAGAGCTGTCCTACTATTTCACACACAACGAGTATGCTGAGAATGAAGTGTGGAAGATGAACCAGTATAAGCGAGGTTTGAGAGGCGAGATAGACACTGCAGTAAGTCTCCAAAGAACTGCAAGTTATGATGAACTAGTACATGACAGTCTGGTGGTTGAAGCAGGACTTGCTAAGACCTCTAAAGAAAGATCAGCAGCTTATGAGAAGAAGAAGGGCAGGATGTCGGATAAGTATCATGATAAGCTCAAGCCAAAAGGATCCCCGCAGAGAGGGAAGCAGACGTACTCTCCACAACATAATCCTTTACGGACTAATCCTACTTGCAAGACGTGTGGTAGGATGCACAAAGGAGAGTGTTTGATAGGTGCTGGTATTTGTTATGGATGTAAACAGCCAGGGCATTTCATATCAGAGTGTCCAAACAGACGTGTTAAAGGATCAGCTGAAGGAACAACTACTAGTAGGGGCAGAGTATACTCCCTTGACGGCGCAAAGGCTGTAGCCAATGAAGATTTAATTGCCGGTATGTGTTATTTGGGTACTAGTCCAGTAAAAGTTCTTTTTGATTGCGGCGCTACATGTTCTTTTATTTCATATAAATGTGTGGAGACGCTGCAATTACCTTTGTCTCCGTTGAACCCTCCAATGTTAGTATCTACCGCTACTGAAGGCGGAATTGAGGCAAAGTATGTTTGTGAAAGCTGTCCTATCACTGTGTCTAGTAAGACCTATTATGTTGATTTAGTTTGTCTCCCGATGGAGCAGTTGGATGTGATCTTAGGCATGGATTGGCTCTCAGCTAACCATGTGTATATAGGATGTTCAGAGAAGAGTATTTATATGCCTACCAGTGATATGACAGTAGGTGTGGCTCTGTCTGAATTGATTAACCGCACCCATCAATTAATCCAGTTTATTTGTGCTCAAGATAAAGGGTTTTATGTCATGCTCACTGTGGCTTCAGAATCAGAATTAAGTCCCAGTGATATTCCTGTTGTGAATGAATACCTAGATGTTTTTCCTTCAGAAGTAACAAGTTTACCTCCAGAGCGTGAGGTGGAATTTTCAATTGACTTGATTCCAGGAGCGGAGCCAGTATCTGTGGCACCTTACAGAATGTCACCCACAGAGCTGAAAGAGCTGAAGTCTCAACTCGAAGAATTAATCCAGAAGCATTTTATTAGACCCAGTGTATCACCTTGGGGTGCTCCGGTCTTGTTAGTCAAGAAGAAAGATGGAAGCATGAGATTGTGTATTGACTATCGTCAACTTAATAAGGTGACTATCAAGAACAAGTATCCTCTTCCCAGGATTGATGACCTCCTAGACCAGCTTAAAGGAGCAACAGTATTTTCCAAAATTGATCTTCGGTCAGGTTATCATCAGATTCGTATAAAGTCTTCAGATGTGTCTAAGACGGCGTTTCGAACGCGTTACGGGCACTATGAATTTCTGGTTATGCCTTTCGGTGTAACTAATGCTCCAGCAGTATTTATGGATTACATGAACAGAATATTTCAGCCTTACCTTGACCAATTTGTGGTGATATTTATAGATGACATCTTGATCTACTCTAAGGATCCTCAGGAGCATGCTCAGCATTTGAGAATTGTATTGGATGTCCTTAGAGACAAACAGCTGTATGCTAAGTTTAGCAAGTGCGAATTTTGGTTATCCGAGATTAAGTTTTTGGGTCACGTTATTTCTCAAGGAGGAGTAGCTGTTGATCCATCTAAGGTTGAAGCTGTTCTCAATTGGGAAAGACCTAAGAACGTAGCAGAAGTCAGGAGCTTTCTAGGCTTGGCAGGTTATTATCGAAGGTTTATCATGAAGTTTTCTCAGATTGCCTTGCCTCTGTCACGTCTCACCCGAAAGGATGTGCCCTTTATTTGGGACGAAGAATGTGAAAGGAGTTTCAAAGCTTTAAAAAGGAAGTTGACTAAGGCGCCCGTGTTGGCAATACCAGATCCTGAAAAGAGATACACCGTTTTCTGCGATGCATCCTCTAAAGGACTGGGTAGTGTTCTTATGCAAGGGGAAAATGTCATAGCATATGCGTCCAGACAGCTCAAGACACATGAAGAGAATTACCCCACCCATGATCTTGAGCTAACAGCAATAGTTTTTGCATTGAAGATATGGAGACATCATTTGTATGGTGCGCAGTTTGATTTGTTTAGCGACCATAAGAGTTTGAAGTACCTGTTTGATCAACGAGATCTTAATATGAGGCAAAGACGATGGATGGAATATTTGAAGGATTTTGATTTTGATTTGAAATACAATCCAGGAAAGGCTAATGTGGTAGCAGATGCCTTGAGTCGAAAGGCTTTAGTTAAAGCTGAAGTGATGATGCACACGTGTGGACTATATGACAAGTTTAGAGATCTTAATCTCCATGTTACCGAGATGGAAGGTGGCGTCTTGTTAAACAAGTTAGAGATTTCGTGCGACCTACGATCCAGGATTGCACAAGCGCAAAGCATGGATATGGACCTTCAGGGAAAGTTGGCCAAGCAGAGTTTTCATGTGCACCAGATGGTGTGTTACTGTTCGAAGGAAGGATTTTTGTTCCGAACGATGAGGAATTAAAAAGGTTGATTTTAGAAGAGGCACATAAGAGCAGTTTCAGCATACATCCAGGTACCACCAAGATGTATCAAGATTTGAAAAGAGATTATTGGTGGCCTAGCATGAAAAGAGATGTTGCGGAGTTTGTGTCGCGATGCATTGTTTGTCAGCAGGTGAAGATTGAGCATCAAAGGCCTGCAGGGATGTTAGTACCTTTGGAAATTCCACAATGGAAATGGGAGGATATAACCATGGATTTTGTGAGTGGATTACCTCGAACACAGCGAGGACATGATTCCATTTGGGTAATAGTGGACCGGTTAACCAAGTCAGCTCATTTCTTGCCGGTTAAGACTACGTACCGAGCCTCTCAGTATGCCGAGTTGTTTATTTCGGAGATTGTTAAACTCCATGGTGTGCCAGCCAGTATTGTATCAGATCGAGATCCAATTTTCACATCACACTTTTGGAAAGCTTTTCAGAAGGCTTTGGGGACAAGATTAAAGATGAGCACGTCCCATCATCCTCAAACTGACGGACAATCAGAAAGGACTATACAGACGTTAGAGGATATGTTACGTGCATGTATCCTTGAAGATGGAGGAAGTTGGAACGATCACCTACCATTGATAGAATTTTCTTACAACAACAGTTACCATTCTAGCATTGGAATGGCACCATATGAAGCTCTATATGGTAGGAAATGTAGAACCCCGCTTTGTTGGGCTGAAGTCGGAGATAAGAGCATTTTGGGTCCAGAGATCATTCAGGAGACGACTCTAAAGATTAAGTCCATTCAAGATAAAATGAGAACAGCACAGAGTCGCCAGAAAAGTTATGCTGATAGGAGGCGAAGACCCTTAGAGTTCGATGAAGGAGATCATGTATTTCTTAAAGTTACGCCCAAGTTGGGATTAAGAGGAGCTTTCAGGACCAAGAAGCTTTGTCCAAGATATGTTGGACCATTTCAGATACTTCGACGTGTTGGTCCGGCAGCTTATCAGCTAGCACTGCCACCAGCCATGTCAGGATTACATGACGTCTTCCATGTCTCTCAACTAAGGAAATTCATTCCTGATCCTTTCCAACCAGTGGAGCTGGACAGTATTGATTTGAGATCGGATTTGACCTTTCAACCTGAGCCAGATCAGATAATTGATCGCGATGTTAAGACTTTGCGGAACAAAGAGATTCCTATTGTTAAGGTGGTATGGAAAGGTTCTCCCGACGGCGAAGCAACGTGGGAGCTAGAGTCAGAGATGCAAGAAATCTATCCTCATTTATTTTCAGGTAACTTCTAAATTTCGAGGACGAAATTTCTTTAAGGGGGGTAGATTGTAACATCCCGCTTAAATGCAATTACTATCAGTATTAGATGCGATTAAGAAGCAGGCCAATTTAGTAATAATTGGAATGGCAAAATGGTAAATAAGTTAATAAGGGAGAATGTTTTAAAACAAAGAGGTAGAAAGATTTTTCTACACTCTTCCTTTCCTTCCCATTTTTCAGCTCATTCTCTCCCTCTCACTCCCCACTCTCACGCCCTCAATCCCTCTCCATAAACTCATCTTTTCATCATCCAATTCTTAAGAGAAAACTTCACAAACAAGTTTGATTATTGAACCTAGAACAAGAGCAAGAAACAAGGAGAAACAAGGAAGATTTTGAGAGAAGTAGATAGCTTGAAGCCAAGGCTTAGGAGAATCAGAAGTAGCAAGCACCAATAGGAGGATTAAGGTGAGCTCCATGGGGTGATATAACCCATTTGAGTAGTTTAGTGCATTTTTACAAGTTGATTCAAGATTTGGAATTATGCCCTAATACTTGGTGTAATAATTCCTGGCTTAATCATGCTTTTATCTATCCTTATGCCTTGTATAATTCATTCCCATAAGCTGTTTTGATGTTTGGGAATGTTTGGAATAGCCTAGGAAGTAAATTTTTGAGTGCTGCTGAAGCCAAAATTGTGCTACGATTTCTGGGCATCGTGCTACGATTTTATGCCCTGATTTCATGGAAACTTTCGCATAAAATCGTGCTCCGATCCTTGCATATCGTGCTACGATTTTCACTTCCCTCAGCTTTTTGTTCGTGAGCTAAGGTTTGGATTTAGGGTAGGATGAGGGATAGGCATGGCATTAGGAGATGAATACTATACTCCTAAGTTATATAGACATATAGATGGATTAGTAATGGGATTATTTCTTTGGAAGTGAAATCCCTACATTCACTTAAGTACATGTAAGCCAAGATTAATTTCAGAACCCAAGCTTAGGACCTATTATAGGTTATGTAGTCATGTATTATACAGATATTAAGCCGTGGCCTTCGTTGTTCACGCCAGTGGGGCACGAATGGTCCACGCAAAGTTAAGAATAAGATTAATACTTTTAAGCCGTGACTTTTCATCGTTCACACCAGTGGGACATGAAAAATTCACGCATCAGTTTACAGATTATTAATTCGCGTCTTCCGTCGTTCACGCCAGTGGGACACGGGAGGTATACGCATCAGTTAAGACTACTATTATTAAGTCGTGTCTTCTGTCGTTCACGCCAGTGGGACACAGGAGGTTCACGCCAGTGGGACGCGTTATTCCGCAAGGATGACCGCACGACGACAAGAGGAGTTCGGTGTTAGCCTGATATGATAGGAATTTTCACCGGTTATCAGGGGAATGTGCTTCGGGGTTACTCCACCCGGGGACATTCCGTAAAATGAACTCAGATAACATTGTTTGTTCAACGCTAACAGCTAACATAAAGATCAGTTAGTATTTTATTACTTATCAGTCAGAAAATATCTAATCAGACAGTTACCAGATATCAGTTAGCAGTTATCAGACGTGATCCTAGGTTTCCCCTTGATCACCAGATTATCAGAGGTAGACAGATAGCCCACTATGGGTAAGATTGAGACTTGGCGGTCATAGGTATCCCCGAGTTCGCCGAGGTAGGCACGGCAACCCTAGGTTCCCCGAGGTTGCCAAACAGTAGGTAGGGTAGGAGCTCACTGAGACGTTATGTCTCATCCCTTTCCTTCTGGTGCAGGTTCTTCGCAGGTAGCAAGACGAAAAGGTAAAGAGAAAGCTACAGACTGATCGTGCTGCTCATGTTTCTTGGTGTTGTATATTATTGTATCATGATGTATATAAATATTATGGAGAATGTTTAATACCAGATTATGGATTGAAATCAAAGACTTATGTTTTGTATAATTATCAAACAAATTTTCTGTATTGTATTTAAATGTATCCAGTATCAGTTTAACACTCTTGCTAGTATACTAGTCAAAATTAGTATGGGTGTTACATCAGTATAGAAATTTAAATTGTCAACACACATTACAACTAAATATGTGTGTCGTTTTAGAAGTAATTATGATCAATAATCAAATAATTCTAATGATCTAACGATGATGGTTGTTTACCAATGTAAAAACTACACACGTTGATTGTTTATATGAATTAAATCCTTTTGTAAAACTGTTAGTCATTGAAATGTTTTGTTTGTGAATGACTTCTATTTATACTAATATCTTTTGTGTATAACGAGTCTTTTTCAATTCCTTCCTTTTTTCTCCACTTACAATATGATTTGTAACAAAGATTGACATGGGGTTAGTAAGGATATTGGAACAAGGAGAACATAGTATGTAACAATAGGTGGTTCCAACACAAACATTTTTTATTAAAGACGTGTCTGATGTCCAACATGTATCAATAATCGATACCGACACAACATTGGTAACCTACATAAATCATGGTTATTAACTCTAAGTGGAAAGCCTAATAGCAGGATATTATTATCACACAACTTTATTAAATGATAAAATTTGCGTAAATCATATAACAAATTTGCTTCCTTTCTACTTCTACTCTCCCTTACATTGGTTTACTCTCCATTGTCTTGGTCGGGCCTTGTGTTTGTTCAAGCTTGGCTATAACATAGTACCTCAGATATTTTAGGGCCTCAAAATTTCATAAGGCGAATCATCAATTTTCTCCTTATCTTTCAAAAAAATGTTTGCTCCTCTTTGGTCCATCGTCAATATTGGTAATTCTACAATGCAAATCTCAACTCTCATTTTTCTCAAGACCAACTACTATTTATATTTTAAATATAAAATTAATGGTTCCAATATTGTAGACATGGTTAGAAAAACTCGTTGTATTCACTTTTTACTTTCTTTACTCAACTTTCAATATAATTCCAAGGCTCAAAGGTCTCCTATTTTAATTATTTTTTTAAACATTAAAAACACCCATTTTAACATTAAAAATAAAATTTCAAACATATTTTTTGGTAACTTGCATATTGTTAGAATTTAAACAAAATAAAGAGAGCATGGGTGACACATCAAATAAAACTATTCAGGATTCTTTTGGTAAACGTGAGAAATAGATATTAAAGGGAAATATATTGTGTGAGCATTTTACCACTATATCTAACAGATCTGCCCAATCATATGGTTAAAAGGGATCTTACATGGTACACCACTTGAAGCATTTGTGCACATTGCAATTAGCCAATACTAATATATTTTGCTTTTTTCACTTTTTATTTGCTATCCATTGAAATTTTACTTTTTACGACTTACTTGTTAGTCGCTCCCACACTTTTTGTAAGCGCTCATTGACAATTTTTCATATATAAAGATCAGTCGAATTGAAATTAATTTGTACATTTCGTCTGTAGTGCTAAATTACCATCTGTGTGATGATGTATAGACAATTGAGTTTTCATATTCCAAAGCAAAATACCAATATTTATTCGGGTTTTGTTTGATAATAATAATACTAATAATAATAATAATAATAATAATAATAATAATAATAATAATAATAATAATAATAATAAATTCATCTAAAAACATGAAATATAGCTTATGTTTAGGGAAAAAAATGTATCTCTCAAAGTTGTCCAGTAACAAATGCAAATTGGGCAGTTTTTGTCTTTGTTATTTACTCATACAGTCGATTAGTAAGACCTAAACGAACATCAAGTTAAAACAAAAAGTTCAACATAATCAAGATATGTGAATATTGTCAAAAAAAAACATATGTGAATATTCACAAAAATAACTTCTATAGAAGACACACGGTAAGCGAGAACATTAAACTATAATTTATTAATCAATCTTATTCATACATGTATTACATAAGATATTGACCTTTTTTAAATATATATTGATTGATTTATTAATAATAGAAGAGTTAACAGGTTTCAGGGATTGGTACTACTCGATGGAGGTTGGCAACATGGAAGTTTAGGACACACAATTGGTTGGCATTCTATAGTAGGATGTGGGCAACAAGGTGGTAAGCCTTGTACATTTCCAACCAGCGCACATGCAATAGCAAGAATTAACACCACAAACTTGAAAATAGTTTCCATTATAACAGAGCTTAGTTTGCAAAGAACAATAAAGTGGATACTTCAGTTGTATGTTAAAACAATGTCTACTTATTTATAGGCAAACAAATAATATTATAATATATCACAAAAAGAAATATTTAGACTTTATTAATGTGTAAACCTTAATTGTTTTCATAACTATTTTTTTATGTTGACTACTTTTTTCTTATGTTAAGTAAGTTATCATACCTTACTATTTTATGAAACTTTAGTTTCTAAAAATATTTATTCGTAGTAAAAAAAAATTATATTGGGAATAATTTTCATTCTTCAATAATTTACGCTACATATTAACGTATCATTGAGAGACACTACAACCCCCTAAATATTTTTTAAAAAATTAAACAAAGAAGAATAACAAGAAAAAAAAGGGGGGACAAGGGACCAATACTCTAATAACAAATTATAATATATAAATTATGTAAGATATAATCTATTGCAAGTGTGATAATCTTTAATTTGTATGTTGTTTCACAACCCTAAGTTTGCAAGCTTGTTAGCACAAGGATTCTCCTCCATTTAAATGCGTAACAATGAAGTGCATAAATGCAGTGAAAATTGTGCAAATAATCTCGTTTGTTTTTCAAATGTCAAGGAACAATTTTTGGAGATTTGAAAGCCAAGGAAATAAACATAGTGTTTGTTCTAGACAATGAAAATACCATCCTTTTTTATAAGCTGTTTCTATAGCATTCGTGGAAGCAATAAGTTCAATCTTAAGAGGATTGGAAATTCCAATATTGAGGGTAAAAGCACATGAAATATCACCATAACTATTTATAAGAAAACTAGACATGCACATAATCCTGGATTTCTAGTAGAGGCACCATATGTATTACAATTGTTCCAAATAGGTAAAGGAGGTTTTCATATTATTTCTTTTATTATAGCCCGCTTAGTATATATAATGTTGAAATTGAAAGACTTCAAAATCACAAATTTTTTTATTAATGAGTTAGAAATCAGGCTAGTATTGTTGGCAATCAGAGGGGCTGCCGCGAAAGGTTGAGGTTTATTGCAAACCCAAATTGAAGCTTACATTTGAAAATCTTTTATGGTTTCAACAAAACCCAATGATACGAAAGCAGTTTGTAAGGACATCAAGAATTGTAACTTTACATTGAGAAGTCCAACTTATATTGCATATGTCCATAATATCATCAACAAATAAAAGGTTCTAGGATAAGGTTGGAGTGGAAATCAGCAAGTTCCATATAAAAGAGAATAAGTCACAATTAATGAAAAAATGGAGAGAGTGTTCAATATAAGAACCACGTATAATGTACATGGATGGAACATAACACCCTCTGTTGATGATATTATCATCTATAGGTACCTTTTCTTGCAAGATTCTCTAAAGGATCAAGGTTTTGGAGGGAGTGATGGAAACATGACAAACAAGCTTAGCCCAAGCAACAATTTGACCTATTAGGAGGTCAGAATCTTTGATGATAACTGACTATCATGAGAATGATTCCAAATAAGTTTGTCACCTTATCATGAAGGGTAAATTTAATGAACTTTAAATCATAATATATTATTTTTCTCATATTTATAAGACTAATGACATCTTTTTTAAAACATTTAATTTTTGTACAATATCAGTATAGAAATTTAAATTGTCAACACACATTACAACTAATTATGTGTGTCGTTTTAGAAGTAATTATGATCAATAATCAAATATTTCTAATGATTTAACGATGATGGTTGTTTACCAATGTAAAAACTACACACGTTGATTGTTTATATGAATTAAATCCTTTGGTAAAACCGTTAGTCATTGAAATGTTTTGGTTGTGAATGGCTTCAATTTATACTAATATCTTTTGTGTATAACGAGTCTTTTTCAATTCCTTCCTTTTTTCTCCACTTACAATATGATTTGTAACAAAGATTGACATGGGGTTAGTAAGGATATTGGAACAAGAAGAACTTAGTATGTAACAATATGTGGTTCCAACGCAAACATTTTTTATTAAAGACGTGTCTGATGTCCGACATGTATCAATAATCGATACCGACACAACATTGGTAACCTACATAAATCATGGTTATTAACTCTAAGTGGAAAGCCTAATAGCAGGATATTATTTTCACACAACTTTATTAAATGATAAAATTTGCGTAAATCATATAACAAAATTTGCTTCCTTTCTACTTCTACTCTCCCTCACATTGGTTTACTCTCCATCGTCTGGTCGGGCCTTGTGTTTGTTCAAGCTTGGCTATAACATAGTACCTCAGATATTTTAGGGCCTCAAAATTTCATAAGGCCAATCATCAATTTTCTCCTTATCTTTCAAAAAAATGTTTGCTCATCTTTGGTCCATCGTCGATATTGGCAATTCTACAATGCAAATCTCAACTCTCGTTTTTCTCAAGACCAACTACTATTTATATTTTAAATATAAAATTAATGAATCCAATATTGTAGACATGGTTAGAAAATCTCTTTGTATTCACTTTTTACTTTCTTTACTCAACTTTCAGTATAATTCCTAGGCTCAAAGGTCTCCTATTTTAATTATTAATTATTTTTTTAAACATTAAAAACACCCATTTTAACATTAAAAATGAAATTCTGGCTGGACAGACTAAGAACACGATGCAGGGCACAATAACTTGCTAAAACAGAGCACACACAAACACAATGTAAAAGCAAGAAATGTAAAGTGCAGGAAAGTAAACTGGCACAAGGTTTGTTAACCCAGTTCGGAGTAAACACCTCCTACTCTGGGGGATACCAATCCAGGAAGGAATTCCACTGTAGGAATTAATCCTTATGACTCAAGACACTGAACACCCAGTTCCCAGCCTAAGCAATTAACCTCCTCCTAGTCTGAATTCTACCCAACATGTTGAGTATTAGAAAACCTCTAACTTCCTATTCAAGTAACTAAACCGAGTCACTTAAACAAACCTGAACTAAAACCCAGTTCTGAACACAACTTCAATAACAGACCTTCATTCGTACCTACAGGCTTAGAATGAATTTACAACTCTATAAAACACCTAAACCAACTCAAAAGAGTGGTGCACAAACAAAGCTAAAAGCTTAAAAAACTCAAAAACTCTGATTTTCTTCAATAATACCTATCTTGAATAATGGCAGCAACTCTCCATTTATAATCTTCAGCAACCAACATTAATCTGAAACCAATCTTCTGAAAAGATTTGATTCTGAATTATGAATGATCCAATAAGGAAACAAATAAACCAGCAATGTATCTTTTAAAAGATTCATTCAGAAAAATACGAGCATTCATAAAACACGAGCCAATCTTCATGAAATCTTCACCAAAACAACCATCATTCTAGAAGACATATGCGTGGATAAATCCTTGTTAAATCTTGCAAAGATTCGCCCAAAAATAACTTGAAAAAGTGCAGCTTCTGATGAAGTCAACGCGCGCAACAGTGCGTCTGATGCTTCAGACTCACATTTCAGCGTTTGAAGAAACTTTCAGCTTCTGAAGGAATTTTCAGCTTCTGAACAGCTTCAAATCAAAAACCTTGCAACTGAAGACTTGTTATAAACATGGAGATGCTTCTTATTCAACACATTGGATTTGCCAAAACATGCAGCCAACTTCAAAATACTCAACAATCTCCCCCTTTGGCAAATTTTTGGCTAAAACCAATGTTTCACAAAAGTCAAGCTCTTCAATTCATCACAAACAATCTTAGCACTGAAGAACTCCACAAAATTAATCAAACAAAGCATAGCTCAGAGTTTGTAGCAGCGGATACAGTTATGTTTAACAAACAGCATCAGCTTCTGAACACCTGAAGCACACGTAACAACTTCTGAATAATTGAACTACACTTCAGCACATCTGATCTTCATAAAAATACTCCCCCTGAAGCTTCACAAACACATACCAACCAACTTCACACACACTCCCCCTGCAATTCAGCATACATACAGACTCCCCCTTACTTCTTAACTGCAACTTCTGAGAAACTTCTGAAAACTGACACAACATCAAACACTTCAGGAACATAGCTTCACTCTGGAACATAACATACTTGTACTCCCCCTGAGACACACACTTCCCCTCAAACAGATCTTCACAACTCTGAACAAAACACTTGATTTCTGAACAAGAACACAAACTGAGCAACACATCTTCTAATACTGAACAGCACAAACACATATTTTTCTCCCCCTTTTTAGCCACAAAATTATGACAAACAATCATCTTCAAATCATCAGAATCAGTCCCAGCATTAACTTCAGACTCAGGATCAGGAACACACTTAGCATTAGCAAAACTGGCAGGTACTCTATCTTCCTCACATCCAGTTTGCATTAATTGCTATAACTCTTCATGCAAACACACACCCAACTTGCTTCTCAGATTTTCAAATTGTTTAGCATCTAAAGCCTTTGTAAAAATGTCAGCAATTTGATTCTCAGTGTCCACATGTTCCAGCTGAATAAACTTGTCCGCCACAAGGTTCCTAATAAAATGATGTCTGATATCTATATGTTTAGTTCTGCTGTGCTGAATGGGGTTCTTAGAAATGTTAATTGCACTCAAATTATAAGTACAATAATATCACAACAAAGGTGATATCAGGTTTGCTTGCAGTCAAGTACAATAAGCTTCCTATCATACTTCTATATTGGCTTTGATCTACTGAAACTCCATGTTCATCCTTAGTCAACTTCAGATGAGTAGCAGCAGGTGTCCTCTTATGAGCAGCAGATTCCATTCCAAACTTCTTCACAATGTTCTTGGCATATTTACTCTGTGAAATGAAGATTGTATCTTCCATTTGCTTGACCTGCAGACCAAGAAAGTATGTCAGTTCACCAACCAGACTCATTTCAAATTCTGACTGCATTTGCTGGACAAACAACTTAACCAATTTGTTAGACATTCCACCATACACAATATCATCCACATAGATCTGAGCAATCATCAGACTTCCACTCTCATCTTTCACAAATAAAGTTTTATCAGAACCACCTATTCTGTATCCTTGAGCCACAAGAAACTGAGTCAGTCTTTCATACCAAGCTCTTGGTGCTTGCTTTAATCCATATAAGGCTTTCTTTAATTTGTACACATGATCTGGAAACTGATGATCCACAAAACCCTTAGGCTGTTCTACATAAACTTCTTCTTGCAGATATCCTTTCAGAAATGCACTCTTCACATCCATTTGAAATAGCTTGAACTTGAGAATGCAGGATACACCCAACAGTAGTCTTATGGACTCTAGTCTGGTCACAGGTGCAAAGGTCTCATCAAAATCCATTCCCTCTACTTGAGTATAACCTTGTGCAACTAACCTTGCCTTGTTTCTGACCACAGTACCATTTTCATCTGTCTTATTCTTGTATATCCACTTAGTGCCAATCACATTTAAACCTTCAGGTCTTGGAACCAGATCCCACACTTCACTCCTTTTGAATTGATTCAACTCATCTTGCATGGCTTCAATCCAAATTTCATCAGTTAGGGCTTCCTTTATATTTTTAGGTTCAAACTTTGACACAAAACATGAATCTGTAGCAGCTGTGCGCCTTCGTTAAAAAACGCGCAATCCTCCGAGACGTGTGCGAACGCTCGGAAGGGTTATGTGAAGTCGCCACCAAAGTTTTTGTGTAAAGGGAACGTTGATAAATCCTTAAGTTTTTTATTTGAAGGGAAACGATAATAAAACCCTTGACGATGAGGAAAAGGACTGGTCATCGCAACCATTGTCGGGTTCGGGAGTCGATTACGCAAGGGGAAGGTATTAGCACCCCTCACGTCCGTTGTACTCAACGGGAACCTCCTATTTAGCTAAAGCTTAAAATGTTTTTAAATGTTTTGCGTGCATGCTTGTCTATGTAAAAAGGGAAAAAGAAAATATGATAAAAGGGAAAAAGTTAGTTTTTTATTATTGTGCTTGACAAGATGGCGATCTTGCTCCTACGTATCTCCCGGTAGTCGGAGAATTCAAAGCGTACGTAGTTCTTTGGTAGAAAAACGTACATATGTTGGTTATTTTTAAATGAACGATGTTTTGACCGTATTCTTGCGATTAAACGTAGCTTGTATGCTCGCGGATGGGAGACTTAAGCGTATAGCTTGTATGCTCGCGCATGGGAGGCTTAAGCGTTTGTTTACGAATCGTGCTTAGAATAGGTAAAACATGTCCGTTCGGTAAAAGGGTTCGAATTGGTCGCTATGGGACCAAAAGGGGTGCAATGGACTCAATCGAGTTGATCATTGACCGGAGTGACTCAAACGAGTCGGGAAAAGGTTCGATTGATCCAACGGGATCAAGAACGGGTACAATGGACTCAACCGAGTCGAACATTGACCGGAGTGACTCAAACGAGTCGAAAAGGCTTGGATTGACAACAAAGGGGCCAAGAATTTGTTTGGTGTTGTAACACCCATATAGAGATTGCCTAGGATCTCTTACGAGTATTAAAATTTCGTACTGGATACATTAAATACAATACAGAAAAGTTATTTATTGATTACACAATACACAAGCTTATATTACAACTCAAGATCCAATACATGAGATTCCTTATAATATACATCATATACGTCAATCCTATACAACATCCACATGATAAAACATAATACGGCACGATCAATCCGTAGCTTTCTCTTTACCTTTGCGTCGCGCCACCTGAGAAGAACCTGCACCAGAAGGAAAGGGATGAGACATAATGTCTCAGTGAGCTCCTACCCTACCTGCTGTTTGGCAACCTCAGGGAACCTAGGGTCGCCGTGCCTACCTCGGCGATCTTGGGGATACCTATGATCGCCAAGTCTTAACTTTACCCATAGAGGGTCATCTGACTGATCCTGCTAATCTGGTGATCAAGGGGAGACCTAGGATCACCGTCTGATAACTGCTGACTGATATCCACTGATTGTCTGAATAATATTTCCTGACTGATAATGTAATAAAATATTAACTGATATTTGAGTTAGCTGTTAGCGTTGAACAAACATTATTATCTGGGTTCATTTTACGGAATGCCCCCGGGTGGAGTAACCCCGAAGCACATTCCCCTGATAACCGGTGAAAATCCTATCATATCAGCCTAACACCGGACTCCTCTTGCCTAAGTGTGTGGTTATCCTCGCGGAAGATTCCTGCCCGTTCCATTTGGAACCCCCCGTCCTCTCTAACTGGTCGAGAGCACAGGAGACACACTGTAACTCTGTGTGGTTATCGTGTGCCGAACAACTTCACCTCCGAAATATGGCTTCAGCCTTTGTCCATTCACTGTCCAAGTTGACTTGGTGATAGGATCTTCAAGTTCCACAGCTCCATAAGGTTTCACTTCCTTTATCATGAACGGACCGGACCACTTGGACTTCAATTTACCCGGAAATAATCGCAGTCTTGCATTGAACAGCAGGACCATCTGACCAGGCTTGAATTCCCTCTTCATGATCTTCTTGTCATGATATCGTTTAACCTTTTCCTTATACAGCTTGCTTGACTGATAGGCTTGGTCACGCATCTCTTCTAACTCATGCATTTGAAGTTTCCTCTTCTCCCCAGCTTGCTCTTGATCAAAGTTCAAAAACTTGAGCGCCCAAAACGCTTTATGCTCCAACTCGACCGGCAAGTGGCATGCCTTCCCATACACCAATTGGAATGGGGTGAAACCCGTAGGAGCTTTGTATGCGGTCCTATAGGCCCACAACGCTTCGTCCAGTTTCATAGCCCAATCCTTCCTTGAAGATGACACGGTCTTCTCAAGTATCCGCTTGATTTCTCGGTTGGATACCTCGGCTTGACCGTTCGTCTGTGGATGGTATGGTGAAGCTACCTTGTGCTTTACTCCATAGTGCTCAAGTGCTTTTGCTAACTGCTGATTGCAGAAGTGTGAACCTCCATCACTTATTAGCACTCTTGGAGTTCCAAATCGGGAGAAGATGTTTCTTTTCAGAAACTTGACCACTGTTTTGCTGTCGGCTTTCTGAGATGCTATTGCTTCAACCCACTTTGAAACATAGTCGACAGCCACCAGAATATACTCGTTGTTCAAAGAAGATGGAAATGGCCCTACAAAGTCAATACCCCAACAGTCGAAGACTTCGACTTCAAGGATACTTTGTAGAGGCATTTCATTCCTCTTTGAAATCCCTCCGGTCTTCTGGCAACTCTCGCATTCTTTCACATGTTCATAACAGTCCTTGAACAACGAGGGCCAATAAAAGCCAGCTTGAAGAACTTTAGCTCCAGTTCTTTCTCCACTGTAGTGACCACCATATGGCAAGTTGTGACAATGCCACATGATGTCTTTGGCTTCTTCTCTAGCAACACATCTTCTGATTAAGTGGTCTACTCCAATCTTGAATAAGTATGGGTCATCCCAAATGAATTGAGTGGCGTCTCTCAACAACCTTTTCTTCATTTGCCAAGTGTAATCCTCCGGAATGAACCCCGTTGCTTTGTAGTTGGCCATGTCCGCGAACCATGGTCTTTCTTGTACCGTAAGCAACTGCTCATCCGGGAACTCTTCTAGGATGTCCCTTTCATTCTTCGTTATCTCTTTGTTCACCAATCTGGACAGATGATCAGCTACTAGGTTCTCAGTCCCCTTCTTGTCCTTAATCTCCAAATCAAACTCTTGGAGTAGCAACATCCAACGGATGAGTCTCGGCTTTGAGTCGGGTTTGGTAATCAAGTACTTGATAGCTGCATGGTCAGTCCAAATAACAATTTTCGAACCTATGAGATATGAACGAAATTTTTCTAATGCAAACACTATGGCAAGTAATTCTTTTTCTGTGGTAGCATAATTGACTTGTGCGTCATTTAAAACTTTACTTGCGTAGTGTATAGCATGAAAAATTTTGTTTTTGCGTTGACCTAACACCGCTCCTACCGCATAATCACTAGCATCGCACATAAGTTCAAAATCATATATCCAGTTTGGTGCGGTGATTATGGGTGCGGATGTTAAGCTATCCTTTAAACTATTAAATGCATTTAAACAATCAATATCAAAATCAAAAGACTTATCTTTGTTGAGCAAGTTGCTCAATGGCTTTGCGATTTTTGAGAAGTCTTTGATGAATCTCCGATAGAACCCGGCATGGCCTAGGAAGCTTCGGATCCCTTTGACATTGACTGGTGGTGGAAGTTTTCCTATCACGTCGACCTTAGCTTTATCAACTTCGATACCCTTGGAGGAGATCTTGTGACCAAGGACAATACCCTCGGTTACCATGAAGTGACACTTCTCCCAATTGAGCACCAAGTTGGTTTCCTTGCACCTTTTCAGTACCGTATCCAGATTCTCCAAGCATAATTCAAACGATGACCCGAAAACTGAGAAGTCGTCCATGAACACTTCAATGCTTTTCTCTATCAAGTCGGCAAAAATGGCTTGCATGCATCTTTGAAATGTTGCTGGAGCGTTACATAAACCGAACGGCATGCGTCGATATGCGAATACCCCAAAAGGACATGTGAAAGCAGTCTTCTCGTGATCGTCTGGATTCACTGATATCTGATTGTAACCTGAATACCCGTCTAGGAAACAGTAGAAAGCTTGTCCTGACAGCCTCTCTAGCATTTGATCCATAAATGGTAGAGGAAAATGATCTTTTCTCGTTGCTTTGTTCAACCTCCGGTAGTCAATACACATCCTCCAACCGGTCACGGTTCTCGTCGGTATGAGCTCATTCTTCTCATTTGTGATAACCGTCATACCTCCCTTCTTAGGGACAACTTGAACCGGACTAACCCAAGAGCTATCCGAGATCGGATATATCATGCCGGCTTCTAGTAGCTTCACTACTTCTTTCCGGACTACTTCTTTCATGTTTGGGTTTAACCGTCTTTGAGGTTGTGCCACCGGCTTATAATCCTCTTCCATCATGATCTTGTGCATACAATAGGAAGGACTTATCCCTTTTAAGTCGGATAGTGTCCAACCTATTGCTTCTTTGTTGGACTTCAAAACTTCGACCAATCTTGTTTCTTCTTGGTTTGATAGGGAGCTACTAATGATCACCGGTTTGGTACCCTCTTTGTCAAGAAACACATACTTCAAATGTGAGGGTAATATCTTCATCTCCGGTTTCACTTCTTCTACTATAGCTTCATTCGTCAATTCCTCGATTTTGGCTTTGTGAGGAGGAATTTCCTTCAACGAATCGAGCTCCTTCAAACACTCTTCAAGCTCTAGCTCATCTTCTTCTCCTAGGATACTTAGTGCGTTTGTCAAAACTCTCTCAAGATGCGTCAAATCATGCAACTGGTTTCTCGTATCAACTATCAATTCTTCCGTTGCATCCATCTTGAGACACGCAGCTTTATCACTAGGGAACCTCATGGCTTCATGGATGTTGAAATTGACTTCTTCATCGTCCACACGGACTTTCATTAAGCCTCCGTCAAGATCAATCATCATCCGTGCCGTTTGCATGAAAGTTCTTCCAAGAAGTAGTGGCACATCATCATCCTCCGGAATATCCATCACTACGAAGTCGACCGGGAACAAGAACTTGTCGACTTTCACCAACACGTCTTCAGCAATTCCCAATGGACGAGTGTAGGATTTGTCGGCTAATTGCAAGGTTAAGTTGGTTCTCTTCACAACTATATGACCTATCCTTTTGACAACGGATAGTGGTATTAGGTTGATGCTTGAACCCAAATCAATAAGTGCCTTGCCGACATCCACATTGCCAATGGACACGAGCAATGTAACTTTGCCCGGATCTCTCTTCTTTCTTGCCAATGTGTTTTGGATGATCTCACTACAATTTGCATCTAGCAAAATTGTTTCTTCTTCATTGAACCCTCTCTTCTTGGATAAGATTTCCTTCATGAACTTGGCATAGGTAGGCATTTGCTCTAAGGCTTCCGAGAATGGTATGTTGATTTGCAATCTCTTAAAAACTTCAAGGAACCTAGCAAACTGCCTCTCCTTCTCTTTTTTGGCTGGTGTAGTTGGGTAAGGTAGGTGCGGTGTTGGTGCATTCTTCACTATATCTTGCTTCTTGCTCTTCTCCTTCACCACATCCTTCTTCCATACAATATTTTCATTTTCAACTACATCCTTATTATTTTTTTCTACTTCTACATCCTCTATATGTACATCTTCTATTTCTTCCTCATGCCCTTCATCTTCATCCTTCTCTTTCACCTCATTCTCAACAACCTTTCTTTCTACTTCTAGATTGTCCCCGATACCTTTGCCAATTACCTTCCCGCTCCTTGTAGCTATTGCCTTGCAATTTTCGTTGTCTCTTGTTGCAAGGACTTCCTCATCAAAATGACTTAATTGTCATTTCGATGATGATGCATGATCCTTCGGGTTGGTTTGTGTGTTAGCGGTAAAGGTTCCGCCTTGTTGAGTAGCTTGTGAAAGTTGTTGTGCCAATTGACCCACCTGCGTCTCCAGATTTTTAATGGACGCATCTGTGTTTTTCTGGTTGGCCATTGACTGCTGCATGAATAGATTGAGGGTCTCATCAGTGGATTGGTTGCGGTTTTGTTGTGGAGGTTGATATTGGTTATAGTTCTGGTAAGGTTGTCGGTTGTATTGGCCAGCTTCTCCTCTCCACCCTTGACCATAATTTGGGTTATTCCCTCTTGGGAAGTTGTTTGGATGGTTTTGGAATTGGTTAGGAAACTGTTGAGGCCTTGGTTGATTACCAACATAGCTTACCTCTTCTGTGGGGGGTGGACAGAATCCTGTTGGGTGGTCTCCCGAACAAAGCTCGCAAGATGCGACTTGATGTTGTCTTCTTTGCTCGTTTTGAATGTCCTTCATCTGTTGGGGAAGGTTGGTCATTTTCTTCGTCAACTCTTCCACTTGTTGCGTAAGCAACTTGTTTTGTGCAAGGATCGCATCATTAGTTCCCAACTCTAAGATTCCTGTCTTCCTTTGGCTTTGGCTCCGGTTGTGATGAGCTTGGTGATCGTTCAATGCCATTCTATCAATGATAGCAACAGCATCCTCCGCGCTCTTGGCCATTAAAGAACCACCAGCTGCAGCGTCAAGCAAAAGCTTTGATTGTTGTTGCATTCCGTTCCAGAAAAGATGAATTTGTGTTAACTCATCAAATCCATGGTTCGGACATCTCCTGAGCATTGACTTGAAACGCTCCCAGGCTTCACATAGTGTTTCACTTGTACCTTGTGAAAACACCGCAATTGTTGTCTTCGCCTCCATAAACCGGTTCTGAGGGAAGAACCTCTCAAGGAATTTCTCCTCAAGTGTATTCCAGTTTGTCATCACCGTTGGAGGTTGGTCTAAGTACCACTCCTTTGCTTTGCCAATCAATGAATGTGGAAACATTCTCATCCACATTGCCTCCTCATTCAGCTCCGTCTCACCAAGTGTTCCCGCAATCTCATAGAATTTTGTGAGATGTTGGTACGGGTCTTCATGATC